>CM021102.1:719378131-719742069 GCA_007115665.2 Sequoiadendron giganteum
AGTATTTGTTATATGATTTCTGTCTACTACAAATGCTTGCAAAGTAATCAAATAGTTCATCGTCTTCTTGATACATCATTCTTGACTATCTTTGTGTGGCCTGTGCTGATAGTAGACAACCAGAGATACATATAGACAAAGATTCATATCCTAAAAGATACAGGTAGAAAATCCATGTACATATAAACACACTCACAGATACAAATGTATTGCATAGACATTTATGTACATAAAACTATATAAAGATATTGTATGCACTAACAACATTGAATTGCATGCATACATACTTTTGTATATGTATATGTACATATATACATGTATACAACCATGTCTACAAGTATATATGAGAACAACTGGAAATACAAAGGGTTTTTTCAAATTGCACCTCTTCTTGCTTGGTACAACTATTCCTCTTCTCACTTGCTTTGTCTTTGCTGGTTGCTTTCTTCAGTGTCTAGGAAAAATGGGCAATAAATTATCGCAGTTGGTAGTTTATTTCTGACAAGCCATTTCTGTTCATGGTTCTCTAGACCTATGTATGCTGGCACATTATCAATAAGGTGCTTGTGGGGTAAATAATTTATGATCTATGCCTTCCATTTTGTTGCTATGGTTGCAACACAACAAAATTGTGAACACTATACAATTTATGGTGATTTCCATAAAGCTTTCTTGATTGTTGCATTGTAATTTAGGGTGCGTTGTTTCATTTTCAACAACATGCCATTGAAAAGCCTACATTGTTTTAACATTGAACAAGTTGTTTGCAAAAGGCTGTATTGGTGGTAGACGTGTTCAAATGACGACCAATTTTTTTGTCAGCCTCCCCAATTTTTGAGCCTTTCAGCAGCCGTGAAAAAGGTGATGGATGGCTTTGCTCCGCCTATCAGATCATCATTGCATGTCACTACAAACAACTGCTAGTGTTATAAGAATTAATGGTTTATTTATTTTTTAATTATTAACAATTTAATGCTAAAATTCTAATTTAATCATTAAAAGAATATTTTAAAGACACTTCTCACTAGATGTGTATATATGACAAGTCTATAACTAGCACTTACACCTAGAAGAGGTTCAAGGATTGTGTGAGAAGAAAAATATATGTATGTTAATATGTTAGAGATTATGTGTTTATGCATGGGTGCATATGGATGCCATGTGCTGCAAATTATAGTAGTATGTGGCTGGATTAAATAAATAACATACATATATTAAATATTAATATATTTAAAATACATTGATAGTTATCATTATCATTGTCATGGATAAATTTTATAATTTGAATGTTCAATTTTAAAAAATAAACTATAATTTTAAGTGGAAGGAAATTTAAAATAATGCAATCATTTTTTACAATATTACAGAATTATCATATAATTATTTAAAAAAATAATTATAACTTTGTTAACACTATTGATCATTATTAAAATTAAATAACTATATGATACCTGCTATAAATGTGAAACATTTGGAAAAAATTTCCCATCTTAAAATGTTGCTCATATTCAAAATATAATATAAATAATGTTTACTTATTGTAAGAGATGGGGACCAACCATGTTCAAGGCCTTAGGTCATGAAGATTTAAGAGTGGAAGCCTTCCCTAACTTACCTCACTCTAAAGGGATGTTTTTAAATAGGGGATGAGAATGATGAGGACTATAAGGCCCTTAAATCACTCTTTAGACCCGAGATCTAAACTAGGGCTAGACGAGCCAGTTTTTGGGTTCAACACTATACCTCAAGTATCTCTCTACCCAAGGATGAAAGTGTGATTCTAGGATGACATCACAATGTTCTAGCATCTCTCAGGTGCGCTAGTATCCGTATGACCAGAGGACCAAAAATACAATATGAACCATCAAAAAACAAGCTGACGGTCTAGCTAGTGACTTCTAAAATAACAAAATAGAATTACAAATTAGGAAAGGTACAAACAAATATGATAAAGTATATATATGAGAGTTAAAATAATGAAGAGGATCTCACTAAGATGCTAGTTCGCTTGCTGGCTCCATGAATCACCAAAAACATATACAAGAAGGGAAAGAGGATTCCCCAAATAGGCTCCTAGGGTTTTTCACCTAGGAGCTCTTGATTAAAAAATGGCTCTTTCACCTAATGATATGCTTGGAGTTCATTCAAAGTCGGTTAGGGGCTTAAGGTGTGATGTGTGTGGAGTTCCCAAAATGATGGAAATGAAAACTAGAAGCTAATCTAAATGTAACTATGAATGTAATAAACTATGAAATGCAACTATGTTTGAATACACATGATGATATACAAGCATATACAAATGACCTAAGAAATATGTACAAACTATTACATAAATGGATGGGATTGAAGAGGGGTGTGCACTTGGAACCTTGTAGGAGCTAGAAATGCTATTGAATTTGATGTAGATGTCGAAAAGGACAGTTGTGCCAAGTTGGGCGATCTAGTCCTTCTTCGGGAAAATTCCAGAAAACTGCTCTAGAGCTCGTTTCAACCAAAAGGGTATCCAGATCTACCAAGATTTCTAAAAAAAAATTTTAGTGGGACTAGGTCGCCCAAAGTGGTGACTTAGTCCTCTTCTAAATTTATGTGAATTAGAAGATGTGATCCAAGGCCTTTGATTTGTGTTTTCTTCTTAAACCTTAGAGAGCTTGGTCAACTTGTTGAATGATATTCAAGCTTCCAATGCACCTAAATCTGCAAACACACACAAAGAGAAAGAAGAAATGTTGATTGTTAGAGTATGGGGGCTTGCCTTGGTCAAGCCCCTTTGTAGATAATTAAATCAAATAATGAAAAAAATAAAGAAAAAATGAAATGTGAAACAATGTACTCACTTACGTTGCCATGATGGTTGATCTTGAGTTGCAACAATGGAGGTTCAACCCTTGAGTGTTTCAACAATGATGTATTGTTGACCTAGAATCTGAAACCCTAGCTTGCTTGAGAAGGAGAAGGAGAGATAAGAGGTGAGAAGAATGTGTGTTGAGAAGAAAATGGGTGATGCATAATGAGTGTACCTAATGAGAAATCAAGGTTTTAAAGCTTATTTATACAAGTTATGCCCTAATTCTCTCGAAATAACACCATACAGGCCGACCTTAGGGTTTTAGAGATAAGAATCCCAAAAGAAATTAAGTTAAAATTGAAATTTATGCCACATAGGACTAGGTCGCCCAAGATGGTGCCTAGTCCACCTGGGCATTTTTCATTATTTTTCGGGGATTAAAATATAATTATTTATGCTTACTGGGATTGTCTTACAAAACACACTAAGATGGGACATGCATGTGTATTAAGGGGTCATTATAGCATAAAAAGGGGTTGATTAAGTGATTACAAGCCTAGGAGAGTGTGAAAATTTTTCACAACACCTTACAAAACTTTGGCATAAGGCTTGGAAAGGGGTAAAAATTGGTTGAAAAGGGTCCAAAATCCATATGCCAAGGTCCAAATGAGCGAAAAGTGTCAAAGTCTACACTTTTTGGTGACACATTTAGCCCCCACTTTAGTGAGAGGATGAACTTGTTTCAAAATTAGACTAAAGTAGCCTAATAGAGATGGCGAAGAATGACAAAGAAGAAGAACGTGAAAGATGAAGGAGGTGGTCAAGCCCCTGAGGATTTGAGATTCTAGGTCAAGTCGACATCAATGCAAAATACACATTTAAGGGTGAATGCATTATAGTGAAACAAGATGCATAATCATGCAATGACAAGGATTAGAATGAAGAGAATGGAAAGGGTGAAAAAAATGTGCTCACTCTGGGGCCACAGAACATCAGGTTGTCCACGGGGCGAGCCATCCCAAAAGGTGAGAAATATACACACGGTTGGTATGTACTCACAAAGGTGGCTATGGGGAAAGTCGTGCCGTTTGTTGGGCTTCCCGCTCAAACCATACCAAAGTTATACCTCATGATAACTTTGATAAGGCACCACAAAAAGGAAGTAATGTTTGAAATGCTTTTGTTCAAAGGGATTTTGTTGTGTTTATGTGATGTCTCATCTTAAGGAACGTTATGCATAATTTTTCCAAGAGAGGAAAAGTGAAAATTTACTCATGTTGTATGCAAGAGAGGCAAGGGCTCATCTTGTATGCAAAAGAGGAAAAATGCAAATGGCTCATCCTGAGTAACATTGTGTGTAATGTTTTCAAGAGAAGGAATCTCAATAAAAAGAAGACCACACAGTGAAATGTGAGTGGTGATGTATGCCCCCACTTTAAAGGAATTCCTACACACAACAATGGCTTTAAAGTAGAAGAGGAAGAAGACATGAGATCTTGTTCGGAAAGCCCTATGCCAAGTCATACGTTTCCGATAAGTTGCATCATGAGAAGGGGTGTATGTCATATGTGAGTCAATATTTAAGACATGCCATCCACATCCCAAGTTTGCTCTTAAATGTTCATGAAAGGTTAGCAACAAGTAAAGTTTGACAACGACAAGTGACATATGAGGGAAAAGGCTAACTAACTCCATGCCCCCACTTAGTGCAGGACAAGAGTGAGCCAAAAGGATTGAGGGGATGCAAGGGAGAGTGAAAATTAGTATCAATTAGAGGAATGGGTTGCCCCAAAATAAGGAAGAACACCAGAATCCTTAAGATGTTCAATTTTGTGACTCACGACCTTACACTCATTAGTGTGATGACCATGAACTTGGTGGTAGGCACAAAATGAATGTGTGCTGGAACATTTCTTTTGAGTTCTGGGAGGAAGGGAGATCAAGAAATCTTGGAGGAGTCTCAACAAGATACCCTCTTGATCAAGGGGAGAAGGTGCTCCTTGGGTGGGAAACAAGGAAAAATATTGCTTAATATGGGATGTCATACCTACACAAGGCTCTATGGATTGTGATATTTTGTAGACTACTTTAGAGGAGTGTGTAAAATATGAATCAAGAGGAGGTTGCGAGATGACATTGGTGTTAAGTGAAGAGTCCTTTGTTGGTTTCAAAGGATCACTTTGTAAGGGTGGATTAGAGGGGTGATTTGGGATGGTGTTGGTGTGAGGGGAAGGTTTGATGATTTCAATGAAAGGGAAAAATCCAAGACCATAGTTGGATATTTACGTATGAGGCTCGATAGGGTTGTAGATTCCTTGTTCATTAGCACCATAACCTTGTACACTATAGCCAAGTTGTTTCATTATCTCATAATCTTTTCCATAAATCTTTTTTAGACTTTTTGGATATGGTGAGGGTTCGCTGTTTCGATAGGTGGAAAAAGGAGTTGAGGTGGATGTTATCAAAGGATCGGTCGAGTCTTGTGTTAACAAGACTACGTGTCCCTTTGGAGAGTCTTTGTTGTCAGTCTTGGTTTCTCCCATTAGGGGAGGGGTGAATTTTAAGGAACCCCAACCATCATCAAAGGACTTTGGTTGTATGGGTTCCACATGTTGGGTGGGTGTGGTGATGAAGGGTTTGAATTTTTTTTCTTAAGGTGTAGGAAACTGTAAGGTTTAGGATCGACATCAAGTGTGTACACTTTGTTGTTGTAGATATTCTTAATCTTGTGATGAAGGGTGGAAGGCACACCATTCATTGCATGAATCCATGACCTACCCAAAATGAGGTTAGATGAAAGATCATTAGGCATAACATGGATCGATGTGTTTAGTGTGGCCACTCCAATGGTAAGAGGCAAAGTGATCACACCAAGCAGCTTTTGTCCCTTACTATAAAATCCAATGAGCGATAAGGAGGAAGGTTGGATGGTTAATCCATCGATATGGATCCTATCTAAGAGATTGAAACTACACACATTAACAATAGAGTCATTATCAATAAGGCTTCACTTGATACCTATGCGTTGGTATTGAGATATGATCATGAAAGCTTCAACTTTGTTTTGCACTTCCAAAGGAGGGAGCTCACTTTGGTGGAAAACAATGTTAGCGTTCAAGCCTTGAATCATAGCTGCAATGTCATTTGTTTGTGCATTAGAAGTGACAATTATTTTTTGTAAGGCTTCTTGCATCATGTGGTGATAGTGAGGGGAGGCTTGAATGAGGTACCATAAAGATATTTTAGCGAGAGTATCCCTTAGTTGATCAACATGGTCATACTCCCTAAGGAAGGAATTGAAGCGAGGGGCAGCAAGAAGAATGGGAGGGGATGAACGTAAGGAAGTGGAGGTTGGTGGTTGGGAATGCGGGTTGTTGTGAGTATAAAGTGTATAAGAAATGGTATTATGAATCGATTTCTACAACACATTATGGGTTGGTAGGTGGAGAGTGAATTCAGGTTTAGAAGGTGGAGAAAGGATGAGTTGAGGTTGGATAATATTAACATCCCCTAGAGAAGGAGAGTCTAATATAGGTTCTATATCTTCCTGTAAGGGCATAATATTATTAAGGAAATGATCAATGACGAGGTTATGAGGAGAGGAAGGAGTAGGATAGGTTTCCATTTGATTATGAAAGTTCTTATACTCTTGTTCCAAACAACCTATACTAGTAGGAGAGCTTGGAAGAGGTTCATCACATGCTTTACTACAAGAAGAGGAGGCATCAAGAGAAGGACTGCTATGATTTTCAAATAGGGAGGGAAGGTCGAGAGTCTTATGACTCTTAGGAGAAGGATCTTCTAACACCAACATGCGCTCTTTGCATCAAGGAGGGGTATTAGAAGAAGGGAAAGGTTGATCATCATAGTTAGGGAGACTAGGTAAGGTGATGTTTAGAAATGTGTTTATAATGTCATTTTCTTGTGTTAAACTATCTTCCCAAAGGGGATGAGGATAAGAACAAGCAAGACCGCCATGATGCTCAATGATTGTACCTTCTTTTAACAAGATACCTTCATCAATAGAAGGAGAGGTATCAAGAGAGGAATAATTATGATCATCATGATTATCTATGTTTGTATTTACTTCTAACACATCATCCTCACAAAGAGGAGAGATAGTAGGTTGTGTATGTTCAAGACAACTATAAAAATTTTCATTTACTAGACTCTCATAGCTAGGGAATGCATTGAATGAATGATTAACATGTTTATTTACTAACTTATTCTTTGAAAGTTTGGAAAAAAATTGAAACAAATATGTTTGAAGAATTTACAATGCAATGTAAAGACTAAAAAGGAAATACAATTTTCAGAATGCAAAGAAGGCAATTTGTTGATTACACTATCAATGATCTGAAAATGAAATTCTGTAAATGCAAAAGTGAAAATGTACAATGCATGAAATGAGATAATTTATGCTAATTTTAATAAAATACATGTAACAGAAACACAACCTATTGATACAGGTAGGTAATGACACAAAATAGAAGCTCAAAAATAGGGTTTTTAGCTATGTAAAGGGTAGTTTCAAAAGCCTGAAGGGACTAGGTCACCCAGGATGGCGACTTAATCCTCTTGGTAAATTTTTTAGATTTTTCAAGTGTTTTGGATTGATACAGGTGGTTTTGAGATGAGGAGTGCAGACCTAACATGAAAATGCAGAATTTTAGAGAGATGTAATGTTTTACAATGCAAAAATGCAGACTAAATGCAGAATTTCAGAAAGATGTAATGTTTTACAATACAAAAATGTAGCCTAAATGCAATTTTCACTAATGAAAATTTTGAAACCCTAGGATGCAAAATAAACAATGCATAATGCAATGCAATGCAAACCTAGGATGCTAAAGAAGTCCAAATCAAAAGAGAGGGTAGGAGAGTTGGGTTCACAAAAATGAACCACCAAAAACATATACAAGAAGGGAAAGAGGATTCCCCAAATAGGCTCCTAGGGTTTTTCACCTAGGAGCTCTTGATTGAGAAATGGCTTTCTTTCACCTAATGATATAATTGGAGTTCATTCAAAGGGGGTTAGGGGCTTAAGGTGTGATGTGTATGGAGTGCCCTAAATTCTAGAAATGAAAACTAGAAGCTAATCTAAATGTAACTATGAATGTAATAAACTATGAAATGCAACTATGTTTGAATACACATGATGATATACAAGCGTATACAAATGACCTAAGAAATATGTACAAACTATTACGGAAATGGATGGGATTAAAGAGGGGTGTGCACCTGGAACCTTGTAGGAGCTGGAAATATTGTTGAATTTGATGTAGATGTTGAAATGGACACTTGTGCCAAGTTGGGCAATCTAGTCCTTCTTCAGGCAAATTCTGGGAAACTACTCTAGAGCATGTTTTAGCAAAAAGGATATCCAAATCTAACAATATTTTTGAAAAAAAACTTCAGTGGGAGTAGGTCGCACAAAGTGGCGACCTAGTCCTCTTTTGAATTTTTGTGAATCAAAAGATGGGACCCGAGGCCTGTGATCTATGTTTTCTGCTCTTTCAGGTATCCGGTCTCGAAAGTGAAGATTTAGGTTTGTGGAAGTATTCCAAGCTTCAACTAGGGTTTCTTCAACCTTAGAGAGCTTGGTCAACTTGTTGAATGATCTTCAAGCTTCTAAGACACCTAAATTTGCAAACACACACAAAGAGAAAGAAGAAATGTTGATTGTTAGGGTATGGGGTCTTGCCTTGGTCAAGCCCCTTTATAGGTAATTAAATCAAATGATGAAACAAAGTAAGAAAGCATGAAATGTGAAACAATGTACTCACTTACCTTTACATGATGGTTGATCTTGAGTTGTAGCAATGGAGGTTCAACTCTTGAGTGTTTCAACAATGATGTCTTGTTGACCTAGAATCTAAAACCCTAACATGCTTGACAAGGAGAATGAGAGATGAGAGGTGAGAAGAATGTGTGTTGAGAAGAAAATGGGTGATGCATAATGTGTGTACCTAATGAGAAATTAGGGTTTTGGAGCTTATTTATATAAGTTATGCCCTAATTTTCTCGAAATAACACCATGTAGGATGACCTTAGGGTTTTTAGAGACAAGAATCCTGAAAGAATTTAAGTTAAAATTGAAATTTATGCCACATAGGACTAGGTCACCCAAGGTGGCGACCTAGTCCACCTAGGCATTTTTCATTTTTTCCGGGGATTAAAATATAATTATTTATGTTTTTTGGGATTGTCTCACAAAACACAATAAGATAGGACATGCATGTGTATTAAGGGGTCATTATAACATAACAAGGGGTTGATTAAGTGATGACAAGCCTAGAAGAGTGTGAAAGTGTTTTACAACACCTTACAACACTTCGACACAAGGCTTGGAAAGGGGTAAAAAGTGGTTGAAAAGGGTCCAAAATCCATAGGCCAAGGTCCAAATGAGCGAAAAGTGTCAAAGTCTACACTTTTTGGTGACACAATCGAAAAAGGATATTCACCTACACACAACAAAGAGGGGAAAATTGCTGGGGATGTATAGGGGTCTGCCTTAGTTAGACCTCCATTTCGGTGTTTCCACCTCCATGGATAACCAAATAGAAATGAGGGAGAAATGTATGATAAATAAGTAAATAAAGAAGGAATGAAAATAACACTACAAAATACTAAAAAGCTACTCTACCAAATCACAAAGGAGAGGAGCGAAATGTTACCACCTCCACCAAGAGCGCACTAGCCAATGGGGAGAAAGAAGCAGGGTTGACAAAGTGTTGTAGGTTGTGAAGAGATTGTTGGAGAGTGAAAAATATGATCCAAATTGCCAAGAGAGATGGAATGAATGAAGGAGGGATGAATTTGAAGGAGAAGAGGGAAGAATCTACAATTTTTGGGGTCGGTTGGTTGAAGAGGGATGCTACAAATTGACCCCAATCGAAAGTGTAACACTTCTTCCAACTTTAGATGCAAGAATCTGTTAGGGACATAAGCATGTTGTGCGGATGTCTACGTGTCATGCATGCATCCCTGATAAATATTCTTCTACTAAAACAAAGGACAGATGCCAAGTGGAAGGCAAGTGGCCAGCTAATGTGGAATTTTGCCTTCAGATTTGGTTTTCTAAAGTGAGGATGTGCAAAAGGGTAATTTGCGTGAGGGGTGCAAATTCACTCCTATACACTTATAAAATAAGACACACAACAATTTTAATCTTCTTAAGAAATTTTGATTTAGAAGATAATGGGAAAAAATGTATGGATAAATCTTTGTATATTCTATTTTTTCAATAGGTGGTGTGGTAAAATAATAAATGGGATTGACAATATAAAATGTTACTTATTTATAAACAATAGAAAGATTTGCTCCACAATATCTGAGCCAAGAAAACATAATATTTTTTTAAACTTCAGATTATTTTTTCCAATCAAATTCTTCTTTTTTATTACAATGAACTTGTGGAAAGAGAAATGAATAATAATAAATAAACAAAGATTGTAGAGACATGCAAAACAGTATAAGTAGAACCAAACATACAAATCTTTAATGAATACACTTATTCAATATATGCTGGATTCAATTATTTATATATGATAAATTAATTTTTAAAAGTCATCCAAACTTTAAAGAATATATAGATTCCATACTCTATCAATTTCAAAAGGCATATCCAAAAATTAGAGAGGTGTAGGTGCAAGCAAAGGGGTGAATATATGAACCCAAGGATAAGTGTCTTCCCTATACAATATTTGAGTACTGAAAACATCCAAAAACTTGTTGGCATCCAAAAGTTGAATCAAGATATAATAGGTAGCCTCTTTGTTTGATTTTCCTTCCACTTTTTCTCCCACCACTTTCTAAAATACAAGTCTAGCATGCTACCCAACAAAAAAACCAAACCAATTGTTCAATATTAATTCATAATTACACAAATACTCTGGCCATTATAACAAACTATACGTATCCCAACTACTGCAGCTCATAACCCAAATCCAAAATTTTCAAGTCAAATAAAAGTAAAGCAAAAAAGGGAAAAATAATCAATTGTCATTACATGGAATGTTTTATAGTTTGTTAGAGCATAGTCAACCAAATTTAGAACAATTGCATTGGTTTGAAAATTAGGAATGTCCACAGCCTCAGATGGATTTGCACACTAGGTCTTAGATAATAAGCACAATACTGTTATCGTCATCACAACCATTCCAAGTCTCATGGAATCCATTGCAGGAGTATAGTTACTTAAGAGAAACTTATGAATATCTATGCTATAGAAAAGGCCTTGAAGCCATTTATAATGGGTTGATCAAAGATAAAAGCAGTTTAAAGTAGAAGGTCTCTACAACACCTCTTAGTTCTTGAGTTGGTTTTTTTTGAAATTTTTATTGTTCTTTTATTTTGCTAATAATTTATCTATTTATTTAGAGGATGATTTGTGTGGTTAGTTGGAAGTAGAGAGTATTTGGGAAGATTTTATGACTTCAAAAACAATAATCATATCTAATACAAAAAAAAAAATTCATTTAAAAATAATTGAACGCTTATTAATTATAATTTTAAAATAAATTATGAACTAAAATGTATCTGTAAAATCAAAATTTCTATTTATTTTTTCTTTTAGTATAATTATAAAATAAAATTATACTTAAAAAATGCATTTAAAAAGATCATAAAATAATCTACATAGAGAAGTTTTTGATTTATATCTCTTTAAAATATTTGGGAGAAAAATCACCACAATATCTTGAAAACGTAAATTTCATTCTAAAATTAAATTAATTTCTAATTTCTAAAATTTATAAAAAATATATTATTTAGTTTTTTAATAATTAATTAAATTGTATGATTATCTATACAAATGAATTAAGTAAAATTTTATATTCATTTTAAATTTAGATATAAAAATAATTTGTGTATTTTATTTTTTCCTCTTTTTGCATGTAAATCATTTCATTTTCTAAAATGATACTTAAAAATGCATTTAAAAATAATTATCAAATCATTTACATAGGACAGTTTATTATGTTTTTTTTTCAAAAGATAAGAAGATAAGATTTAAGAGTATATATGGATTTGCATGTATGTCATTGTAATACGCCTCTCCCTCTCTACGTAATTAATAATAAGTGCTAAATAATGGGATGAAATAAACTTAGACAAATCTAGATTTAAAAACAAAAAAATTAAGTATTATCCCATTTTGAAATATTAAAACATAAAGCAATGCAAATGAAAAAAAAAATTGTGATTAAATTAACAAAAAGCATTGCAAATAGAAATAGAATGTTCCCATGACCCACGCAATTAGAAAGTCAATATTCATCCGCTTTTATGTGATAAGTGAGATTTTGGAGGCTTTTACCATTAAATGGCAGCTGGTTTATCATTTAAAGACTGCTAAAACTTGTTTTTCCGGGACTAACAGTGTTATGTGAAACTTGTTTTAGGCTCAAATCTCACACTATATGTAACCTATCGACTAATAAAACAACTTCCAAAACCTCCAAACCTAAATAAAAAGATCATTTCACAAATGAAAATCCTTCTAAACTTTATATAACCAGAACATACTCGCAAAATTAGCCGTCCCCTCTACGTACCCAAATGTTTGTTTGCGAGTGAAAACTTAAATTGCTAGTGATGATCCATGCTGCAAATGACACTGTAATATCTGTTGAGAAAATAATGGAAGAAAAAATTACAATTGATAAGACGCAGGTACTTAGGTACTGGGTGAATGAAAAGGGAATAGAAAAAAATATTTATTCTGACATGATTTGAAATCTGTCAAAGATAACAGTCGTATGGTGTGGATAAGGTGGGTGGAAAAATTTACAAAATCCCTGGCCCAAAAACAGCTCCTCCTCCGAAGTGTCAGACACAACATGCAAACCATTGTCAATGTTAGCATTGATGCCAGCAAAACATGAAGATTTATTTGCGTCACTCGGTGGCCCAGGGAGGAGAAAACCCCGTCTAAGACATCCACAGCACCATCTGCAATTCAATGTATTTAGACAGCTCACAGCCATACAGCCCATATCTAAACTAATATTTATGTTTTAAATGGTAATTAGGTGTGTTTCAATATAAATGTTTTCTGCAATTTATGGCAGCGAAAGGAATGGACGATAACGGATTCAGATTTGAGAATTTCTGGAATTTCTCGAAGTTCGAAGGGGTGGATAAGAATTCAGATTTTAATGTCGTTAGTGAATAAACGCAACTATATTTGTTTCTTTCTATTAATGGCAATGGGGCCATCTGGGGAGCCAAGATGCATATCCAATGCTGGACAATAGTCACGTGAAAATTTAATCTATTATGCACTTGTTCTGAACAATGATTAAATCTTTCGATGGACAGGTATCAATTTTGCCGACAATTTGTATATGTGGATCAGAGATCGCCCCGTAGGCTTTGATGGTAAAGTAAGATGTTCGAAAAAACCAATAATAAACAGTGGATGAGGATAATACCAAAACTCATTCGATGACCAAAATTTAGGGTTTCGCGCGTATCAATATCTGCTGGTAAAATTATCAACTATATAGTAAAGCACATATCAATATCTTCTGGTAAAATTATCAACTATCTTATCTGCAATTATTTTGCCTCATGGTAATGTAGATCACTTGAGTGATACGCTATAAATAGGGCATTTCATTCTCAAGCTTCTCAAAGCGAGTTGTTTATCTGTGGATGTTTGGGAATTAGTAATGGCGTCTCGTACGAAGATAATATGCTATGTTTTGCTGGGCCTTATGTTTGCATGGACCCTGATTGACGGTGCAGTGGCCGAAGAGAAATATTATAAGGGTGGCAGCCATAGTGGTGGGTATGGTGGTGGTGGACACGGTAGTGGACATGGTGGGTACGGTGGTGGTGGACAAGGTGGGTATGGTGGTGGTGGACACGGTGGCGGACATGGTGGGTATGGTGGTGGTGGGCGTGGTGGACATGGTGGGTATGGTGGTGGTGGGCATGGTCCTCCTGGCCATGGCCACGGGCCTGAGAATTAAGGTTTTCTAGTTTAATCTAGACTGTCAGCAGAAGTAGCAAGGATATGCTATGAATTATATAATAAAGCTGGTTTCGGTCACAGATTCTTCAGTTGCTGCAAAAATGATCAATATGGAATGGTTGAAGAATTCCAAGTAGTATTGTAAAATTAAGTTATTAAAAATATAATAGTGATAAAAAGTTTGAGGTAGATGTGAAAGTTATTTGGCTTGCTTTTTATTGTTATATTTTTATTGATATAGAATTTTAGTTTGATATAAGATTTCATCACCTTCATAAGTTTTCAACTTTTATTAAAATATTCCAAAATAAAATGTTGAAATGTGATGAACTTTATAATAGATACAATATTTTCTAATTCATGTAAATAATTGTGAATGCTTGAGTTAAATTTTTTTTATTAAAAAAAATTATATTCATGATCTATCATTCAAATGAAGAAAATTATAATAAAATTGCAATTATTTATCAGTTTAAAAAGATAGAAAATTTACGAGTAGAAATGAAGGAACAATAAGAGAAAAGTGAAGAAGGGAGACAAGTGAAAAAAAGAAGAAAATTTAAATACAAATCAAAATAAAAAATCATGTGAATAGTGGCATGACGTGATTGTGTTGTTATTCTTTCCATCAAGGTTCAAAACCTCACTTGGGTGTAATTATTGAGAATTTACATTGGAGATGAGTCTCATGTTTGTCACCTCACCAGTTCATAGCTCTAGGTGATGTTAAGAGCCAGGAATTGTTTGAGAGTTTTGATTTATTTTAATGACTTTTTGGTTACTAGGCATACCGGTGCTTTCTACCTCTTTAAATTGCTTTAGCTTAGTCACTCTATATTTATTGTAAAGGTTGAAGGTTTAATGATGCATGATAATAGCACCATCACTCAAGAAACCTAAGAAGTTTATTCCCAATTTTTTTCATAAAATATGTCAAATGAAGCCCAAGTTGTGGTTCCCCACATTCACAAATCTGACAATGTATGAAATTGATTGAAGAACTTTACTTTAATAAGATGTTTTGTAGGAAAGGTCTCCCTTGAATTTATTTTGAAGGATTGAATCATTGAGGTCTAGGTTGGGCACATTCAATTCACTTTGATGTCATGCAAAATCTTACTATTTTTCCCTTTTATTTTACTAAATCTAACCATGCTAAAGGCATACTTAAACATGGTATTTAGTTTAGAGTCTACCCTTCCTTGCTTGCTTTCTCACCCTAAACTAGATATTTCATCATGTTTGATAAGAAATATTTTTCTCCTTATTTAGGTGAAGTTTATTTGTTTACCCTTGTCATATTAGAAATTTTGGTCACAAATAGCTACCTATTTAGGCTTTCTTGTGTGTGTTGAAATAGAAAAAAATATTTATTCTACCATCAAAGATATTGTGAAGTGACAAAAGGGATCTTAGATCCAACTAGTACATTAACTAGGATCAACTTCTTTTCTCTTTGACTCCACATTTAATCACAAACCAACAATGATTTAATGATTGGCTAGTTGCAACAAGGGAGATAAAATATCCTAGGGTTTGGTTCTCTTGAGTCGTAAACAAGATAGATTTGATGTTTGTTTTAGTAAGACTATTTCATATAAACCCTAGACATAAAAATTTAATTTAGTACATAGACAAAAATGAAAATTGTCAAAAAATTTGTAGATCTAGAAAAGGGATACAAAGAGGAACCTATAACTAGAAGTTGGGCTTGAATTGGGTGTGCATGTGAATGGGTTCCCTAGACCAGATTTTTTATTTTATCAGGATTAACAAACTTTAAATAGTACGATACAGTCTACTTTGTGTTTCCTATGACCTACTCCTAACAATTTTTTTGAATCTAACCTTCACAAATGAAAGGAGGGGGAAAGGTTGTGCTGTATAGGAAATTTCCTAACTTAAACCCCACTTTGGTGTTTCTACCTCCATGTATAGTAAATGATGATGATCAAGAGGGCGTTCCCTAGGTCAGGTAGATGCCAAAACAATAATTGAATGAAATGATAAATGATAAATGATAATGTTACCTTAGCTATGAAACTCTTGTTGATGTGATTTTCACACTATAAGTTTCCACCAAATTTTGTTTGATGGATACTTGAATGGCTTGAAGACCTACAAATAGGTTCATTCAAAACACATAACGAATTATTGTAGCTAGCATGTAGAGGATAACTCAATACATGTTCATAAAAATTGCATTATCATAGCTTCTTCTTCATAATTTCCTTCTAATGTTCAAATGAGAAGAAAAATTGTATATATATGGACCTCAGTTGATATTTCTTATTATAGGTTGACCTGGGATCTCTTTAATTCTTCAAAGTTTGACACTAAATTATTCTTTGAAATAGGTCACCTTTAACTTCAAGGGCACCTATGCCCTTGATTAGGTTCCTTTTGTCTAAAATATGTCAATATATCACATAATTTAATATATTTTATCCATCTAGAAGAGAAATGAATAAATTAATAATATATTTAGGAAGATAGGTAAAATAGGGTGTCCATATAGTGGGAAATTTTCAAGGTTGATAATTTATGTTGCTATAGATATTTGATGTAGAAGTGTGTCTCTCTAAAATGGATTTAATGTGTTTTCTAATACATTTTCCCAATACTTATTATCCATGTCAATATTTTGAGCATATTATCTAGGATTATTCTTTGGCATATACCCATTCTAAACTTATCACTCAACCCACTTCTAGGTTTCTACCTCTCATAGATAAAGAAGAAGGTTAGTCTATACTAGTGAATTGTAAAGCCAAGAATCGTTGAAATAACAACCCCATAGCTAAGCAATCCTCAAGTTTTGGGAGTCAATCCTCAAAAACTCTAAGTTTTAAAACCTCTAAACACAAGGAAGTGTGTCACTCCCCTCATGGGATAAATTTGGTGAATTAAAATTCTCTCAAGAATCATTATATGATCCCACTTTTTGGCTAAAGTAAAAAATTGAAATCAATTTTTTAAAGTAAATCTTCACTTTCTTACCCCTATAGTAGTTAAATCATGAAGAATTTGAAGATGATGCAAACTAGTGATTTGTGAGTCCACCAGTGATTTTTTAGTGGTGAATATTTGTCAATTGGCTAATATTTGAAATTGAGGATTCAAATTGTGGCTAGTAGTACAATTTGTAAGGTGACCTAAATCTTCACATTTTTATTAAATTTTATTTTAGTCCTTGTTAAATTTCCCTGGAACATTTATTTTATTAAAATTTTAAACTCAACAAATTTCCATAATATTTTATATCCATTTAGATCACTTTCATCTAAATTTTAGAAGATAATAAAAAATGAAATTATTTCGATAGTAATTTTATATAATTACTTGTCACATTAGGGCCATATCACCAATTTTTAATGACCACTATTATAATTTTTTTATATAATTATTAATATTTTTTTTAGTAGTAAACAATAAGTTTTAAAAAGAGATTATTTTGTCATAACAAATACATTTTTCTATAGAAACGAAAAAATATGATTTTTAAAATATAGATTTGTAACATCAATATCTACTGCATAGATATTTAAAAAATTTATTTTGTTGCATATTTTTTAATAAATTTTGAAATTTAGAGTTGATGGGATGCTCAGGGTCAACTAGAAGATAACTCGCCACAAGAGGATGATAATATATTAAAGTGAGAAGAAAAATATCTATTGCTTGATATTTTACAAATGTACAATGGTGCTTTTATAACCTTACATTCTTGTGAATTAACCACCCTATCTGGATACAAGAATAACTTCCCAAATTATAACTATTAAATAAATATCTTCCTAAATGCCTAAACAAACTTAAGCACTCTAACAACCCCCCCTTAAGTGCAACTTAGGGAGAATGAAGATGCAAAAAATGCAAAAAAACAATATGGGTCTCGACTACACAACCATTTTAGTTACTCATTTACAATGCATAAAAAAAAATCTCACAAGCGGAGAAAAGGAGAAAAACCCGGTGGGGAAAAACCACTCTCCAAAAGAGAAAATAAAAAATAAAAAATGATGCATCGATGGATGAATCAATCACACACCCAAAGTAGTACATACATCATGTATATATAATCAATGACCACTCAATAAGAGGGAAAGTGAGAGACTTTATAGCCCCCCCACAATGAAGAAGCTCCATTACTGATGAAGGATGCTTGAAGAAAGAAGATGATCCAGTGCCTGCAAGAAAGAACTCTTCCCTTAGGAAGAAATAGGTCCACCAGATGAAGAAGGAACCACTCCATATCCAAATGAGAAGGGGAAGTAAGTCCCCAAACAGAGAAATCCATCACATGATCATGATTAAACACAACCAAGAAATACAATAGATCAAGAGAAGGCACAACCTCCAAAAACAATCTGAGTGAATCAACTAGCATGCTACAACTGTCATCAAAGAGGAGAGAAATCCCCTCAAGTGAATCTCCAAAATCTGCAAGGTGAGTCTCTACAAACAAATCAAAAATTCCTACTAAGTACTCATCCAACAAAACAAGATCTGAGGGATCAAAGATAGCCTGTTGTTTTGGAAACCCAACCTCTGAAGTAATAGAAATAGTTTCAACATGAGTGTGAAGTACCCCAAAATGTAGATGACCAATATTACTATCGACACTATCCAAGGGTGTGGGAGGTACATAGTTATCCTCCTTAACAAAGTGAGAGAAGCTATACAGTTGAGACCCATGATCAACATTAACAATAGCAATGAGTTTTTGAGAATCAGCTTCTCTAATAAACATAGACTTCTTTGTAAACTCTATAGTCATATGGAATTCACCATGTGTTATCTAGTATATAGAAAAAATATTAGTGTGCAACTCTAGAATGCACAGTGCATCTCGGAAGTAGCCACCACCTACTTCAATAGTGCCTATCCCCTAAACATCCAATAGCTTATTGTTCCCCCAATTTTTTTTTGGAAGTGTCAGAGGGGTGCAAAACCATGAAAGGATAAGGTGAAGAACTCATGTGGTGAGATGCATCAGAATCTAGGAACCATCTGTCACAACGAGAATTAACTGCAAAAGTGACCAATGCATGTCCCTTACCCATGCAGTGCTTTTACTGTTTGTAATGCCTACACTACTAGACTATGTGGGCTTGGTGGATGGATCAGATGAAGATGCAGAGGCTATAGAAGGAGTCACAAATGATGGTAGTGGGATATTGTTTTTTTGGAGAAGGTGGGAGAGATCATCTATCTTCTTTGTGTAACAATGATGCTCATCGTGCCCCTTCTTTTTACAGTATACACAACTAAATTTCTCCTTTGTCTTTTTTTCTTCTACTATGGTGGGGGTCTCATTTGAATTTATTTTAGGTTTAGGCTTCTTCTTCCCTTTACTGTATGAGCCATGTGCAACCAATGCATGAATTTTAAGAACCCCCTCCAACTGGACAAGTTTAGCTTGTTATCTTGTTAATCAACCACAAAAGGTTTCAAAAGAGGGCATCTAGAATGCACTACCTAAGGAAATCATTATGGAGTAAAAGGTAGAGGAAAACAAAGCAAAAGGACCTCTTAACTTAGACAAAATGAAGAAAATAGACTCCTTATAAGTTTTCGTCTTTCCACATCCTTCTAGTTGTGACCTAAATGATTTGAATTTCACTAAGAAGTCATCAATAGTAGGAAATTCTTTAGGGATAAGAGATTTTAACTCAGCCTCCAACTGCAATGCACAAATATTTCTAACCTGACCAAATAGGTTTTCTAACTTATCCGAAACTTCTTTGGGTGTACCCAACTCATCAACATGGAAAAGGAGACTATCTGAAACATTTAACTTTATCAACCCCATAGCTTGGTCACATTTATTTTGATGGGAAAATATTTCATATTCTTTGGTGAAGGTGGGTTGGATAACATTTAGAGTGGACCATAGACCCCGGGACTGAGGAAATCTATGCATTTTTGTTTTCTAGGTGTGGTAATTATGATGAGTTAACAAATCAATGGTTCCAAGAGTATCCATGACAAAATTTCACTAAAAGGAAAAATGAAGCCAAACTGAAAAAAAACTCCAAAAAATGCAGCCTCTAGAAATTAAATTTTCACCATTTTTCCAAAATTACTCCAATCAAAATGCTGATTATTTGAACTGGAAAAAGTTTGAGCAAAAATAAAGGCACCTTAATCAATTGGAAAGCCTCCACACAAAACACAATCACGAGCCTCTCCAATGCCTGTGAACCTTGCTCACACCAACATGTTACACTGCAGTGCTATTTGAATAGAAAAATAATCTTCCATGTAGCCAATGTGGAATTAGAGATTCCGAGGGCACTTCAAAAGAAACTTGACATGGGCCCACCTCCAATCACAAAACCCTAAATATTTCGGTTTAAAATTTATATTTTATAAAGGTTGATAAAAAAGGCCTCCACTGTGAAAAATCACGCCTCTGCAAGAAGGAAATGCAACCCACAAATTTAAAATTATAGCCTCTCGAAAGATACAAAAAATATGCCTCCCTCAAATGGAATCTCTCCCTCCCGATGAACACAACCTCAACAAAAGGAAACAGTGCGAGGGTATGTGTAGGATCATCATGGAAAAAATAGGCCCTTAAGTGGCAATAAAATTCAGAAAATTAGGGTTAGGCAACTTGATGTAAAAAAATGAATAAGTTATCTATATTATTTCAAAAATATGTAAGAATAGAATCTATAGAAAATTGAATGTAGTTTCTAAATTACTAGGTTTATTTTAAAAAAAATCTATTTGGTGAAAATTTGGAATTTCAATGTAGTAGTACTTAAATTTCAGGGGAAAAATACGAAGTAGGTGTTTGTCTGACCACCTTAAACACAATAAAATGATAATATTTTTTTATAATATTTTAGATATAAGTAGGGGACTCATGTCCCGATGTGATGCATAGATTTTTGTAATTTTTTTCTAAGTAAATAATTAATTATGATTTTTTTATTAAAAATTTAAAAAAATATAAAAACTCGTATGTCTAACCACCTTAACTTTGTCAAAACTTCATGAAATTCAATTTTTTTTTTTAAAGTCCTATATTATGTGAAGCATAGAATGTGACACATGTTTTGGATTCTAAAAATTTGATATCATTTCAAAGTTATAGATGTTTTTTAATCAGTCTATCAATCAGGACTTTAGTTGTAATTCAAATAGAAAATGAATAATAATAATTTATTAAATTCAAAGTAAAGCATAATTTATATTGGTGGAAAGTTGAGAATCTGCTTTAAAAACCCTTTTCATTTCATCAATTTTGGGTAAAAAAAATCATCATCCACATGGACCATCATATCACTTAGATATCGCCACTTTTTGGCCCATCATAATCCTGCACATACCCGTAACCTCTTCAAAATCCCACACGTGCTCTTCACAAAAAAGAGAATAAATGTCCTCAGGAATGAAGGAAACGTTGCTCCAAATCAGCTCCAACAAGGGTTTAAATGCAAACTTCCTAAAAAAAAATCATGGATTCTGATAGAGAAAATGCCTCCACAACAAAATTCGTACCTTCCTGGCAGGAATCAAAACCATGGCTTCAACAGTTAGAGAAAGAAGACGCCTCTTCAAAAAAAGAAATGTTGCCTCTAGAATAAATGAAGTGCCCTTTAGAGGAAATCAATGCCAACCAACAGTCAGGAATAAATTGTTACGTTCACACCAAGAACGACACCTAGAAAAAGGATCACATGCCTCTCCTCCAAAATTCACACTAGAAAAAATAGGTCTTCTCACAAAGAAATCGATCAGACAAGCACAAGGAATTCAAGCCTCCTCAACAAGGCAAATTGTTTGCAGAGGAAATCACCTTCTCCAACTCACTTCTCTTGATTCGGGTGAGGGTTCATGGAACCTGGGCACTCTGATACCATGATCGGATGCTCAAGATCAAACAAAAGATAACTCACCATAGGAGGATGACAAGAGCTTGATGTGAGAAGAAAAATCTCTATTGCTTGATATTTTACAAATGTACAATGGTGCTTTTATAGCCTACATTCTCGTGAATTAACCACCCCGACTTGATACGGGAATAACTTCCCAAACTATAACTATTAAATAATTATTTCCCTAAATGCCTAAGTAAACTTAAGCACTCTAACAAGAGTAATTATAATTTTGACATAGGTGCATGTCATAACACATAACTCATTTCATATGTATCAAAATTTGATATATATTTTTCTAAAATAAGGACATAAATACCTAATGCATACATATTTTATGGACCTTTTTTAGTATTTTACTATTTTTCCATATTTGTAGAATATATAACTTGATGTTTGGTGAAAAATATATGTTCAATAAAACATAGAAAATAAATATGTAATAAAATCAAAATAGATCAAATATTATGTTTGTTGGAAAGCCCATTTTGGGGAATACAATCTTGTAAATTATCTTGTCAAGTTCACTCCATTTGAAAGTCAAAAATGAGGTTTGAAACTGAAATATCCAAGGAAAATTTGAGGTAGAAAGTGAAAGTGGCCTTTTTCCATTGAAAATGGTATGTTCAATTGAAGGTTTTACCTTCATTCAGAGGTCCTTTTAGGTAGCCAAAATAATAATAAAAATTTCTAACTATTGACGATTGAATGAAGGTCCCTTAATAAAAAAATTAAAAAATCATAGCTAATGATGTCTGAACAAAGGCCCTTTGAGCTGACTCCATCCAAATTTTATTTTGTTAATGCCATTTATAAGATCATTTTTTATGTATCTTAAATATAAAAAATTAAGAAAATCTTATATTTTTGTTATAGTTTTCTTAATGAAGCATTTGGAAATGAAATAGAAATTCATTTTTTCAATTTTCGGAGACTTTAGACAAAAAAAATTTGGTTAAGGAGTTTTTGAGAGATATTTTTCATAGGAGATGGGAGATAAAAGGATAAGGAAAAATAGGACTGCATGTTCATATTCAACAAAAAATGATGAAAAATTATATGAAGAATGGATGCAAATATATTACAACCAATTAGAAGGCATGTAATTTTCAACTAAAGTATGCATTTTATAAATAATATGTTTTTTTTCAATTAAATCATCTTATATAAGATAAAAAAATAAGATCAACTAATTTGATCCATGTAGTCACATACAATTTGTACAACAAGACCATATGAAAGTAGATGAATACCATGTATTTGTTTGAAATAAAGTTAGATAAATCAAATAATAAGCCAAGTAAAATTTACTCTACATATTCATCATATTTTCAATAGATAAGCACATAATTCTCTTCCAAATTTAATTTTATAAATATCAAATTCAATCATCAACTCCCTTCCTTCATATTGAATCAATATTTCTTAATTCACATGTGCATTCAATTAATTATCCTAGATTAGCATTAAAAAATATTATTTTCCTTTACATTTTTTAGAGCTTGTCCATGGTTATTATCCCTAGGGTTTGAACATAGGGATTATACCTTCAATGATTTTAAATTACTTCAACTCTAGTACAATTATAATTCGATTATTCATTTCCAAATTTCTTAGTTCTTGTTCATTTTTCATTTTATAATAGGTATTAAAATTAGGGTTTCATTATACATAACATGAAATATATATTTTCTCCCAACCTCCTACCCTAGAATAATCTAACTTATGGATCCTTTAAAACTTATAGTTGGTTAACATTCATACATATATTTTATATTTGATAGAAAAGCTCTTATACTTCATTATATATCCTTGCTATTCTTAGGATATTATTTTATAAAAATAAGGATGTGTAAATCATATGGATGTTTTGTTGTACCATGTATTATATTTTCCTTCCTACATAGAATTTATTAGTACACATATATAGTATGTTATCTAAATAATTTTTAAAATGATATTTGAGTCACCTCCAACCATTTGTGTGTACATATTTATGCTACCACTATGAAAGTATATATTTAGACAAGTGATAAAAATGATATATTAGGAATTTACATATGTTTCATTTTATAGTCATTTGAAATTTAATGGAGAAAAAATGATATACATTTGAGATTATATTTAATATTATATGTATATTTAATTGGCCCCATAGTTAACAAATCCACGTGAGTTGGTTAAGCCATGTCACAAATATCGAGGGGAGCATTGACCATCTACCAACAATATCCCCCTCGACATTACCCAAGGGGATTGAAACCTGAAACCTTTGGCTTTGATACCCATTATTGGCCCTATAATTTTTATTGGACCAAAATATCGACCTGTTAATATCTGATACAACTGCTAGAATTAATGGATCCATAGGAGGCGGTTAAGCCATATCATGAATCTCGAGGGGAGACCTGACCATCTTCCAACATATTTAATATTAAATATATATAATAGTAAAATAAATTAAATGAACTAAAAAGATGACATTATTTTTTGAAACCATGAGAAATTTACATATATCCATCCCTTAAATATATACTTAAACATTCTCTTTTATATTGAACCATAAATTTTGGGGGAAAGTTGATTCCTTGGCACTTCTAGGGTCTTCACCTAGAAGGAAAGAGTTCTTTCACACCCAAAATCTAGGGGGTTCATTCAAGATTAGGGATTAAAATGTGTGATGTGTGTGATATGGAATGTGTCTAAGTGCTGCAATCTAGTGAAATGAAACTATCTATTGAATGCAAAGTAATGAAATGCAAAAATATTGAAAACACTATGTAAAATGACCTAAAATGTAAGCAAACTATAACAAGACTTAAAGTAACAGAAGTGGTGCACTTGGAAACTGAAGGTTGATGAAGAGGAGCTCTGGAATCTTTTAGAATATGTTGTTGAGGGCCACTAGGACACTTAATGCCAAGCTAGGTGACTTAGTCCTACTTCTAGGAAACTTTGCCAGAACAGGTTTCAGGGAAATGGGTGTGTAAAACTATAGAGCTCACTTTTTAGGCCTAGCAATGGGACTAATTCACCAATGATGGCGACTTAGTCGACTTGTAAGTTTTGGGAATCTTGAGACTGGAATATGTAGCTATCAACTTGTACTTTTGCTCCTGATAGAGTACTAGATCTGAATCTTCAAATGTTGACCTGTAGGTTATCTTCAAGCTCCTTTTAGGGTTTGTTGACTTTGGGTGATGTTGATGGAAATATGACACCTTTTAGCACCTTAACCTTTGACTAATCTACATACAAACCTACAAAATACACATGCAAAGAGGGAAAAAGGTGAACAAGAGTTAGAGGATAGGGGTTAACCTTAGTTAAACCCCGTTTTGGTAATCAAACCCTAAATAATGAAATGAAATGTAAAGCAAAAGATGATTGAACAAATTGTAAGTGAAACAACTCACCAAACCCTTGTTGAATAATACTGAAGATATGCAAGTGATCAACTCCAATGGATTGATGCTTGATATGGTTAGAGTGCTTGAATGCTTGATGGTTGGTTGAGAAGAATGAATTACTATGAGATGGAATGTAGGAGATGAAAATGAGGGGAGAAACCCTTTCTTTATACATGTGTGCCCTAATTTCCCCAAAATAACACATCACGTTCTGACCTTAGGGTTTAGAAGACAATATCCCGCCCGAAATTTGGAATACATTTGATTTTATGCCAAATGGGACTAAGTCGCTCAAGGTGGTGACTTAGTCCACTTGGGAAATTTTAAGTGGATTTCAGGTATTAATGTGTGATTAATGTTGTTTAATGGGATTGTCTTATGAAACAAACTTAAGTAGGACCTATAAGTGCATTAAGGGGTCATTTTAACATAAGAAAATGTGAATTTGTTGATGAAAAGCCTAGAGGAAAGTGTGAGAGTTTGTTACAAAAATTTATAACACTTTTAAATAAGCCTTGGTAAGTGGTAATTTAGATGAATTATGATAGAAAGGTCTTAGAAAAGTGGGAAAATGTGTTACAACACTTCATAACACCTTTTTAAGACATCATTAGGTTTTTGTTGATTTACAGGCATTCAAGGCTTCATGCACGAACGTGTTGGCCACATTAGAACATTAAATCTAGGCAAACTCAGGCCAAAATCCATAGGAAAGGCCGAAATGAGTGAAAATGTCAAGGATAAATTTTCTACAACACATTTAGCCCCCACTTTAGTGAGAGGATGAAATTTCTTCAAACTCACACTAAAGTAGCCAAGAAATGTATATCGAGAGGGATCCATATGTACTCATGTTGGAAAGACAAGACAACTATAATCAAGAGGGATGATCAAGTGCCTAGGATGAATATCCCATGGAAAACCAGACACAAGAAAAAATAATCACACAAGAAAGTGATGTGAAGGAATGAAAATAGAGGAAAAGTTGGGTCAAGCTTTGATCGTTTGCGCAACTACTTGTGGATCAAATCTAGGCTATTTTTCTAAGAAGAAGTATACACACTTTGAGGCAACAAAAATTCTAGCTATCCACTGAGTGAGAAGGCCAAAAAGGTGAGAAACATACACTCCTGGCTGGTATGTACTCACACATAAACACAACTGGCTATGGGGAAAGTCGTGTCGCTGGTTGGGCTTCCCACTTAACCATACAAAATTTATACCTCCTGATAAATTTGATAACATGCCACAAAAGACAAGGTTTTCAAGCTTCATCATACAACCAAAGCTTCGTATGCTTGTAGCTCATGAATAAGTGCAAGATGGCACCACAGGCATGCAAGCTGTGCTATGCAAGGTGGCCATATATGCAAAATGAAGAAAGAAATATGTAAAATGTAAAAGAATGTTCAAAGGAGTCTTATTTAGTTCATGTGAGGTCTTTAAGTTAGGGAACATTGTGTCTAATGTGTCCAAGAGAGGACCGATCAAAGAATAGAAAATTCACAACTTAGGGGATGCAGTGTGTCACATCAAGCAACTAAGAGGAATTTAATATGGTAAGATAGATCACTTTCATAAAGGAAATTACACCTAATGTCATCCACAAAGTGACAAATGCATTGTATGAAGTAGTAAGGCTTCACTAAGAACCAAGAAAATAAAAATGAAAAAGAAATAATGTGAATGTATTCCCCCACTTTAAAGGAATTGCTTCACATGATTTTCTGAGCAATTACTTTAAAGTAGAAAAATAAAAAGTGCAAGAAGAAAGAAAAGCCATGAGAGCCATTTGAGAAATCCCTATGCCAAGTCATATGTTTTTGAGTAAGGTTGCACCATGTAAAGGAAAAGGAGAAATAGAAGAGAATGGGCTTCCCCCGAAATGAAAACACCAAACACATAAGGGATCTATGCATTTGGGGTCAGTATGTTAATTGTTGTAATGTGTGCTTAGAGAGCTCAAAAATGTCATCATCCTCACAAATACATAGAACTGGAAGGACACAAAGAGAGCGGAAACAAAGAAAAAGAAAGAGTCATTTTGGGTCAACATGGAAGAGACATAGGGTGTTTCGACGCTTTGCATCATCCCCAAAACAATAAAAACAAAATAAAAAGACAAAGGGAGAGAGCCTTTTGGGTCAACATGAAAGGGGCATTGTTGTCTCAATGCCTTGCATCATCCCCAAAAGGAAGGAAAAAATCAAAAGAAAAAGGAAACACGCCTTTTGGGTCAACATGAAAGGGATATTGTTGTCTCAATGCCTTCCATTATCCCCAAAAGGAAGGTGAAAGAAAAAGAAAAGAAAAGGGGCCTTTTGGGTGAACATGAAAGGGAGATTGTTGTCTCAATGCCTTGCATCATCCCCAAAAGGAAGGAAAAAATAAAAGGTGAATAGTGAAATAAATGTAAGACATATAGAAGAATGAAGATATAGATAGAAGAATGTCACAAAGAGAGAGGAGATCAAATAGAACAATATAATGGAACACGTTACACAAAAAAACACATACTATATAGTCGATCATTTTAATAGCTTCTTTTTTGAGGCTGAAAGAAATAATAACTAATCTCGCACCACTTCACGCTTGCTTCAAATGCACCTCTTGCACCTTGCTTTCTCTCTGCTCCCTTCTTTCTCGGGACTTGCAAAAAATGCACAAATGATTATCACAATTGACACTTTTGCACTACTTTTGCAACCATCGCCCCATGCAAAAAACAAAGAATAACCTCCAACCACCTTCACAAAAACTACAACCGATCCTCACACTTGAAACTTCATAGAAGCTTGCCCTCCTCACTCACAAATTTATTCAAGAACAAGGTAAACCTAGAGAATGACACCCAAGAATGCCTTATCGATAATTGCGTAGACATTCGCTTTGTTTCCCAAGGATTTTAATGGGAAAGTGTTACAACCATCCCCACTACACCGAAACCTTACAACAATTAATGCTGATGCCATTTCGCTAGCTTTCTCTATTAGCCCACCATACACTTTTTTTAAAAACAATCTGCCACCTTTTCCCCGATGCTGGAAAGCTCAATAACTGGGAAGGTTGACAAAAATTGTGACCAAAGATTAAAAAAACTGAAATTGTGTTGTTGAGGTTTTGCTATTTGATGTAATCTTTCATTTTCCTTTTCTTTTGTGCGCATGTTTATGTATATAAAATAAGATGTGGACATTATTCATATATACTTGGCTTTACATTATGCATGATAAAAAACATTTTTCCACACAAAATGTGTTGAAAAGTTCTTTGAATTTATGTGGAGAGGAATTTTTACAGAGATGGTGGCATTAACGTTTGATAGAATGCTCAAAATACAACTTATTTTTGCAACAATGTTTCAATATTTATCTATGTTCTTTGCAACTACTATGGCATACATCCAAATCTGGACATGCCATTGCTCATCAATGTTCCATTTGCAACCATTCACACCATACACAAACCAACAATTCCCTATTGAAATTAACATAAAGTGGATCCATTTGTTGTGGAGTTTTTTTGAAGGTTATTGTTGGAGGGTATTTTTCTATTTTTTGCATTGGCCAATAACTTGAAAATAAATACAGAAGATCACAATACTTGGCCATCAAACTAGACAAGAAGGAAATAGCTATATTGATATTAAAAGCTATACATACTCAAATTTATATAAACGCATTATGTGAAAGATACACATGTACATAATGAATATACAAACATACACACTAACAACTTAAATGAAATAATAATGGTTTCAACAACATGCTAGGGATTTTTTTTTCCCAATAGGGCCTTAACAAAAATGAAACAATATAGCCAAAAAAAATCAACTTAAAGGAGAATAGCATAAGTCAAGATGTGAAGCTGATTGAATATGGAAGAAAAAAATTAAAGGTAGATAGCAAGACTCAGCAGTCGCCTATGGCAAACAATCCATATACATATATTGCAACAAAGACAAAAAAAAGTGCTTGCAAAATCCAACTTAGAGAGGAAAAATGTAACTAATGAAAAAATAGGAAATATAAAATAAAACGTAAACTATATGGAATTAACTATTTTACTCTGTTGCAACCATAACTACACAAAAAAATCCATAAATGAAACAATATTCGTTTTCACACCTCTTACCGCTTGCTTCAAACACACCTCTTTCCGCTAGCCTGCCTACAATAAATATCCCCCCTGCAGAATAATCTCCACTCACCTTCATAGAAGCTAGACAATAATTGATCCAACTTATAGCCTCACAAAAGCTTACCCACCTCACTCACATTTGTAATAGAAAGTATATCAACAAAACAAGAGCCAATAATGCCTTCTTAGAAATTTCATAGACATTTTCTGTTTTCCCCAAGGTTTAAAACGATGGGTGCTTTTACAACCATCGCTAGTACATGGAAAGCATAAAGCAATTATAACATGCAAAAAAAAGAAAAAAGGATGCAACCATCTTCACAGAAATTCCAGAGTAGATACTTTCACTTGCATCTATATGAAAGCCTGCCCTTCTAGCTTACACCTTTGATAGAAGGTAAAGCCACAAAATCACATACAAAGATGGCTTATTGAAAATTTTGTAGACATTCACTATGTTGTCCAAGAATTTAAATGGCAGGTGTTACTTACAACCATTTCCACTACACGAAAAGTATACAACAATCAAAATTTGACAGTGACAAGCCTATTGAAAACCTTTGGCATAAAAATCGAATCATAAATGGAAGTGTATTGGTCTGAACAATGATTTCAATAGGGAAAAACCACACAAACATGATAATTCATAAAACATAACAATTCACAATAACAATTGAACAAAAAAAATAAAAAAAATAACCTTTCAGACTTCATGGCTATATTGATTCAATAAATGAAAAATTGTACCATAACCTAGAGAACTGCAATCAAGAATGGTGTTTCCAAAATAACATAAACTATTTTTGAAACTATGTTGCTTTCAACAGTGAACCAGATGGAAAAACCCACAAAACACAACAATCCACATGAGCAATCCATTTCAAAAATAAACAATATTGCCTTCCAATTGTTGTGGTTGCACACACAACATAAATGAAACAGTATAACCTAATCAAGAGAACAACAATAAACAATGACCTATGGAAAATAACAAGAACTATTTTAAAAATACTTTCGAAAAGGTTTTCCCAATATGCAACTCTACCTGCTTACTTCAAATCTTCCTCTTCCCTCTTTCAAAAACCAATACAACAGTCTTGGTATTAACACTATCAATCAAAGTGATGGACAATGTATGGGCCATATAGATAGATATGTGTATATATCATAGAAGATGCAAACAACATTGATTCCTTGGGACATTGGTGATTATTTCTATCTAGGTTAGGGTGCGCTATTTTATTCTTGGAAAGAGATTATTGAATAGGCTATACTATTTGATTTTCACTATTGTATTATGAAACAAATATGGAACAATATAGACAGAGCTGAACTGATAGTATAGTTTATTGTATTTTCTAGACTTTGGAGAGATTTTCAGCACATTATATGTGGCAAGCAATGCTCATGGGGACAAGTTTATATGAATCTTATGTACATTCTATTTTGCATACATATATGTCTGCATAGAGAAAAATAAAAATTCAATGCAGCAAAAGGAAGAAATACTTTAGTATTTGTTGTATGGTTTATGTCTACTACAAATGCTTGCAAATTAATCAAACAATTCATCATCTTCTCGATACGTCATTCTTGACTGTCTTTGTGTGGCTTGTGCTAATAGTAGACAACCAGAGATACATATAGTCAAAGATGCATATCCTGAAAGATACAGGTAGAAAATGCATGTACATATAAACACACTCATAGTTACAAATGTATTTCATAGACATTTATGTACACAAAACTATATAAAGATATTGTATGCACTAACAACATTAAACTACATGGATACATACTTTTGTATATGTATATGTACATATATACATGTATATAACCATGTCTACAAGTATATATGAGAATAACTAGAAATACAAAGGGTTTTTTCAAATTGCACCTCTTCCCACTTGCTTTGTTGGTTGCTTTCTTCAGTGTCTAGGAAAAATGGGCAATAAATTATTGTAGCTGGCAGTTTATTTCTGCCAAGCCATTGCTGTTCATGGTTCTCTAGACCTACGTATGCTCGCATATTATAAATAAGGTGCTTGTGGGGTAAATAATTTATGATCTATGCCTTCCACTTTGTTGCTATGGTTGCAACACAACAAAATTGTGAACACTATACAATTTATGGTGATTTCCATAAAGAATTCTTGATTGCTGCATTGTAATTTAAGGTGTGTCATTTCATTTTCAACAACATGCCATTGACAAGCCTACATTGTTTTAACATTGAACAAGTTGTTGTTTGCAAAAGGCTATATTGGTGGCAGATGTGTTCAAATGACGGCCAAATTTTTTGTCAGCCTCCCCAATTTTTGAGCCTTTCAGTGGCCGTGAAAAAGGTGATGGATGGCTTCACTCCGCCTATCGGCTCATTGTTTCATGTCACTACATGCAACTGCTAGTGTTAGAAGAATAAATGGTTAATTTATTTTTTAATTATTAACAATTTAATGCTAAAATTCTAATTTAATCATTAAAAGAATATTTTAAAGACATTTCTCACTAGATGTGTATATATGACAAGTCTATAACTAGCACTTACACCTAGAAGAGGTTCAAGGATTGTGTGAGAAAAAAACTATATGTATGTTACTATGTTAGAGAGTATGTGTTTATGCATGGGTGCATATGGATGCCATTTGCTGCAAATTCTAGTTGTATGTGGCTGGATTAAATAACTAGCATACATATATTAAATATTAATACATATAAACTACATTAAAAGTTATCATTATCATTGTCATGGATAAATTTTATAATTTGAATGTTCAATTTTAAAAAATAAACTATAATTTTAAGTGGAAGGAAATTTAAAATTATCCAATCATTTTTTACAATATTACAAAATTATCATATAATTGTTAAAAAAAAAAATTATAACTTTGTTAACACTATTGATCATTATTAAAATAAAATAACTACATGATACCTGCTGTAAATGTGAAACATTTGGACAAATTTTCCCATCTTAAAATGTTGCTCATATTCAAAGTATAATATAAATAATTTTTACTTATTGTAAGAGAGGGAGACCAACCACATTCAAGGCCTTATGTCATGAAGAGCCAAGAGCAGAAGGCTGCCCTAACTTACCTCACTCTAAAGGGATGTTTTGAAATAGGGGGCGAGAATGATGAGGACTATAAGGCCCTTCAATCACTCTTTAGACCCGAGATCTAAACTGGGGCTAAGCGAGCCGATTTTCGGGTTCAACACTATACCTCAAGTAGCACTCTACCCAAGGATGAAAGCACAATTTTAGAATGATAGCACAGTGTGCTAGAATCTCTCAGGTGTGCTAGCATCCGTATGACTAGAGGACCAAAAATACAGTATGAACCATCAGAAAAGAAGCTGACGGTCTAGCTATTGACTTTTAAAGGAACAAAATAGAAATAAAAATTAGGAAAGGTACAAATGAATATCATAAAGTATATATATGAGATCTAAAATAATGAAGAGGATATAACCAAGATGCCAGTTTACCAGCTAGGTCCATGAATCACCAAAACATATACAAGAAGGGAAAGAGGATTCCCCAAATAGGCTCCTAGGGTTTTTCACCGAGGAGCTCTTGATTGAGAAATTGCTCTCTCACGTAATGATATGCTTGGAGTTCATTCAAAGTGGGTTAGGGGCTTAAGGTGTGATGTGTGTGGAGTGCCCTAAATGCTAGAAATGAAAACTAGAAGCTAATCTAAATGTAACTATGAATGTAACAAACTATGAAATGCAACTATGTTTGAATACACATGATGATATACAAGCATATACAAATGACCTAAGAAATATGTACAAAATATTACATAAATGGATGGGATTGAAGAGGGGTGTGCACCTAGAACCTTTTAGGATCTGGAAATGCTATTGAATTTGATGTAGATGCCGCAAGGGACACTTGTGCCAAGTTGGGTGATCTAGTCCTTCTTCGGGCAAATTCTAGAAAATTGATCCAAAGCTGATGATTTTTGAAAATAAGGTGAAGTGGGACTAGGTTTCCCAAAGTGGTGACTTAGTCCTCTTCTAAATTTATGTGAATTAGAAGATGTGATCCAAGGCCTGTGATCTATGTTTTTTGCTCCTTCAAGTATCCGGTCCCGAAAGTGAAGATTTGGGTCTATGGAAGTATTCCAAGGTTCAACTAGGGTTTCTTCAACCTTAGACAGCTTGGTCAACTTGTTAAAAGATCTTCAAGCTTCCAATGCACCTAAATCTACAAACACACACAAAGATAAAGAATAAATGTTGATTGTTAGAGTATGGGGGCTTGCCTTGGTCAAGCCCCTTTGTAGATAATTAAATCAAATGATGAAACAAAGTAAGAAAGCATGAAATGTGAAACAATTTACTCACTTACCTTGCCGTGATGGTTGATCTTGAGTTGCAACAATGCAGGTTCAACCCTTGGCTGTTTCAGCAATGATGTCTTGTTGACCTAGAATATGAAACCCTAGCTTGCTTGAGAAGGAGAAGGAGAGATGAGAGGTGAGAATAATGTGTGTTGAGAAGAAAATGGGTGATGCATAATGAGTATACCTAATGAGAAATTAGGGTTTTGGAGCTTATTTATACAATTTATTCCCTAATTTTCTTGAAATAACACCATATAGGCCAACCTTAGGGTTTTAGAGACAATAATCCCGAAGGAAATTAAGTTAAAATTGAAATTTATGCCACATAGGACTAGGTCACCCAAGGTGGTGACCTAGTCCACCTGGGTTTTTTTCATTATTTTTTGGGGATTAAAATATAAATTTATGTTTGTCAGGATTGTCTCACAAAACACAGTAAGATAGGACATGTATGTGTATTAAGGGGTCATTATAGCATAAAAAGGGGTTGATTAAGTGATGACAAGCCTAGGAAAGTGTGAAAATGTTTTACAACACCTTATAACACTTTAGCACAAGGCTTGGAAAGGGGTAAAAAGTGATTGAAAAGGGTCCAAAATCTATATGCCAAGGTCCATATGAGTGAAAAGTGTCAAAGTCTACAGTTTTTGGTGACACATTTAGCCCCCACTTTAGTGAGAGAATGAACTTGCTTCAAAATCACACTAAAGTAGCCTAATAGAGATGGTGAAGAATGACAAAGAAGAAGATCGGGAAAGATGAAGGAGGTGGTCAAGCCCCCAAGGATTTGAGATTCTAAGTCAAGTCGACATCAATGAAAAATACACATTCAAGGGTGAAAAAAATGTGCTCACTCTGGGGCCATAGAACATCAGGTTGTCTGCGGGGTGAGATGTCCCAAAAGTTGAGAAACATAAACATGGTTGGTATGTACTCACAAAGGTGGCTATGGGGAATTCATGCCACTTGTTGGGCTTCCCACTCAAACCATACCAAAGTTATACCTTGTTATAACTTTGACAAGGCACCACAAAAAGGAAGTGATGTTTGAAATGATTTTGTTCAAAGGGATTTTGTTGTGTTTATGTGATGTCTCATCTTAAGGAACATTATACGTAATGTTTCCAAGAGAGGCAAAGTAAAAATGTACTCATGTTGTATGCAATAGAGGCAAGGGATCATCTTGTATGCAAAAGAGGAAAAATGCAAATGTCTCATCTTGAGTAACATTGTGTGTAATGTTTTAAAGAGAAGGAATCTCAAGAAAAAGAAGATCGCACAGTGAAATGTGAGTGGTGATGTATGTACCCACTTTAAAGGAATTGCTACATACCGATTTGTGAGCAATGGATTTAAAGTAGAAGATGAAGAAGACATGAGAGCTTGTTTGGAAATCCCTATGCCGAGTCATACATTTCTGATAAGCTGCGTCATGAGAAGGGGTGTATGTCACATGCGAGTCAATCTTTAAGACATGTCGTCCACATCCCAATCTTGCTCTTAAATGTTCATGAAAGGTTAGCGACAAGTCAAGTTTGACAACGACAAGTGACATACGAGGGAAAAGGCTAACTAACCCCATGCTGCCACTTAGTGTAGGACAAGAGTGAGCGGAAAGGATTGAGGGGATGCAAGGGAGAGTGAAAATCAATATCAATTAGAGGAATGGGGTGCCCCCAAATAAGGAAGAACATCAAAAACCTTAAGATGTTGAATTTTGTGACTCGCGACCTTACACTCATTAGTGTGATGACCATGAAATCAGTGGTAGGAACAAAAGGAATCTGTGTTAGAACATATCTCTTGAGTTTTGGGAGGAAGGGAGATCGAGCGATCTTGGAGGAGTCTCAACAAGATACCCTCTTGAATAAGGAGATAAGGTGCTCCTTGGGTGCGCAAGAAGGAAAAATCTTTCTTAATATGGGATGTCATACCTACACAAGGCTCTATGGATTGTGAGATTTTGTAGACTCCTTTAGAGGAGTGTGTAAAATCTGAATCGAGGAGGTTGTGAGATAATATTGGTGTTAAGTGAAGATTCCTTTGTTTGTTTCAAAGGATCACTTTGTAAGGGTGGATTAGAACGGTGATTTGAGATGGTGTTAGTGTGAGGGGAAGGTTTGATGATTTAGATGAAAGGGAAAAATCCAAGACCACAGTTGGATATTTACGTATGAGGCTTGATAGGGTTGCAAATTCCTTGTTTGTTAGCACCATAACCTTGTCCACTCTATCCAAGTTGTTTCATTATCTCATAACCTTTTTCGTAGAGATTTTTTAGTGTTTTTGGATCTGGTGAGGGTTCATTGTTTGGATAGGTTGCAAAAGGATTTGAGGTCTATGCTATCGAAGGATCGACCGAGTCTTGTGTTAACAAGACTACGTGTCCCTTTGGAGAGTCTTTTCTTTCGGTCTTGGTTTCTCCCATTAGGGGAGGGATGAAGTTTAAGGAACCCCAACCATTATCAAAGGACTTTGGTTGTATGGGTTCCACATGTTGGGTGGGTGTGGTGATGAAGGGTTTGGAATTGGGTGATTCCACAATAATGGGTTACACTTTTTGGCCAAACTTGACATTGAAATCAACATTGTTCACTAGATCTTCACTTCCGTATGCTTATAGAAGCTAAACCATTAAGAATTTGAAGATGAAGAAGACTACTGATTTGTGATATTTTGTGTTGAGAATCTAATTATATTTTTAAAAAAAATTCAAAAATAAATTGTGAATTATTTTATGTAGTTTTTATTAACTTAATTTTTTTTACTAAACATCATTTTCAAAAACTGATGCTTACTTTCAGTTGCATAAATTTTTTTATAGAAAGAAGACAATTCTAATTTTTTAAATATAGTTTTTTCACACCATTATCTAGTGGATGGATATTTTTCATAATTTATGTTGTACATATATATTTTAATTAGTTTTCTAATTTAGAGTAATTATAATTTGGATGTATTATACTTTCAGCTGCATAATTTTTTTTGTATTCCTTTGAATTAACTTATTCTTTTTGTTGTTGGAATAATGACATAAATAGCTAGTGTACATGCATTTTTAAGAATTTTTTTTCTCTCTTTTCCTATTTTCCCATATGTGTGAAATAAAGACCTCGATGTTCATTGGAAAACCTACATTCACAAGAAATAAAAAATAAATATAATAATAAAATTAAATATATTCAAAATTATACTTTTTGGGAAGCTTATAATAAGGACTACATGTTTACAAAAAAATAATTTTAAATAAATTAATTTGATCACCTAAAAGGTAAATGAAAAGTGGTTTTTTATCAACATTTTGATATGTGTAGAGGAGACTCCATTATAGGTATGGTTTAAAAACTAGCGGCTTTCTGTCCGAGGGGGTTTGATATAAGTGGGTTTGATCAAACCCTCTTCAATTAAAACCCTTAAAATAAAACCATTTTAAGGCTTAAATAATTATATTCTCTAAAAATATGTGATTTTAGCAAAAATCAGAATGTCCCAAAAAGTGTAACCCATTATTGTGGTAGCACCCAATTTTTTTTCTCAAGTTGTAGGACATTATAAGGTTTAGAATCAACATCAAGTGTGTATACTTTATTGTTGTAAATATACTTCATCTTGCGATGAAGAGTGAAACGAACACCATTCATTGCATGAATCCATGGCTTGCCCAAAATGAGGTTAGATGAAAGATCATTAGGCATAACATGGATCAATGTGTTTAATGTGGCCACTCCAATGGTAAGAGGCAAAGTGATCACACCAAGTAGCTTTTGTCCCTTACTATCAAATCCAAAGAGGGATAAGGAGGAAGGTTGGATAGTCAATCTATCGATATGGATCCTATCTAAGAGATTGACACTACACACATTGGCAGAAGAGTCATTATCAACAAGGGTTCGCTTGATACCTATGTGTTGGTATTGAGATATGACAATGAAAGCTTCAACTTTTTTTTGCACTTCCAAAGGAGGGAGCTCACTTTTGTGGAAAACAATGTTAGCATTCAAGCCTTGAATCATAGCTGCAATGTCATTTGTTTACGCATTAGAAGGGACAAGAATTCTTTGTAAGGCTTCCTTCATCATGTGGTGATAGTGAGGGGAGGCTTGAATGAGGTCCCATAAAGATATTTTAGTGGGAGTATCCCTTAGTTGATCAACAAGACCATACTCCCTAAGGAAGCAATTGAAGCGAGGGGCAACAAGAAGAATGGGAGGGGATGAAGGCAAGGAAGCGGAGGTTGGTGGTTGGGAACACAGATTGTTGTGAGTATAATGTGTATGAGAAATAGTATTATAAATCGATTACTGCAACACATTATGGGTAGGTGGGTGGAGAGTGATTTCAGGTTTAGAAGGGAGAAATGATGAGTTGAGGTTGGATAATATTAAAATCCCCTAGAGAAGGAGAGTCTAATATAGGCTCTATATCTTCTTGTAAGGGCATACTATTATTAAGGAAATGATCAATGACGAGGTTATGAGGAGAGGAAGGGGTAGGATAGGGTTCCATTTGATAATGAAAGGTCTTATACTCTTGTTCCAAACAACCTATACTAGTAGGAGAGCTTGGAAGAGGTTCATCACATGCTTTACTACAAGAAGAGGAGGCATCAAGAGAAGGACCACTATGATTTTAAAATAGGAAGGGAAGGTCGAGAGTCTTATGACTCTTAGGAGAAGGATCTTCTAACACCAACATGCCCTCTTTGCTTCGAGGAGGGGTATTAGAAGAAGGGCAAGGTTGATCATCATAGTTAGGGAGACTAGGTAAGGTAATGTTTAGAAATGTGTTTATAATATCATTTTCTTGTGTTAAACTATCTTCCCAAAGGGGATGAGGAGAAGAACAAGCAAGATCGTCATAATGCTCAATGATTGTACCTTATTTTAACAAGATACCTTCGTCACTAGAAGGAGAGGTATCAAGAGAGGAACAATTATGATCATCATGATTATCTATGTTTGTATTTACTTCTAACACATTATCCTCACAAAGAGGAGAGATATTAGGTTGTGTATGTTCAAGACAATTATAATTTTTTTCATTTGCTAGACTGTCATAACTAGGGAAAACATTGAATAAATGATTAACATGTTTATTTACTAAATTATTCTTTGCAAGTTTGGAAAAAATTAAAACAAACATGTTTGAAGAATTTACAATGCAATGTAAAGGCTAAAAAGGAAACACAATTTTTAGAATGCAAAGAAGGCAATTTTTTGATTACATTGTCAATGATCTGAAAATAAAATTTCGTAAATGTAAAAGTGAAAATGTACAATACACAAAATGTGATAATTTATGCTAATTTTAATAAAATTGATGTAACAGAAAAAAAACCTATTGAGACAGGTAGGTAATGGCACAAAACAAAAGCTCAAAAATAGGTTTTTTAGCTATGTAAAGGGTAGTTTCAAAAGCTTGAAGGACTAGGTTGCCCAAGATGGCAACTTAATCCTCTTGGTGATTTTTTTTAGATTTTTCATGTATTTTGGATTGCTACAGGTGGTTTTTGGATGGGGAGTGCAGACCTAACATGAAAATGGAGAATTTCATAGAGATGTAATATTTTAAAATGCAAAAATGCAGCCTAAATGCAGTTTTCACTAATGCAAAATTTGAAACCCTAGGATGCAAACTAAATAATGCATAATGCAATGCAATGAAAACCTAGGATGCTAAAGAAGTACACATCAAAAGAGGTGGTAGGAGAGTTGGGTTCACCAAAATGAATTTCCAAACACAAATACAAGAAGGGAAAGAGGATTCCCCAAATAGGCTCCTAGGGGTTTTCACCTAGGAGCTCTTGATTGAGAAATGGCTCTCTTTCACCTAATGATATACTTGGAGTTCATTCAAAGGGGGTTAGGGGATTAAGATGTGATGTGTGTGGAGTGCCCTAAATGCTGGAAATGAAAACTAGAAGCTAATCTAAACGTAACTATGAATGTAATAAACTATGAAATGCAACTATGTTTGAATACACATGATGATATACAAGCGTATACAAATGACCTAAGAAATATGTACAAACTATTACGGAAATGGATGGGATTGAAGAGGGGTGTGCACTTGGAACCTTGTAGGAGTTGGAAATGCCATTTAATTCGATGTAGAGGTTGAAAGGGACATTTGTGCCAAATTGGGCGATCTAGTCCTTCTTCAGGCAAATTTTGGAAAACTCCTCTAGAGCCCATTTCAGCAAAAAGGGTATCCAGATCTACCATGATTTCTAAAAAATAGCTTTAGTGGGACTAGGTCACACAAAGTGGCAACCTAGTCCTCTTCTGAATTTCTATGAATAAGAAGATGGGATATGAGGCCTTTGATCTATGTTTTCTGCTCCTTCAGGTATCCGGTCTCGAAAGTGAAGATTCAGGTCTATGGAAGTCTTCCAAGCTTCAACTAGGGTTTATTCAACCTTAGACAGCTTGGTCAACTCGTTGAATGATCTTCAAGCTTCTAGTGCACCTAAATCTACAAACACACACAAAGAGAAAGAAGAAATGTACTCACTTACCTTTCCATGATGGTTGATCTTGAGTTGCAACAATGGAGGTTCAACTCTTGAATATTTCAACAATGATGTCATGTTGACATAGAATCTAAAACCCTAGCTTACTTGAGAAGGAGAATGTGAGATTAGAGGTGAGAATAATGTGTGTTGAGAAGAAAATGGGTGATGCATAATGAGTGTACCTAATGAGAAATTAGGGTTTGAGAGTTTATTTATACAAGTTATGCCCTAATTTTCTCGAAATGACACCATGTAGGCCAATCTTAGGATTTTAGAGACAAGAATCCCGAAAGAAGTTAAGTTAAAATTGAAATTTATGCCAAATAGGACTAGGTCACCCAAGGTGGTGACCTAGTCCACCTAGGCATTTTTCATTGCTTTTCAGGGATTAAAATATAATTATTTATGTTTTTTGGGATTGTCTCACAAAACACACTAAGATAGGACATGTATGTGTATTAATGGTTTCATTATAGCATAGCAAGGGGTTGATTAAGTGATGACAAGCCTAGGAGAGTGTGAAAATGTTTTACAAAACCTTACAACAATTCAATAAAAGGCTTGGAAAGGGGTAAAAAGTGGTTGAAAAGGGTTCAAAATGCATAGGACAAGGTGAAAATGAGCGAAAAGTGTCAAAGTCTACACTTTTTGGTGACACACTCCAAAAAGGACATTCACCTACAAACACGAAAGAGGGGAAAATTGTTGGGGCTATATAGGGGTTTGCCTCAGTTAGTCCCCCATTTTGGTGTTTCCACCTCCATGGACCACCAAATAGAAATGAGGGAGAAATGTATGATAAAGAAGTAAAGAAAGAAGGAATGGAAATAACACTACAAAATAATAAAGAGCTACTCTACCAAATCACAAAAGAGAGGAGCGAAATGTTACCACCTCCACCAAGAGCTCACTAGCCAATGGGGGAGAAAGAAGGCTTGAATAGTCACCACAACCTCGACTATGATGAAGGGAGGTCTCACAAGACCTCAAGGCCACACTACAATGGCTTGCTTCACACTTGCTTTGCAGGGTTGACAAAGTGTTGTAGCTTGTGAAGAGATTGTTGGAGAGTGAAAAGATTATCCAAATTTCCAAGAGAGATGGAATGAATAAAGGAGGGATGATTTTGAAGGAGAATATGGAATAATCTACAATTTTCAGGGCCAGATGGTTGAAGAGGGATGCTACAAATCGACCCCAATCAAAAGTGTAACACTTCTGCCTACTTCAGATGCAAGAATGTATTAGGGACATAAGCATGTTGTGAGGATGTCTGTGTGTTGTGCATGCATCCCTAACAAATATTCTTCTATTGACACAAAGGAAATATTCTAAGTGGAAGGAAAGGGGCCAGCTAATGTGGAATTTTACCTTCAGATTTGGTTTTCTAAAGTGAGGATGTGTAAAAGGGGAATTTGCGTGAGGGGTGCGAATTTGCTCCTATACACTTATAAAATAGGACACAAAACAATTTTAATCTTCTTAAGAAATTTTTATTTAGAAGATAATGGGGAAAAATCTATGTATAAATCTTTGTATATTCTATTTTTTTCAATAGGTGGTGTGGTAAAAAAAAATGGGATTGACAATATAGAATGTTACTTATTTATAAAAAATAGAAAGATTTACTCCACAATATTTGTGCCAAGAAAAAAAATATTTTTTTAAACTTTGATTTATTTTTTCCAATCAAATTCTTGTTTTTTATTACAATGAACTTGTGGAAAGAGAAATGAATAATAATAAATACACAAAGATTGTAGAGACATGCAAAACAGTATAAGTAGAACCAACTATACAACTCTTTAATGAATACACTTATTCAATATATATGCTGGATTCAATTATTCAGATATGATAAATCAATTTTTAAAACTCATCCAAACTTTAAAGAATATATAGATTCTATACTCTATCAATTTCAAAAGGCATATCCAAAAATTAGAGAGGTGTAGGTGCAAGCAAAGGGGTGAATATCTGAACCCAAGGGTAAGTGTCTTCCCTATACAATATTTGAGCACTGAAAACATCCACAAACTTGTTGGAATCCAAAACTTGAATCAAGATATAATAGGTAGCCTCTTTGTTTGATGTTCCTTCCACTTTTTCTCCCACCACTTTCTGAAATACAAGTCTAGCATGCTTCCCAATAAAAAAACCAAACCAGTTGTTTAATATTAATGCATAATTACACAAATACTTTGGCCATTAGAACAGTCTATATGTATCCCAACTACTGCAACTCATAACCCAAATCCAAAATTTTCAAGTCAAATAAAAGAAAAGCAAAAAAGCGAAAAACAATCAATTGTCATTACATGGAAAGTTTTATAGTCTGTTAGAGCATAGTCCACCAACTTTAGAACAGTTACATTGGTTTGAAAATTAGGAATGTCCACATCTTGTGATGGATTTGCACACTAGGTCTTAGATAATAAGCATGGTACTATTATCATCATCACAACCATTCCAAGTCTCATGGAAGCCATTGCAGGAGTATAATTACTTAAGAGAAACTTATGAATATCTATGCGATAGAAAAGGCCTTGAAGCCATTTATGATGGGTTGATAAAAAAAAAAAATTTTAAAGTAGAAGGTCATGTTTATCTACATCACTTCTTAGTTCTCTAATTGTTTTTTTTGGAAAATTTTAATGTTTCTTTTATTTTGCTAATAATTTATTTGTTTATTTAGAGGATGATTTGTGTGGTTAGGTGGAAGTAGAGAGTATTTGAGAAGATTTTATGACTTCAAAAACATTAATCATATTTAATACAGTAAAATAAAATATTCATTTAAAAATAATTGAACAATTACTAATTATAATTTTAAAATAAATTTTGAACTAAAATGTATCTATAAAATCAAATTTTCTATTCTTTTTTTTTCTTTTAGTATAATTATAAAATAAAATTATACTTAAAAAATGCATTTAAAAAGATCATAAAATAATCTACATAAGGAACTTTTTGATTTAAATATCTTTAATATATTTGCTAGAAAAATCACCACAATATCTTGAAAATGTAAATTTCATTCTAAAATTAAATTAATTTCTAATTTCTAAAATTTATAAAAAGTATATTATTTAGTTTTTAAATAATTAATTAAATTGTATGATTATCTATACAAATGAATTAATTAAAATTTTATATTCATTTTAAATTTAGATATAAAAATAACTTGTGTATTTTATTTTTTCCTCCTTTTGCATGTAAATTATTACATTTTCTAAAATGATATTTAAAAATAATTATCAAATCATTTACATAGGAAAATTTATTGCGTATTTTTCTTTCAAAAGATAAGAATATAAGATTTAAGAGTGTATATGGATTTGCATGTCATTTGAACGTCAATTTCTAGCTGAAGAATGTCATTGTAATACCCTCTCCCTCTCCACGTAATTAATAATAAGTGCTAAATAATGGAATGAAATAAACTTGGATAAATCTAGATTTAAAAACAAAAAAAATAAGTATTATTCGATTTTGAAATATTAAAACATAAAGCAATGTAAATGAAAAAAAAAAATTATCATTAAATTGACAAAAAGCGTTGCAAATAGAAATAGAATGTTCCCTTGACCCATCCAATAGGAAAATCAATATTCATCTGCTTTTATGTGATAAATAAGATTTTGGAAGCTTTTACCATTAAATGACAGCTGATTTATCATTAAAAGACTGCTAAAACTTGTTTTTCTACGTACCCAAATGTTTGTTTGCGAGTGAAAACTTAAATTGCTAGTGATGATCAATGCTGCAAATGACGCTGTAATATCTGTTGAGAAAATAATGGGACAAAAAATTACAATTGATAAGACGCAGGTATTTAGGTACTGAGTGAATGAAAAGGGAATAGAAAAAATTATTTATTCTGACATGATTTGAAATCTGTCAAAGATAACAGTCGTATGGTGTGGATAAGGTGGGTGGAAAACTTTACAAAATCCCTGGCCCAAAAACAGCTCCTCCTACGAAGTGTCAGACACAACATGCAAACTATTGTCAATGTTAGCATTGATTCCAGCAAAACATGAAGATTTATTTGCGTCACTCGGTGGCCCAGGGAGGAGAAAACCCCGTCTAAGACATCCACAGCACCATCTGCAATTCAATGTATTTAGACAGCACACAGCCATACAGCCCATATCTAAACTAATATTTATGTTTTAAATGGTAATTAGGTGTGTTTCAATATAAATGTTTTCTGCAATTTATGGCAGCGAAAGAAATGGACGATAATGGATTCAGATTTGAGAATTTCTGGAATTTCTCGAAGTTCGAAGGGGTGGATAAGAATTCAGATTTTAATGTCGTTAGTGAATAAACGCAACTATATTTGTTTCTTTCTATTAATGGCAATGGGGCCATCTGGGGAGCCAAGATGCATATCCAATGCTGGACAATAGTCACGTGAAAATCTAATCTATTATGCACTTGTTCTGAACAATGATTAAATCTTTCGATGGACAGGTATCAATTTTACCGACAATTTGTATATGTGGATCAGAGATCGCCCCGTAGGCTTTGATGGTAAAGTAAGATGTTCGAAAAAACCAATAATAAACAGTGGATGAGGATAATACCAAAAGTCATTCGACGACCAAAATTTAGGGTTTCGCGCGTATCAATATCTGCTGGTAAAATTATCAACTATATAGTAAAGCACATATCGATATCTTCTGGTAAAATTATCAACTATCTTATCTGCAATTATTTTGCCTCATGGTAATGTAGATCACTTGAGTGATACGCTATAAATAGGGCATTTCATTCTCAAGCTTCTCAAAGCGAGTTGTTTATCTGTGGATGTTTGGGAATTAGTAATGGCGTCTCGTACGAAGATAATATGCTATGTTTTGCTGGGCCTTATGTTTGCATGGACCCTGATTGACGGTGCAGTGGCCGAAGAGAAATATTATAAGGGTGGCAGCCATGGTGGTGGGTATGGTGGTGGTGGACACGGTAGTGGACATGGTGGGTACGGTGGTGGTGGACAAGGTGGGTATGGTGGTGGTGGACACGGTGGCGGACATGGTGGGTATGGTGGTGGTGGGCATGGTGGACATGGTGGCTATGGTGGTGGTGGGCATGGTCCTCCTGGCCATGGCCACGGGCCTGAGAATTAAGGGGTTCTAGTTTAATCTAGACTGTCAGCAGAAGTAGCAAGGATATGCTATGAATTATATAATAAAGCTGGTTTCGGTCACAGATTCTTCAGTTGCTGCAAAAATGATCAATATGGAATGGTTGAAGAATTCCAAGTAGTATTGTAAAATTAAGTTATTAAAAATATAATAGTGATAAAAAGTTTGAGGTAGATGTGAAAGTTATTTGGCTTGCTTTTTGTTGTTATATTTTTATTGATATAGAATTTTAGTTTGATATAAGATTTCATGACCTTCATAAGTTTTCAATTTTTATTAAAATATTCCAAAATAAAATGTTGAAATGTGATGAACTTTATAATAGATACAATATTTTCTAATTCATGTAAATAATTGTGAATGCTTGAAATGTGATGAACTTTATAATAGATACAATATTTTCTAATTCATGTAAATAATTGTGAATGCTTGAGTTAAGTTTTTTTTATTAAAAAAAATTATATTCATGATCTATCATTCAAATGAAGAAAATTATAATAAAATTGCAATTATTTATCAGTTTAAATAGATAGAAAATTTATAGTAAGAAATGAAGGAACAATAAGAGAAAAGTGAAGAAGGTAGACAAATGAAAAAAAAAAAGAAGATTTAAAATACAAATCAAAATAAAAAAATTATGTGAATAGTGGCATGGTGTGATGGTTAAGTTATTGTGTTGTTATTCTTTCCATCAAGGTTCGAAACCTTACTAGGGTTTAATTGTTGAGAATTTACATTGGGGATGAGGTCTCATGTTTGTCACCTCACCAGTTGATAGCTCTAGATGATGTTAAGAGTGAGGAATTGTTTGAGAGTTATTTATTGTAATGACCTTTTGGTTACTAGGCATACCAATGCTTTCTACCTCTTTAAATTGATTTAGCTTGGTCACTCTATAGTTATTGTACAGGTTGAAGGTTTAATGATGCATGATAATAGAACCTTCACTCAAGAGACCTAAGAAGTTTATTCCCAATTTTTTTCATAAAATATGTCAAATGAACCCTAAGTTGTGGTTCCCCACATTCACAAATCTGACAATGTATGAAATCGATTGAAGAACTTTACTTTAATAAGATGTTTTGTAGGAAAGGTCTCCCTTGAATGTATTTTGAAGGATTGAATCATTGAGGTCTAGGTCGGGCACATTCAATTCACTTTGATGTCATGCAAAATCTTACTATTTTTCCTTTTTATTTTACTAAATCTAACCATGCTAAAGGCATACTTAAACATGGTATTTAGTTTAGAGTCTACCCTTCCTTGCTCTCTTTCTCACCCTAAACTAGATATTTCATCATGTTTGATAAGAAATATTTTTCTCCTTATTTAGGTGAAGTTTCTTTATTTACCCTTGTCATATTGGAAATTTGGTTACAAATAGCTACCTATTTAGGCTTTCTTGTGTGTGTTGAAATAGAACAAAATATTTATTCTACCATGAAAGATATTGTGAAGTGAGAAAAGGGATCTTAGATCCAACTAGTACATTAACTAGGAGCAACTTATTTTCTCTTTGACTCCACATTTAATCACAAACCAAAAATGATTTAATGATTGGATAGTTGCAACAAGGGAGATAAAATATCCTAGGGTTTGGTTCTCTTGAGTTGTAAACAAGATATATTTTATGTTTGTTTTAGTAAGACTATTTCATATAAACCCTAGACATAAAAATATAATTTATCACATAGACAAAAATGAAAATTTCCAATTTTTTTTGTAGATCTAGAAAAGGGATACAAAGAGGAACCTATAACTAGAAGTTGGGTTTGAATTGGGTGGGCATGTGAATGGGTTCCCTAGACCAGATTTTTTATTTTATCAGGATTAACAAACTTTAAATACTGCGTTATAGTCTACTTTGTGTTTCCTATGACCTAATCCTAACAAAACTTTTGAATCTAACCTTTACAAATGAAGGGAGGGGGAAAGGTTGTGTTGTATAGGAAATTTCCTAAGTTAAACCCCACTTTGGTGTTTCTACCTCCATGTATAGTAAATGATGATGATCAAGAGGGTATTCCCTAGGTCAAGTAGATTCCAAAACAATAATTGAATGAAATGATAAATGATAAATGATAATGTTACCTTAGCTATGAAACCCTTGTTGATGTGATGCTCACACTATAAGTTTCCACCAAATTTTGTTTGATGGATGCTTGAATGTATAGAAGATCTACAAATAGTTTCATTCAGAAAACACAATAAATTATTGTAGCTAGCATGTAGAGGATAACTCAATACATGTTCATAATAATTGCATTATCATAGCTTCTTCTTCATAATTTCCTTCTAATGTTCAAATGAGAAGAAAAATTGTATATATATGCACCTCAATTGATATTTCTGATTATAGGTTGACTTGGGATCTCTTTAATTCTTCAAAGTTTAACACTACATTATTCTTTGAAATAGGCCACCTTTAACTTCAAGGGCGCCTATGCCCTTGATTAGGTTCTTTTTGTCTAAAATAGGTCAAGATATCACAAAACTCAATATATTTTATCCATCTAGAATTGAAATGAATAAATTAATAATATATTTAGCAAGATAGGTAAAATAAGGTGTCCATATAGTGGGAAATTGTCAAGGTTGATAATTTATGTTGCTATAGATATTTGATGTAGAAGTGGGTCTCTCTAAAATGGATTTAATGTGTTTTCTAATACATTTTCCCAATACTTATTATCCATGTTAATATTTTGAGCATATTATCTAGGATTATTCTTTGGCATGTACCCATTCTAAACTTATCACTCAACCCACTTCTAGGTTTCTACCTCTCATAGATAAAGAAGAAGGTTAGTCTATACTAGTGAATTGTAAAGCCAAGAACCCTTGAAAAAACAACCCCATAGCTAAGCAATCCTCAAGTTTTGGGAGTCAATCCTTGAAAACTCTAAGTTTTAAAACCTCTAAACACAAGGAAGTGTGTCACTCCCCTCATGGGATAAATTTGGTGAATGAAAATTCTCTCAAGAATCATTATATGATCCCACAATAATAAATCCCACTTTTTGGTTAAAGTAAAACATTGAAATTCAACTTTTTAAAGTAAATCTTCACTTTCTTATTCCTATAGCAGTGAAATCATTAAGAATTTGAAGATGATGCAAACTAGTGATTTGTGAGTCCACCTATTTTTTTTTAGTGGTGAATATTTGTCAATTGGATAATATTTGAAATTGAGGATTCAAATTGTGGCTAGTAGTACAATTTGTAAGGTTACCTAAATCTTCACATTTTTATTAAATTTTAGTTTAGTCCTTGTTAAATTTCCCTATAACATTTATTTTATTAAAATTTTAAACTCAAAAAATTTCCATAATATTTTATACCCATTTAGATCACTTTCATCTAAATTTTAGAAGATAATCAAAAATGAAATTATTTCGATAGTAATTTTTTATAATTACTTGTCATATTAGGGCCATATCACCAATTTTTAATGACCACTATTATAAATTTTTTATATAATAATTAATATTTTTTTTAGTAGTAAACAATAAGTTTTAAAAAGAGATTATTTTGTCATAACAATTACATTTTTCTATAGAAACAAAAAAAAAATGATTTTTAAAATATAGATTTGTAACATCAATATCTAGTGCATAGATATTTTTTAAAAAATATTTTTTTGCATATTTTTTAATAAATTTTCAAATTTAGAGTTGATGTGATGCTCAGGATCAACCACAAGAGGATGATAAGATATTGATGAGAGAAGAAAAATATCTATTGCTTGATATTTTACAAATTTACAATGGTGCTTTTATAACCTTACATTCTTGTGAGTTAACCAACCTAACTGGATACAAGAATAACTTCCCAAACTATAACTATTAAATAAATATCTTCCTAAATGCCTAAGAAAACTTAAGAACTCTAACACCCCCCATTAAGTGCAACTTAGGGAGAATGAAGATGCAAATATTGCAAAAAAACAATATGGGTCCCAACTACACAACCATTTTAGTTACTCATTTACAATGCATAAAAAAACTCTCACAAGCGGAGAAAAGGAGAAAAACCAAGTGGGTAAAAACCACTCTCCAAAAGAGAGAAAATAAAAACTAAAAAATAAAAAATGATGCATCGATGGATGAATCAATCACACACCCCAAGTACTACATACATCATGTATATATAATCAATGAGCCCTTGATAAGAGGGAAAATGAGAGACTACATAGCCCCCCTACAATGAAGAATCTCCATTGCTGATGAAGGATGCTTGAAGATAGAAGATGATCCAGTGCCTGCAAGAAACAACTCTCCTCTTAGGAAGAAACAAGTTCACCAGATGAAGAAGGAACCACTCCATATCCAAATGAGAAGGGGAAGTAAGTCTCCAAATAGAGAAATCCATCACATGATCATGACAAACACAACCAAGAAATGCAATAGATCAAGAGAAGGCACAACCTCCAAAAACAATCCGAGTGAATCAACTAGCATGCTACAACTATCATCAAAGAGGAGAGAAATCCCCTCAAGTGAATCTCCAAAATTTGCAAGGTGAGTCTCTACAAACAAATCAGAAATGTCTGCTAAGTACTCATCCAACAAAACAAGATCAGAGGGATCAAAGATAGCCTATTATTTTGGAAACCCAACCTTTGAAGTAATAGAAATAGTTTCAATATGAGTCTGAAGTACCCCAAAATGCAGATGACCAATTTTACTATCAACACTATCCAAGGGTGTGGGAGGTACATAGTCATCCTCCTTAACAAAGTGAGAGATGCTATACAATTGAGACTCGTGATCAACATTAACAATAGCAATGAGTTTTCCAGAATCAACTTCTTTAATAAACATAGAATTGGTTGTAAACTACACAGTCATATGGACTTTACCAACTGTTATCTGGTATATAGACAAAATATTTGTGTGCAAATTTGGAATGCACAGTACATCTCAAAAGTTGCCATCACCTATGTCAACGGTGCCTATCCCCTGAACATCCAATAGCTTATTGTTCCCCAAAATTTTTTTGGAAGTGTCAGAGGGGTGCAAACCGATGAAAGGATAATGTGAAGAACTCATTCGGTGAGATGCACCAAAATCTAGGAACCATTTGTCACACTAAGAATTAATTGCAAAAGTGACCAGTGCATGTCCCTTACCCATGTAGTGCTTTTACTGTTTGCAATGCCTACACTACCATACTATGTGGGCTTGGTGGATGGATCAGATGAAGATGTAGAGGCTATAGAAGGAGTCACAAATGATGGTAGTGGGATATTGTTTTTTTGGAGAAGGTGGGAGAGTTCATCTATCTTCTTTGTGTAATAATGATACTCATCGTGCCCCTTCTTTTTACAGTATACACAACTAAATTTCTCCTTTGTCTTTTGTTCTTCTACTATGGTGGGGGTCTCATTCAAATCTATTTTATGTTTAGGCTTCTTCTTTCCTTTACTCTGTGAGCCATGTGCAACCAATGCATTATTTTTAGGAACCCCCTCCAATTGGAAAATATTAGCTTGTTATCTTGTTAATCGACCACATAAGGTTTCAAAAGAGGGCTTATGGAATGCACTACCTAAGGAATCCATTATGGAGTAAAAGGTAGAGGAAAACAAAGTAAAAGGACCTCTTAACTTAGAGAAAATCAAGAAAATAGACTCCTTATTAGTTTTGGTCTTTCCACATCCTACGAGTTGTGACCTAACTGATTTGAATTTCACTAGGAAGTCATCAATAGTAGGAAATGCTTTAGGGATAAGAGAGTTTATCTCAACCTCCAACTGCAATGCACGAATCTTGCTAACCTGACCAAATAGGTTTTCTAACTTATCCCAAATTTGTTTGGGTGTACCCAACTCATCAACATGGAAAAGGAGACTATATAAAACATTTAACTTCATCAACCCCATAGCTTGTTCACATTTATTTTGATGGGAGAATATTTCATATTTTTTGGTGAAGGTGGGTTGGATAACATTTATAGTGGACCACAAAACCTAGGACTGAAGTAATCTACACATTTTTGTTTTCTAGGTGTGTTAATTATGATGAGTTAACAACTCAATGGTTCCAAGAGTATCCATGACAAAGATTGCATAAAATTCAAAATGAAGCCAAACTGCAAAAAATGTAGCCTCTAGAAATTAAATTTTCACCACTTTTCTAAAATTACTCCAATCAAAATGCTGATTATTTAAACTGGAAAAAGTTTGAGCAAAAATAAAGGCACCTTAATCGACTGGAAAGCCTCCACACAAAACACAATCACGAGCCTCTCCAACGCCTGTGAACCTTGCTCACATCAACATGTCACAGTGCAGTGCTATTTGAATAGAAAAATAATCTTCCATGTAGCCAATGTGAGATTAGAGATTCCAAGAGAGCTTCAAAAGAAACTTGACATGAGCCCACCTCCAATCACAAAACCCTAAATATTTCGGTTTAAAATTTATATCTTATAAAGGTTGAAAAAAAAGGCCTCCACTATGAAAAATCTGCCTCTGCAAGAAGAAAATGCAACCCTCAAATTTGAAATGATAGCCTCTCCAAAGATACCAAAAATATGCCTCCCTCAAATGGAATCTCCCCCTCCTAATGAACACAACCTCAACAAAAACAAAAAATGCAAGGGTATGTGTAGGATCATCATGGAAAAAATAGGCCCTTAAGTGGCACTAAAATTCAAAAAACAAAGTTAGGCAGCTTGATGTAAAAAATTGAATAGGTTATCTATATTATTTCAAAAATATGTAAGAATAGAATCTAAATAAAATTGAATATAGTTTCTAAATTACTAGGTTTATTTTTAAAAAAAATCTATTTGCTAAAAATTTGAAATTTCAAGGAAAAAATAAGAAGTAGGTGTTTGCCCGACCCCCCTAAACACAATAAAATGATAATATTTTTTTATAAGATGTTAGACATAAGTAGGGGACTCATGTCTCGATGTGATGGATATATTTTTGTAATTTTTTTCGAACTAAATAATTAATTATTATTTTTTTATTACAAATTAAAAAAAATATATAAACTCGTATGTCTAACCACCTTAACTTGGTCAAAAATTCATGAAATTCATTTAAAAATAAAAATCCTATAGTATGTAAATCATAGAATGTGACACATGTTTTGGATTCAAAAAATGTGATACCATTTCAAAGTTATAGATGTTTTTCAATCAACCTATCAATCAAGACTTTAGTCGTAATTCAAATAGAAAATGAATAATAGTAATTTTTTAAATTAAAAGTAAAGCATAATTTATATTGGTGGAAAGATGAGAATCTCCTTTAAAAACCCTTTTCATTTCATCAATTTTGGGTAAAAAAAATCGTCAGCCACATGGGCCATCATATCACTCAGATATCGACACTTTTGGTCCATCATGAGCTTGCACATACTTGTAACCTCTTCAAAATCCCACACGTCCTCTTCAAAACAAAGACAATAAATGTACATAAGAATGGAGGAAACATTACTCCAAATCGGCTCCAACAAGGGTTTAAATGCAACCTTCCTCAAACAAAATCATGGCTTCTGACAGAGAAAATGCCTCCACAACAAAATTCACACCTGCTTGGGAGGGATCAAAACCGTGCCTTAAACAGTTGGAGAAAGAAGACGCCTCTTAGGAAAAAGAAATGCTACCTCTAGAATAAATGAAGTGTCCTCTAGAGGAAATCAATGCCCAACCAATAGTCAAGAATAAATTGTTTCCTTCACACAAAGAACGACACCTGACAAAAGGATCACATGACTCTCATCTAGAATTCACACTAGAAAAAATAGGCCTTCTCACAAAGAAATTGGTCAGACAAGCACAAGGAATTCAAGCCTCCTCAACAAGGAAAATTGTTGCCAGAGGAAATCGCCTTCTCTAGCTCACTTCTCTTGATTCGGGTGAGGGTTCATGGAACCTGGGCACTCTGATACCATGATGGGATGCTCAAGACCAAACAAAAGATAACTCACATAAGGAGGATGACAAGAGCTTGATGTGAGAAGAAAAATCTCCATTTCTTGATATTTTACAAATGTACAATTGTGCTTTTATAGCCTTACATTCTCGTGAATTAGCCACCCTGACTAGATACAGGAATAACTTCCCAAATTATAACTATTAAATAATTATTTTCCTAAATGCCTAAGTAGACTAAAGCACTCTAACAAGAGTAATTATTATTTGGACAAAGGTTCATGTCATAACACATAACTCATTTCATATGTATCAAAATTTGATATATATTTTTATAAAACAAGGACATAAATACCTAATGCATACATATTTTATGGACTTTTTTTAGCATTTTACTATTTTTCCATATTTGTAGAATATATAACTTGATGTTTGGTGAAAAATATATGTTCAATAAAACATATAAAATAAATATGTAATAAAATCAAAATATATCAAATATTATGTTTGTTGGAAAGCCCATTTTGAGGAATACAATCTTGTAAATTATCTTGTCAAGTTCACTCCATTTGAAATTCAAAAATGAGGTTTGAAACTAAAATATCTGAGGAAAATTTGAGGTAGAAAGTGAAAGTGGCCTTTTTCCTTTGAAAATGGTATGTTCTATTGAAGGTTTTAACTTCATTCGGAGGTCCTTTTAGGTAGCCAAAATAATATTAAAAATTTCTAATTGTTGACTATTGAATGAAGGCCCTCTAATTAAAAAATTAAAAAATCATAACTAATGATGTTTGAACAAAGGCCCTTTGAACTGACTTCATCCAAATTTTATTTTGTTAATGCCATATATGAGATCATTTTTTATGTATCTTAAATATAAAAATTAAGAAAATCTTATATTTTTGTTATAGTTTTCTTAATGAGGCATTTGGAAAGGAAATAGAAAATTCATTTTTCCAATTTTCAGAGACTTTAGAGAACAAAATATTTGGTTAAGGAGTTTTTGAGAGATATTTTTCATAGGAGATGGGAAATAAAAGGATAAGGAAAAATAGGACTGCACGTTCATATTCAAGAAAAAATGATGAAAAATTATTGAAGAATGGATGCAAATATATTACAACCAATGAGAAGGCATGCAATTTTCAACTAAAGTATGTATTTTATAAATCATATCATTTTTTTCAATTAAATCATCTTATATAAGATAAAAAAATAAGATCAAATAATTTGATCCATGTAGTCACATACAATTTGTAAAACAAGACCATATGAAAGTAGATGAATAGCATGTATTTGTTTGAAATAAAGTTAGATAAATCAACTAATAAGCCAAGTAAAATTTACACTACATATTCATAATATTTTCAATAAATAAGCACACAATTCTCTTCCAAATTTAATTTTATAAATATCAAATTCAATCATCAACTCCCTTCTTTCATATTGAATCAATATTGCTTAATTCACATGTGTATTCAATTAATTATCCTAGGTTAGCATTAAAAAATATTATTTTCCTTTACATTTTTTAGAGCTTGTCCATGGTTATTATCCCTAGGGTTTGAACATAGGGCTTATACCTTCATTGATTTTAAATTAATTAAGCTCTAGTACAATTATAATTTGATTATTCATTTCCAAATTTCTTAAGTCTTGTTCATTTTTTCATTTTATAATAGGTATTAAAATTAGGGTTTCATTATACATAACATGAAATATATATTTTCTCCCAACCTCCTACCCTAGAATAATCTAACATATGCATCCTTTAAAACTTATAGTTGGTTAACATTCATACATATATTTTATATTTGATAAACAAGCTCTTATACTTCATTATATATCCTTGATATTCTTAGGATATTATTTTATAAAAATAAGGATGTTTAAATCTTATGGATGTTTTGATGTACCATGTATTATATTTTCCTTCCTACATGTAATTTATTAGTACACATAGATAGTATGTTATCTAAATAATTTTAAAAATGATATTTGAGTCACCTCCAACTATTTGTGTGTACATATTTATGCTACCACTATGCAAGTATATATTTAGACAAGTGATAAAAATGATATTTTAGGAAATAACATATGTTTCATTTTATAGTGATTTGAAATTTAATGGAGAAAAAATGATATACATTTGATATTATATTTAATATTATATGTATATTTTTTTGGCCCCACAGTTGTCATTGCCCTAAAAGATCGACTTGTTAATGTATGATATAACTTCTAGAATTAACAGATCCATGCGAGTTAGTTAAGCCATGTCATGAATCTCGAGGGGAGCATTGACCTTCTACCAACAATATCCCCCTCGACATTACCCAAGGGGATTGAAACTTGAAACCTTCAGCTCTGATACCAATTATCAGCCCCATAATTATTGTTGCACCAAAATATCGACCTATTAATATTTGATACAACTGCTAGAATTAATGGATCCATAGGAGGTGGTTAAGCCCTATGATGAATCTTGAGGGGAGAGTTGACCATCTTCCAACATATTTAATATTCAATATATATAATAGTAAAATAAATTAAATGAACTAAAAATATGAAATTGTTTTTTGAAACCATGAGAAATTTACATATATCCATCCCTTAAATATATACTTAAACATTGTCTTTTATATTGAACCATAAATTTTGGGGGAAGGTGGATTCCCTAGCACTTCTAGGGTCTTCACCTAGAAGGAAAGAGTTCTTTCACACCCAAAATCTAGTGGCTTCATTCAAGATTAGGGATTAAAATGTGTGATGTGTGTGATGTGGAATGTGTCTAAGTATTGCAATCTAGTGAAATGAAACTATCTATTGAATGCAAACTATTGAAATGCAAAACTATTGAAAACGCTATGTAAAATGACCTAAAATGTAAGGAAACTATAACAAGACTTAAAGTAATAGAAGTGGTGCACCTCAAAATTGAAGGTTGATGAAGAAGAGCTCTAGAATCTTTTAGAATATGTTGTTGAGGGCGACTAGGACACTTATGCCAATCTGGGTGACTTAGTCCTACTTCTAGGAAACTTTGTCGAAACAAGTTTCAGGGAGATGGGTGTTTAAAACTGTAGAGATCACTTTTTAGGCCTAGCAGTGGGACTAATTCACCAATGATGGTGACTTAGTCCACCTATGACATTTGGGAATCTCGAGACTGGAATATGTAGCTATCAACTTGTACTTTTGCTCTTGATAGAGAACTAGATCTGAATCTTCAGATGTTGACTTGTAGGTTGTCTTCAATCTCCTTTTAGATTGTGTAGACTTTGGGTGATGTTGATGGAAATATGACACCTTTTAGCACCTTAACCTTTGACTAATCTACATACAAACCTACAAAATACATATGCAGAGAGGGAAAAAGGTGAACTAGGGTAAGAGAATAGGGGTTTGCCTTAGTCAAACCCTGTTTTGGTAATCAAACCCTAGATAATGAAATAAAATTTAAAGGGAAAGATGATTGAACAACTCGCAAGTGAAACAACTCACCAAACCCTTGTTGAAGAATTTTCAAGATATGCAAGTGATCAACTCCAATGGATTGATGCTTGATATGCTTAGAGTGCTTGAATGCTTGATGGTTACTTGAGAAGAATGAATCTCTATGAGATGGAATGTAGGAGATGAAAATGAGGGGAGAAACCCTTTCTTTATACATGTGTGCCCTAATTTCCCAAAAATAACACATCACAAGCTGACCTTAGGGTTTAGAAGATAATATCCCACCCAAAATTTGGATTAAATTTGATTTTCCGCCAAATGGGACTAAGTCGCTCAAGGTGGTGACTTAGTCCACTTGGGAAATTTTAAGTGGATTTCAGGTATTAAAGTGTGATTAATGTTGTTTAATGGGATTTTCTTCTGAAACAAACTTAAGTAGGACCTATAAGTGCATTAAGGGGTCATTTTAACATAAGAAAATGTTAATTTGTTGATGAAAAGCCTAGGAAAGTGTGAGTTTGTTACAAAAACTTACAACACTTTAAAATAGGGCTTGGTAAGTGGTTATTTAGATGAATTATGATAGAAAGGTATTAGACAAGTGGGAAAATGTGTTACAACACTTCATAACACCTTTGTAAGACATCATTAGGTTTTTGTTGATTTACAAGTGTTCAAGGGTTAATGCACTAATGTGTTGGCCACATTACAACATTAAATCTAGGAAAAATCAAGCCAAAATCCATAGGAAAGGCCGAAATGAGTGAATGTCAAGGATACATTTTCTACAACACATTTAGCCTCGAGTTTATTGAGAGGATGAACTTTCTTCAAACTCACACTAAAGTAGCCAAGAAATGTATATCGAGAGGGATCCATATGTACTCATGTTGGCAAGACAAGATGGCTATAATCAAGAGGGATGATCAAGCGCTCAAGATGGAGGTGCCATGGAAAACCAAACAAATGCAAAAATAATCACACAAGAAAGTGAAGTGAAGGAATGAAAATAGAGGAAAATTCGGATCAAGCTTTGATCGTTTGTGCAACAACTTGTGGATCAAATCTTGGCTATTTTTCTAGGAAGGAGTATACTTACTCAGGTGACAAAACTTCTGGTTGTCCATCAGGTGGGAAAGCCAGAAAGGTGAGAAACATACACTCCTGGCTAGTATGTACTCACACACACACACACAGGTGGCTATGGAGAAAGTCGTGCCACTGGTTGGGATTCCCACTTAACCATACCAAATTTATACCTCCTGATGACTTTGATAACATGCCACAAAAGACAAGGTTTCCAAGCTTCATCATACAACCAAGGCTTCGTATGCTTGTAGCTCACGAATAAGTGCAAGATGGCACCACATGCATGCAAGTTGTGCTATGCAAGGTGGCCATATATGCAAAATTAAAAGAGAAATATGTAAAATGTAAAAGAATGTTCAAAGGAGTCTTACTTAGTTCATCCGAGGTCTTTAAGTTAGGGAACATTGTGTCTAATGTGTCCAAGAAAGGACCGATCAAAGAATAGAAAATTCACTACTTAGGGGATGTAGTGTGTCACATCAGGCAACTATGAGGAATGTAATATGTTAAGATTGATCACTTTCATGAAGTACATTACACCTAATGTCATCCACAAAGTGAAAAATGCATTGTATGAAGTAGTAAGGCTGCACTAAGAACCAATAAAATAAAAATTAAAAAGAAATAATGTGAATGTATGCCTCCACTTTAAAGGAATTGATACACATGATTTTTTGAGCAATTAATTTAAAGTACAAAAATAAAAAGTGCAAAAAGAAAGAAAATCCATGAGAGCCATTTGGGAAATCCTTATGCCAAGTCATATTTTTCCAAGTAAGGCTGCACCATGTAAAGGAAAAGGAGAAATAAAAGAGAATGGGTTTCCCCCGAAATGGAAACAACAAACACATAAGGGATCTATGGATTTGGGGTCAGTATGTTCATTGTTGTAATGTGTATTTAGAGGGCTCAAAACTATCATCATCCCCATAAATACATAGAACTGGAAGGACACAAAGAGAGTGGAAACAAAGAAAAAGAAAGAGTCGTTTTGGGTCAACATGGAAGAGACATAGGGTGTCTTGACGCTTTGCATCATCCCCAAAAAAATAAAAACAAAAGAAAAAGACAAAGGGAGAGAGCCTTTTGGGTCAACATGAAAGGGACATTTCTGTCTCAATGCCTTGCATCATCCCCAAAAGGAAGGAAAAAAGAAAAAGAAAAAGGAAATGTGCCTTTTGGCTCAACATGAAAGGGACATTGTTGTCTCAATGAATTGCGTCATCCCCAAAAGGAAGGTGAAAGCAAAAGAAAAGGAAAGTGGACTTTTGGGTCAACATGAAAGGGACATTGTTGTCTGAATGCGTTGCATCATCCCCAAAAGGAAGGAAAAAAAAGGTGCATAGTGAAATAAATGCACGACATATAGAAGAATGTCACAAAGAGAGACGACATCAAACATAAAAATATATTGGAACATGTTACACAAACAAACACATAAATTAAAAAGAAAGAGACTAGTACGGAAAATTCAATTCAACCATCAAGCAAGTCATCCGCCTCCCAATCTTGTTTAGTGTAAAGTGCAATTGAGAAACTAGCTATAGGGACAATAGTAATTGTAGAACTAGAATCAAGATCAATGATTGTCCTAGGAGAGTCTTAATGCAAGCTCATGGAAGAGGAAAACAAAGTATTCAAATTGTTATGCACCTCTTCATCTATTTTAGCAATCTCCTCATCATCATCATCCAAGTTAATGACAATAGGAGGGTGAATGATGATGCCAGTTGAAGCATGCAACTCTTGTTGTGATGGAGGTATAGGATCATGTTGTGATTATTAGGGAGGAGGGTCTTCATGTATTGCTTATGGCAAGGGAGGATTATGATTATGATTTTTTTCTTTGTCACATGATTTTCAAGAAAGAGCATGGCGGTGATGCCTACATTCCCTATCTCCTTTATTTCTTTTGATTCTATTGTCAAGTTGCATCTGTCAAGGAGTGGTTTGATCAACCATAGGTTGCTTTTCACCTTGAGGGGTAGGAACGAAAGGAACCATGGAATGTTGGTCATCCACTTTCTCCTTTGCTTTGTAAACTTGTTTGATGCAAGGAGGCAAGATGGAGTTGCTTTTACAATATCTAGGTCTCTTGAACAAGGAAGGTGAAATATCAAGTGTTGGTTGAGCTTGGTCTGGTTCAAGTTGAAGCATGGTCTCATCTAGGATGGGATTTTTAGAAGTAGATGGGGACATGTTGCGAAGAGATAGTTTGCATATTTTATTTGCTTTAAACTTTTGATAGGAAATGGAAAATAAATCCCTTCTAGGCATGATGGGTTCCATGGTCTTAGGCCAAAAGGCTTCTAAGGAAATGTTTCCTTTGGAAGACAAGAGGTTAAAGCCACTATGGTGGATAGTGAATATATCATTTTCAAAAGGAAAATTTAATCATTTGTGAAGAATTGAATGGACCGATTTCATTGAGTGAAGCCATGGATCACCTAGCCACAAACAAAATTTGTCTTATTGTGGGGTAATAGAGAATGTAACATCCAATGTATTAGGGCCTATTTATAAGGGGAGGACAATTGATCCAATCGTAAGGCAAGAAAAACCATTATGAATTTTGATCCATGCTTTAGGTTTATCAAAATCAGCTTGATAAAGATCATGCAATAACAAAAATTATTTCGTGATCACATTCTCTCCATAGACGGGATCTATTAATATCCCATTAGTGGGCTTATCATAGATACAGTCGGCTATGTAAAGAGGACCATCAGGGAGATTGTTAAGTATGTGTTGAGAGGAACAAGTAATATCAATATATGTTTTAGGTTGGAACTTACGAGGGATAATTTCTATCGTGCCTTCCATTTCATCCATAGGCTTGACATTGGTCACATGTGGAAGAAGATTAGAATGTTCATCATTTGTATCAAAATTTAGAACATCATTCTCTAGAGTTTCACTAGCTTTGATAAATGAAATATTGTTTTTAGGAATGGTATTAGAGAAGATTTAAAAATTTTTATTGGGAGGGCCCAAAAACTTATTGCCTTGATTAGTAACACTGACAACAAATAGACGATCGGAGTCAATGAGGTCTTGAACAAGATGATTAAGATGCTTACATTGTGCGGTGTCTTATCCACTTTTTCTATAAAAATGGAAATAAGATTTAGATTTGAAGTTCAAAGGTAAAGGTTTGGTAGGATCGGGTGCATGAAAAATAGGTACGGTAATCATTTGTTTCTTTAGATGTTGAGACATTGTGTTGTGGAGAGTGTTAGGTAAATGCGTGAAGTTTATTTTTGGGTCTCCATAACTAAAAGGCACCATGGTATTAACAACGACCACTTGGTAATTGCTAGGTAGAGGGGATTGTTGAGGAGGGTTAAATTTAAGCAACCCTTTATTTTTCTTTCTAAATGTTTGGGAAGTGGTTTGGTTGGTTGTTTCAAATTTCTCAACTCGACTAGAAGCAGATCATGTATCATGAATACTAATCGAATTGTGATAATCGCAAAGGGTTGTGCATAAAGGCATGAAGGAAGGGAAATTCATCATAGTGAGTTTTTAGTGAAGGTGTGTTAGCAAATTTTCTATAAACATATTTTGAAGATGTGGTTTAGGAATCTTGATATCTATTTGGGAGTAAAGTGATTGATAACATGAGATAAAATCAGTTCTCCTTTCATCAGTATTCTACTTACATCACATAAAATCGTCCAAAGTATTTTTGGGAGTGATTTGCACTTGGAAATAATTGATAAATGAATCAACAAGTTCATTGAATGAACAAATTAAATTATTCTGTAAATATGAGAACCATGCCAAGGCAGTATCTTTTAAGGTCCCGAGAAACAATTTAGCTAACAATTTATCATCAAGGACAAAGTCACTACACAAAGCAATGTTTGCATTAACATGGTTAGAAGGATCACCCTTCCCTCCATATTTCTAAAACCTATGCATCTCTACTCCTTGTGGAATCAGGGTTCACAATATTTCGAAGGACAATGGGCTGCTGCAAACATAATGTGTGGGTTGATTATTCTGGTTTTGGTTGATGTTGCAAGGATGATACGGTTGCACGTTATGAGAGGATCAATGTAAGTGATATGAGGTGGAAGAGAAAGTGGTGATGGGGTGAATCTAGTGGTAGGGAAAGTGAATGGAATGCTAATGGATGGTATGGTGGAAGAGGATAAAGCATGCAATGCCACATAGGAGGTAGGAATCCTAGTAGGAATGCCAAGGGAAGGAATCACGTTGCTAACTTGTTTCATTTTGGTTGTGACATTAGGTGAAGCATAGGTAGGTATGGAAGCTACTGTTGAGGAAGTAGAAATGTGAGGTCCTCCCTGACTAACCATAGTTTTTTCTGGTTGAGAGACACTAGAGGTGGAAGGAACATGTTTTTGATAAATGTCAACAATTTTCTTAATGACATCTAGGCCTTTGTCACTATCAAGCATGCAGTGGATGTTATCTAGATGGTGGGAATGACAGTAGCGAAAACAGTTTCAAGGTTCACTTGATGATTCAAGTGTGCTAAGTCCTCATTAAGGTGAATGATCTTGTCTTGTGGGATATCATCAGGTTTATGTTCAGTATGCATGCTACCTAAATGCAAAGACTTACTAAGGGTAGTTTCTAGGCCTAGTATACTATTATCAATACTAGGAGTGAAAGCTCAAGATTACCCAAGATCTACAAAAAGAGTATTGTCGCAAGATGCCATGAGTCTTGAACTTATTCTCACTAAGGTATCAGCTATAGGACACCAAAAACTCATGAATCTTTCTCTAAATGTGGGGTGGATGCAAATGCAATGCAAAAAAAGGACACTAAAGTGCTGATAACTAAAATTCTGGAGAACAACACATAAATGCATAAATAAAAAATAAAAATGCAGAAAATGCTAGAAATTACAGTGCAAAATGTGTAGGTGGACTAAGTCACCCAGTGTGGTGAATTAGTCCCAATAGTGATTATTTTAGCAATTTTCAGATTTTTTGACTAGTTTTTATGATTTTTAGGATTTTCCAATGCAAATACAAAATGAACATGCAATATTTTTGAATTTTTCAATAAAATGCTATGCTAAAATGTAAGCTAAATGAAATTTTTCACTAATGCAATTTTTAAGAACCCTAGAATGCAAAAAAACGCAAAACCCTAATGCAATCTGAATGCAAGCTTTTCCTAGGATGTAAATGCACTAAAAATTAGAAGTTAAGAAATGTTCTAAGGACAAGTTCACCAAAATGAACTATAAATTTTGAGGGAAAGTGGGTTCCCTCACACTTCTAGGGTTTTCTCTAGGAAGGAGAGAGTTCTTTCGCACCCAAAATCTAGGGGTTTCATTCAAGATTAGGGATTAAAATGTGTGATGTGTGTGATATGGAATGTGTCTAAGTGTTGCAATCTACTGAAATAAAACTATATATTGAATGAAAACTAATGAAATGAAAAACTATTGAAAACACTATGTAAAATGACCTAAAATGTAAGAAAACTATAACAAGACTTAAAGTAACAGAAGTGGTGCACCTAGAAATTAAAGATTGATGAAGAGGAGATCTGAAATCTTTCATAATATGTCATTGAGGGCCACCAGGACACTTATGCCAAGTTGGGCAACTTAGTCTTGCTTCTGGGAAACTTTGTCAGAACACGTTTCGAGGAAATGAGTGTTTGGAAGTGCAAATATCATTTTTCAAGCCTGGTAGTGGGACTAATTTGCCAATGATGGTGACTTATTCCACAGGTGAGACTTTCAGGAATCTCGAGATTGAAATCTGTAGCTATCAACTTGTACTTCTGCTCTTGATAGAGAATCGGATCCGAATCTTCAGATGTTGACCTATAGGTTGTCCTCAAGCTCCTTTCAAGGTTTTTTGACTCTAGGTGATGTTGATGGAAATATGACACCTTTTAGCACCTTACTGTTTGACTAATTTGCATACAAACTTACAAAATACACATGCAAAGAGGGAAAAAGGTGTTAGGGTTAGAGAATAAGGATTTGCCTTAGTCAAACCCCATTTTGGTAATCAAACCCTAGATAATGAAATGAAATGTAAAGGGAAATACGATTGAACAACATGCAAGTGAAACAACTCACCAAACCCTTGTTGAAGAAGTCTAAAGATATGCAAGTGATCAGGTCCAATCGATTGGTGCCTGATGTGCTTAAAGTGCTTGAATGCTTGATGCTTGCTTGAGAAGAATTAATTTCTATGAGATGGAATGTAGGAGATGAAAATGAGGGGATACACTCTTTATTTATACATTTTGTGCCCTAATTTTCTAAAAATAACACATCTCAGGTTGACCTTAGGGTTTAGAAGACAATATCCCAATAGAAATTTGGATTAAATTTGATTTTTATGCCAAATGGGACTAAGTTGCCCAAGGTGGTGACTTAGTCCACTTGGGAAATTTTAAGTGGATGTCGGGAATTAAAGTGTGATTAGTGCTTTTTAATGGGATTATCTTCTAAAACACACTTAATTATGACCTATAAGTGAATTAAGGGGTCATTTTAACATAAAAAGGGGTGAATTTGTTGATGACAAGCCTAGGAAAGTGTGAGATTTTGTTACAAAACCTTACAACACTTTTAAATAAGGCTTGGTAAGTGGTTATTAAGATGAATTATGATAGAAAGGTCTTAGAAAAGTGGGAAAATGTGTTACAACACTTCACAACACCTTTGTAAGACATCATTAGGTTTTTGTTGATTTACAAAAATTCAAGCTTAATGTGAATGTGTTGGCCACATGACAACATTAAATCTAGGAAAAATCATGCCAAAATCCACATGAAAGGCCCAAATGAGTGAAAATGTCAAGGATACATTTTTCTATGACACAATATGATATATGTAGGGGCTAAACATACAAAAAATTAGAGTATAAGTCAAGCATAATTTAATTACTAGAGTAGAGGAGGTAAATAAATTATTCTTGACCTCCATATTATGTCCTATTATCCATATTAAATTTAGGGTATATGCAGGATCATCATGGAGAAAATAGGCCCTTAAGTGACGATGAAAATTTAGAAAATCAAAGTTAGGAAACTTGACGTAAAAATTTGAATAAGTTATCTATATTATTTTAAAAATAGGTAAGAATAGAATCTATAGAAAATTGGATGTATTTTCTTAACTACTAGGTTTATTTAAAAAAATAAAAAATCTATTTGGTGAAAATTTAAAATTTCAATGTAGTAGTACTTGAATTTAAGGGAAAAACTAATAAGTGGGTGTCTGTCTGACCACCCTAACCACAAAAAACAATAATATATTTTTATAAGATTTCTGATATAAGCAGATGACTCATGTCTCGATGTGATGCATTTAAAAAAAATAAAAAATTCCAAGTAAATAATTAATTATGAATTTTTTATTATAAATTTTAAAAAATATAAAAACTCGTATGTTTGACCACCTTAACTTGGTCAAAACTTCACAAAATTCAATTTTTATTTTCTTAATCCTATAGTATGCAAAGTATAGAATGTGATGCATATTTTGGATTCAAAAAATGTGACACTGTTTGAAAGCTATAGATGTTTTTCAATCATCCTATCAATCAGGAATTTAGTCGTAATTCAAATAGAAAATGAATACTAATTATTTATTAAATTCAAAGTAAAGCATAATTTATATTGGCATAAAGCTAAGAATATCCTTTAAAAACCCTTTTCGTTTCATCAATTTTGGGTAAAAAAAAGGTCATCATCCACATGGGCCATCATATCCCTTACATATCACCACTTTTTGGCCCATCATGATCTTGCACATACCCTTTAGTTAATAGGTAAGTCAATTAATATTATACATATTATGTGATAAATTTGATGATGATGCAGATGTTCCAATTAAATGCATAAAAGGATTGAAATGGTGAAAGGGTGGTATGGTTTTAGGACATAGAGCACACCCACTTCTCAATTTCATTCTAGGATAACCCTAGATATCTCAATGCAAAGGAGAAAGAGATCTAGCAATAGGGTTGTACTAGGGGTTGAATGTAAGCTAATAAGGGTTCCACCACCAAGTAAGAACTTGGAAACATAAATGAAATGTAAGATACAATGTTAAACCCTAATTCAATGCAAACCTTAACTAAATGACCTAAAAATGCAAATGAAACAAAATAGAAAGATATAGAAAGGAATTTGTGCACCTACAAACCTAAAGATGACTGAAAGGAGGTTTGAAATGCTAGAAATTTTAACTTTTTGACCTATTGGGGCTCATTCGCTAATTTGGGTGAATCAATTCTAGATTTGGATTTCTGCACAAGAATAGGTTTCAAGGAAAAGGGTATCTAAATCTGTAAACAGTTTTGGAAAACACCTATAGTGGGACTCATTCACCACTTCTGGAAAATCAGTCTAGTTCCATCTTTTTGAGAATTCAAAGTTTGGATCTACACTTCAACACTAGCCCTTTCCTCCCAAATTGATTTCCAGATCCGAATCTATGAAAAGACCTACAAAATAGAATATAGAATTCATTTTACTATGGGAAATTTTCCTTGATCAAACCCCTAATTCAGTAATTAAACCTTTATGAAAACAAAAAAATATACATGTAAATAAGAATGTAAACTAGGGATAACCTTAAGTGTGTCTAAGATTAGGAAATTTGAAATGCAATGCAACACTATTCTACTTTTCAAGAATGAGATGCATGAATAGAATATGACAATGGATGGATCACTTTGAGAGATCTCTAATCACTCAAAGGAGCCTCAATAACACTTGTACCTTCCTTAGACTGCAAGTAGAGTGATAATGGAGGATGAAATCACTTAGGAAACAAGTCATTAGGCTTGGCTTGATGGCTAGTTCCATCTCCCCAACCTAAAATCCATCATGATTCACTATAGATGACAATGATCAACCCCTAAAAATGGTAGATCTTGAATGAAAGTGAGCTTGAAGTTTTGCAAAAATGATTTAATGCTACTCTTGAGGACTTCAACTTTGCTTGCTTTTGGAACTTGAATGCTCTTGTGAATGAATGTTTGAATATTCTCAATAATTTTCTCTAGAAAATGATTTCTTAGATGAAAAAATTGACTTAGAAGCTTGATTATATAGGCATTAACACATAATTTACTATTATTTAGATCTCCAAGGCTGATAGCCACCAAAAATCTAAATTAGAAAGGTGATTTTCTCGTTCAAATTTGAAAAAATCCCCAAATGGGACTCATTCACCCAAGGTGACGAATGAGTCCCACCTAGGGGGACTTATTCACCCAATGTGGCGAATGAGTCCCACCCTAGAGTTTTGAGGTGTTTTTTTTTGGGTTTTTTGATGTTTTAAATGATTTTGTCAGGTTTTTAGCTGAAATAAGTGTCAAGATTCAAAATTATGGGTCTTAGGGGCATATTAATGATGATTCAAAGGAGTAGTTAATGAAAGGGTACTAAAATAGGTCCAGATTAAATGATAAATTTCCCTATCTCCAAGAAAGGGGTTAAATTTTTGTCATTACACCTAGCACCCACTTTAGTCCCTATATGACTCTACATGCATATGCAAGCTAAAGGACTCCAACAATAATATTTGTTTCATAAAAGGATACTCATATAAGTGAAATTATAATTTGAGAGAATGAAGCCCCCGTTGTAGCTATATAAAAAACCGCAATGTTAGGAATCACATCTCGCAACACAAATTCATTAGTTGTCTCAAAAATCCTCTTATCTAACTTCTCATAGAAATTAAATTTGAGGGTAGATGTTTGCCCCCCATTGATTCTAATTGCTTTACAGAGGTGGAATCAAGGTAGTAGTCTAACCACATTGAATAAGGTGGGTCATATCATAGGATATTTCCAAGTACCATACAACATAATGATAGACATTTTATGAGGATGGGAGAAGAATCATGATTCCAACAGAACAGACAAAATAAAAAATGGAGCTCTCTAGCACCTCTTATGTTGATTTGAATGAAATGCACTTTTTAACCCTAATACAGTAAAAACCCTACTTTTTAACCCTAATATAGTAAAAACCCTAATTTTAGCTTATATAAGAGTAAAACATGAAGTAAATTATAACTATTTTGTCATTTACCTTCTTGTAGCTTGAGTTTGGTGAGGAGTGAGTGAAAATGTCGAGCTGATGAGACTACATACCTACTAGATTTGACATCCTGCAAGGTTAGGTGGCCCGCGATGAGCATTATCATTAGGTGAGTTGATTTTTCTACCTTAGCTTTGTCCTTAAAAATTTATTTTATGATTTATATGCATTTATAGGTTGATTTAGGGCCTTGGAAGAAAATTTCACAAAGCGTCCCTTTTTTTCGGAAAGTGTCCCCTTTTTTTGCAAAGTGTACCTTTTGTTTGTGAAGTGTCCCAATTTTTCGCAAAGTGTTTCGTTTCTTCGCGAAGTGTCCCTAAGGGGCCTAAAGTGTCCAGGACCCTTAGAAGAGTACACTAGAACAAATTTAGTACACTCTTTTGATTTTTGATGTAAAGATTTAAAATTTTATAATGCTTATAGGACATATTTTTACATTTTTGTTAGATTCCTACCCGTTCATGAGAACATCTAGGTTGTAGATAGATCAACTATATCTGAGACCTAATCCCCACCCTTTCAACAAAGGACATAAAGATCTTGTAGACTAGGGGGTTATACTGGGCATACCTCATTCCCTCAATGAGGTACCATGATTCGATGTTGATGGCACCAATAGAGTGATGGAACACAAACACATGAACATTTCATCTTCCTATCGACAAGATGACCATTACGCTAGAGGACGTACATCACATACTCTGAGTTTTGATTCAGAGCATGTGGGTACGTTTCCTAGTGGAGTGGTCATCTAGGAGATGAAATACGACATGCAATATTACCTTGGAGGTCGAGTGCATGATGGTATTGTGAGGCCACAAATCGATCTAGTGATGCTGCTATACTCATGGGCCCCACTAGTTGCATGAATTATAATGTTCACAGTAGCACTAGTACTCATCCTTGATGGCTGGGGAGCACATTTAGAGCAAGGAATAGTGGACATGATTCATGGATGGCAGGGCACAAGGTTGTGTACACCTAGGGGTACAAAAACCTAGCGTATTTGTATTATGATCTTGGGTAGTTTTGATTTTGGGAGATTAATAGTATGGTACACTATATGCTACTATAGATGTGGTGCCTAGAGCATATCATGTGTACCAAACCGATAGGATTTCCATGCGTGATATCCCTAGGGTATCCTTGAGCCTTCAACTATCCATTAGGGTAGCTATGATAGTGTGGTGAATTACATTTTTTGGAGAGTCCAATTCGACTGACTGGATGAGGATGATGTCCTAGGGAGACCCTACCAGCTTATTCTGTAGTGGCTTGATGTGACTCGACAGATGAGGAGATTTCAAATGGATGGGTTTTTGATAGGAAGAAACGATTAAACAGTACAACCTTTCTACTATGATCATGTCATGTGACAATTTGGATAGGTCATAATAGCACCGAGGGCACAATCCTTTTTCAAGAGATCAATATGAAGTGCTAGAGACTCGGTGATTCTATATTTTTCACTACTAAGGATGTTGTCTGCAGTGACTCTGAGTACTTGGATCATGATATGCCTCTGGTCTTCGACATTGATGACACCAGTACCATAGATTTCTACGATGAGTGGTGGGTAGTATCATGGTCGACTCCCGTATTCTCGATGAACAAGCCGATAGGTGATGTAAGGCCACTCCCAGATCAGGGGGACAAGGAGGGGGATAGGGCTGAGGAGACATGCTACATGGCTGCATACATATTTATAAATGTGATAGATGAGGAGTATGATGAGGATGCATATCCTGACTATGATGGCTAGGAGGAGGGGGATGAGGAGGAGGAGCAGCTGATGAGTGAGGGTGGTAAAGTAGATGAGGATCCAATGGGACAGGAGGGGAGAGCCATCTCCCATTCATGTTACTACATCGTGATCAGTAGTTGTAGTAGGAAACAACACCCACAACCATGGAGAGGCCAACACATCCTCCATGCCCCCTGCACATGATGAGGTTGTCTTCGCACAACCTGCAAAAGAGCTAGGTGATGATATTTAATTTACTGCCATGTTTTATTCTTATTCTTTATATTTTAGTTTTATGTCCAATATATATCATCATGTGTACTAATTATATTTATGGTTTCTAGGGTGTGCAAGAAGTTGAGTCCACTTTTTGGCCAAAAAGTGGAAGTGTTTTTCCTTGATTTTCAGAATTTGACACATTTGACTTTAAAATTTGAAGCACTTAAAGATGGAATCTTGGAATAAGTCACTAATCATAAAATGTAGTACTAAGAGTCTAGTTTCCAAATATGCAATTTATTTCAATACTGAGATGCTACAAATTGATTTTCAATAGCTGTTTCTAAAAACCACTATTTAAAAGTCACTTTTTTTTACCATACCATGCACGTGCACGCCATCCATATTTTGACCTAAATAATCGCATTTTTCTAAATCCTTTCAAGAAAAGATTTGTATCTCACTAAAGCATGTTTTCGATATTTTTGTATAATTTTTTATTGATTTTTTTTTTGTTAAATTTTTATCAACCATATTTGTCGTTTTGAAAATTGCTATGTATGTCACACATAAGATAACCTAAACTTATCATTTTTTGAGTTTTTTTAATTGAGAAGAATTGGACGTGAGGTATGTTTTCATCCAGTTTGTTTGAAAAAAAAGTATTTTAATAAAAAATTATTAAAATAGTAAAAAACCCTAATATTTTAAGTTTATGGATTAGTTTCGTTAAAAATTAATTGAAAAATAGAAAAAATGATCCAATTGTAAAATATATATATAATTGGAATCTGCACTGTCTCATCTATAATGGGTTTTGATTTTGTAAAAAAAATCTGCAAAAAAAGTCTTTAGATATATGTCCAAAGTCACTATTTTCCTATGAAATTGTTAGAACCTTCAACTTGTAGGTCAAACTAGGTCCAAAGCTTAGGTTTGGGTCCCCAAGCCTTTTCTTGAATTGAAAAAAAAAAGAAAAAGCCCAACCAAAAATTAATTTTTTTAAGAATGAGATCCTGTTCTAAAATGGGATCTCATTTCATAAAAATATAAATTTTTTACACTTAAATGAAATGGGATCCCATTTTGAAAACGAGATCCCGTTCTGTAAAATGGGATCTCGATTCTTAAAAGCATAAAAAAATATTTTTTATGAAATAGGCCATTAAAAAATGGGATCCCGTTTCTTAAAAAATGGGGTCCCACTTTTTTAGAAATAGGATCTCATTTTTTAACAGTCCGTTTTCAAATGGGATCTCATTTTTAGTTTGGGACCCCAAACATAAATGAGATTCTATTTATGAAATAATGAGATCTCATTTTCTTGAATCCAATTTTAGGTTTTTTTCTTAGGCAAAAACTTCCACATTTTGTGGACTCATCTTCTTGCATTTACCCTCTATCTTGTAGGAGTTATGAGAGATCTCTATGATCTCTATTGCCAAGCAGCTACTGAGATAGTGCGTCCCTAAGTCTATGAGGAGGCCACTGATACAGACTATGTGCCCCAACCCATCATGGAGCAAGATCCAGAGTTGTTTGGGCCATACATCAAACTATGGGCAATGTGTGAGAATTTCAAGAGGCATGTCCACTTAGTTGAGGCTTCCTAGGATGTAGAGTCATCTCAAACCCCAACAGAGTTTGAGAGACTATTGTCAAAAGTAGCTAGACTACAAGAAGAGAGAGATTAGATTGCAAGGGAGCATTGGGAGGACCTTGGACAGGTACAAGGTTTACAATTTTCTCTTAATGCACTCAGTGGCTCATGATCATCATCACATACCACCATCTCCTGATGGATCACCTCTAGATAGATGCAATCACTAGATCCTGAGGGATCTAGTAGTCATAGACTTCATTAGAATTGTATATATTGATGGCATGTACACAAAACCTTTGATATATATGTTTGCAACACAAGGAAAAACAATTGAGAGGGGGCGTGAATTAGTTGTCATAGAATTTCAAAGTTATTAAACTTATTAACCCCTATTCTTAGATCTGATTAGTAACCTTGAAAGCATAAATCAACAACACATCAGAAACACACATAACACCAAGATTTTGACATGGAAACCTTATTTGGGGAAAAACCATCATGGAGGTTAGTCCACAAGTTTATACCCTATTAAAAGTATAAGAAGAATAAATAGGGAATGCACATGCATTCAAGCACACTACCTAGAGCTCACTACTCAAATACAAAGGAAGACGAGCATTGTCTTACATAAACATTTAGATTAAATCCATTTGAAGATTTTAAACTAAGAAAGTATCATCTGCTAATGCTTGATTATAGTTTTGGTTAAGCACATGAACACTTCTTCACTTTTCTTCATTCTTCTTCACACTCTGCTCTGCCTTCGAATGAACTAAAATTTATTCACACATAGCACTTGCACACTTCACATCATGTATGTCTCAAATGAGATAAACAATTTCTCATGTATATCCGCAACAAGGAATTACATCGCTTCATGTCGGCTTCAACAAAATAATAAAATAAATACAAACTGTCGGCCCAAAACAATAAAGATTATTGATGCTAATCTACCAAGGTCAGCCAACAAAATAATAAAATAAATACAAACTGTCGGCCCAAAACAATAAAGATTATTCATGCTAATCTACCAAGGTCGGCCACAACATATTGGAGACCCAAAAAAAAATCCTTGAACACAAAAAACCTTCAAAGATTATTCCTTGAAGATCCACAACATGCTTCAATCACCCTGTCGGCCATGAATGTGAAAAACATGAACATGTAAGAGAAAATCACTAATTACGAGCACAACGATCAATGTAGATGTGCAACATAGATAGAGCATGATCTAGAAGCACCCAAAAACATCATAGGAGCATACGTAGCAACTCAGATTACTAGAATCACATTATATTCTTCCAAGAGCACAAAAACTCATAACTTTCTCAAATCTTCATGCGCACCTCTGAAACTTTCAGTGTATAAACTAGATAGGATTTTAAACAAACCCTTTAATCCACATATTCTCACCATAAACATACTAAAATTTCTATCATATTTATCTTCATTGCTTCACAAACAACCTACAACTCATTCTATTACAATTCTCTCAATATCCTTGACATATACAGTCTTAAAGACATTAATGCTAATAGTGTTGACATTAATGACAACCACAACATGCAACAATATATATATATATATATATATGTATATATATGTATATATATATGTATATATATGTATATATATATATATATATATGTATATATATGTATATGTATATATATATATAATCATTTTGATGTTTTATTACTTGTGTTAATGTATAATTGTTAAATGACAATGTGATTGATTAAATAATCTTCATAAGACTATTTAATGACTGTCTCCATGATTGAACATGTTTTATGCAATCTAATTAAAATTTTTTCTATTTTCTCTTAGATGCCACATTGTGATTAAGTATGTTATGTTGAATTAAATATACTTATGATCTAATTAAAGAACATTAAATGTATATAAGGATCTAATCTAGCACAACATACAAGATTATTTTGAATAGCATGAAACCTAAAGTGACCATCTAAAAGTTAATTTAAATAATTACTTTAGTATTCAAGACAAAAATAATTGTTTGTCAAGAACGAAGGAATGTGAAAGCACATAGATTATCATCTAGTAACTCTAACACCACTACCTTATCATTCATACTATTCAAGATCTTTATACATAGTACCAGCACAAATGTGCAACATTTATAGGTTCTTTAAGAGGTGTACCATCCATTTCTATTAACATATAAGCCCCAAATCCATAGTTTTCATCTATTATGTAAGGACCTAACTAATTAGGGCTGAAATTTCCATTTTATATCATGTTAGCATTGACATTATGCTCATTCTCGCATAACACAAAATCACCTTTATTAAAGGAATGGGGTATTACATTATCATTGTAATTACACTGCATATTTTAGAATAAGCTTGAAGGTGCTCAAGAGCATTGATGTGATGTTCGTTGAGAATTTCAAGTTGATGCAATCATTGTTCTTTATATGTATTTCCATCAATAACCCCTTGAAGAGAGATTCTTAATGAATGGATCTATAACTCCAAGGGCATTATCGCCTTAGTTCCATAGAAAATATGATAAGGGGTATGTCTAGTTGATGCTCTAACATTCATACATGTAGAGATGCAAATAATCCTAAATGACATAGTGCATCCAATTTCAATCAATTATCATTAAATTCCTCTATTAATCAAACACAATAGTTTATTGGATTAATTCACTAATTTTCATCAAATTCAATTAAATAAATCAAATTATTTAATGAAATTCCTAAAGTCCTATCATTTCATTTAATAAATGAAATTGTTTAAATCAAATGTCAAATCCCCTAAATTCCTCCAAGTTAGTTAATTCAAGAATAACTAACTCCTAACCTTCATTACCCATTCTCTAGGTTTTGACTCAACCTTCGTCAAACCCAACCCCTGATTAACCAACACACTTTCACATGAAAATAGTTTCTTTTAATTAACTAATTACCTCATTTATCCTCTCAAAAGCATATTCTAAGGAATATTCCCTCATTAACTCCATTTATTTGACTTTCTTACCCAAAAAATTTCCCTCCAAAACATCTCAACCACATGCATTAACTCCTCTTACATCCTCATTTATGCTTCTTACATCCTCTCACATCTTCAACCATATGCATTTATTTCTCTTCCATCCTCCTTTCCTCTTGCACATTCCCCAAAATGTGCTCCACCTTCATCCAATAGATTTGAGAAAAGTGTCCCAATCTCATTGGTTCTTCTTTAGTCCCACATTCCTCCTATCTCTCCATTCTTTAACCATTCAACCTATAAATAAAATCCACTTCTACTTCAAATCTATCCACAATCTCATTCATTTGCACTCTAGGAACTTTTCATCTCCATTTCATCACATTTTGAATGCTTTTTCATTATCATTTAGCTTATCAAGGGGGTGGGAAAGGGCATACTTTTCACATCAAAGGGGCACCACTTCCACAATGGGATAGGTTTGCATATGCTTTTATATTTTTTAAAATTAGTTTCTTTGATCTTTTATGGTTATGTTTGGCATATTTGGCATGATTCAATATCTAATATGAATTCTTGGTTTTCTTTGTTTAACTTGGAATTATGATAATGTTTATCAAAGTTTAACATTTGCAGGTTTAGTGTTGTGGATGATATCACTTATATTTCACTTAAAAATAAACAAGCATTAGCATGGTTAGTAAAATTAAGAAAACAAGAACAAGCCTCCCTATGAAATATTCAAACATACTTGATGATGCTAACAAAACAACAAGAACTAAAGTAACTAAATGAAAGAATTACAAAAGCATGTTCATACCTATCTCATAGTGGAAGTGGATGGGTAATGGTGATTAGGGGTTATTTAATTCAGATTAATTAACTTGAAGGGACTTAGGGGATTTGACATTTGATTTATTAAATCAGATGAGAGGACTTTTAGGACTTTAATTAAATAAATTGATTTATTTAACCAAATATGATGCACATTAGTGAATTAATCGAATAAATTGTTTTATTTGATTAATAGAAGAAATGATGTTAATTTGAGCATCTACATTTTTCCCCTCTTTGAAGAAATGTACCTACTGCATTGGTTCAAAGAATAACCTTGTTGAGATCAAAGTTCAAATTTTTTCTAATTTTTTCAGATGCCCCAACAGAAATAAGTACACTGGTACATTGCCCCCTTGAGAGATCAAGTGAAAAGTTTGATTTTAGCGTTGGTCTCATGAAAAAGAGGTTCAATATGGATGTATGGATGGTTAGACTAACATATCTATATGGTAATGATGATGAAAATAAGATGTTTTTTATAAGATGCTTAGAATAACAAATCTATATTATCATAAACATCTTAAATGATTATGCAATACATGTGAGATGGATGATGTTTCCTATTATGATGATATGTATGAGTATGCAAGATGTGTATGCTGATGTCTTATGAATGCAAGATGGATGCATTGATGTTTTGGTGAATGTCATGATAGAATGTTAGCACGAAAAAGTAGGAAGAAAGAGAGGGATCAACCCTTGAATCCAAGATGATGTAAAAGTCCAACAAGTCTATGATTCATCAAGAATTTATTAGATGTGATGATGAATGATGATGATGATGATGTATTTATTATCTAGGGATTGTGGATGTAAAGAGCATAACTTTCCTTATGTTTGATAACATGCATAGATATGATGCATCAAGGTACAAACAACTAGGATGATGTTGTATCTAGTGCGATGGACTTTGACTTAGCAAACAGGTAGGAGGATCCTGTTCACACCTCACATATAGAAACATTTCTAAGATGCATTTCATAAGTTTCAAACATCTTAGACCAAAGCACGATTAGGTGTAACCTATCAATGCAATAGTCAAAAAGCTATTCAAAAAACCTTCCATACATACCTAACAAATAAAGTAGTTGCCAAGGTTATATTACAAGAGCATACAAAACCAACATAAGACAAAAGATAGTGATCAATGCCCCATTCCATTCTCTCTAAATAATTTTTATTAAAAATCATCGTGAGGTCATTGGAATGAGAGAAATAACATAAATGAAAAGAAACGATCAAGAACACAATCAAGTTGATGTTCTTCATACCTCTAGCCAAGACTAAACCATGGTAATACCTAATGTTGATGTCCATTGTAGGAAGGATGCATCCTAGGACATGATGTTATCAGATGATAGTGAGATAAACTGGATGACAGGATATTAATATGAAGAGTTGACCAACTTGTTTACCTACTAACTTAGACTTGAGATCTTGACATTTGAGTTTCCACTTTTAATTGCTAAGCTTGTTTCTGATTGTTTTGCCAAAGGATACAAGTGATGATCAATTTATTATGAGTGGATGCTTTTGGAGGTGAAAGAGAAATGGGATGAATGATTTTTTGGGTTTTTTTGAATGTTTTTGGTATTTTGAAATTTTATGAGGCTATTTTGGGGATTTTCAAGATGTTTTACAAATGTTTTGATTTTCAAATTTTTTAATGTTTTTGGTGTTTTCTAAGATTTTTACCAATCTGAATCTTACCTAAAGACCTATCCTAGGGGCCTCAAGGGCTAATCAAATATTAGCCTTGCATACGTTATACATGTAGTGACCACGTAGTTCAACTAACATAGACTCATTTATTGATGAGATATGAACAAGAGATAGATTGCCAGTTTATTTTGATAGACTCCTAAAGGACTGACCTAATGTGTCTCAGGGGAAAATCAATGATGGCCTTGCCTACATTCAAGCTTAGAGACCTATAGTTTGACATGACGACTCTATTTTTTGACTTTTTTGACTTTTTTGACTTTGACCTATTTTTGGATTTTCACATGATTTTATGACTATTTTGGATTTTTTGAAGGATTTAATGATTTTTTATGGATTTTTTTATTTTAAGGAAGATTTCAAGAATACACATGAATTTGATCTAATGTAGGTAAAATAACATGCCCCTAGTGTGATACGATAGACTACTCTAATATAGGCAAGACAAACTGACCTTAGGAATATGCCAAGTAGTTCTAGGGTATGTAACATGATACAAACACAAGATCAAGCTATGATGTGGACACATATGGGTGAATGGAAGGATCAATGGAATACAATGGGTGATGCAAAGCTTGTCAAAGAATTCATGGTGGATGGAAGGTGCTTTATTTACATGAGGCACTTGATTTCCAGGTTTTCACCAAGGTACTTGCCCAAAGCATTGCCGAAGTGGTTTTCACTAGAGGACAATTTTTTCCTTTTCTGTTTTCAATCCTTTTTTTAATTTTTTGGATTTATCCATTTTTAATTTTTTTGATTGTTTGGATTTATACCTTGCAAGCTTAGGCATAAAATGTTTTGAGATGAGAGCTATTGATAGGCTCCTATAGAGGTTCCCCTTCAGGTGTTGACTCCTGATATGCTTCTGATTTATAGCTTATCATGACAACAAAGGGTTCCAACCAGTTGGGTTCAAACTTGCCCTTGCTATCTGGATTCAAAACATTTTATTTTTCTTTCATCATGAGCTCATGAACTTGAAAAGAGCATTTCCTTATCTTCTTGTTATAAATTCTCTTCAAATGGTTCTAGTAGACTTACAGATGGTTTAGAGCATCCATGCACTGCTCATCTAATAGTTCCAGATTGTTCAACCATAAAACCCGATATTATTCATCAATGATGAGAATTGTAGTGATATTCTTAGGAATGACAACTCAATCTCGATAGGGAGGATGGATTCTAATCCATAGACAAGGGAGAATGGGGTTGCACCCATTGGTGTGTAGATACTTGTTCGGTAATCCCATAGGGTGGGTTCAACTATAAGTGCTAGTGATGACCAACTTCATTGACTATTTTTTTGAGGATTCTTAAGATGGTTTTATCTATAGCCTCAGCTAGGCCATTACCCTAGGGGTAGTATGGAGTAGAAAAGCGATGTTGGATATTGAATTTTTGGTATAGGTCTTGAACATCATGGTTTTTGAAAGGTGTCCCATTATCTGAGATAATGGCTTGTGGGACATTATATAGACATATAAGGTAGTTCAAGATGAATTTGGAAGCTTGATTTCTTACGATATAGGTCATAATATGGCCTCTACCCATTTTGTGAAGTACTTCACAACAATGATAATGAACTTGTGTCCATTAGATGAGGTGGGCAATATTTTACTAATGAGATCAAGCCCCCATTGTGAAAAGGGCCAAGGTGTTACAATTGGGTGAAGCTCTTGAGCTGGTACATGGATGAGGTCCCCACGCTATTTACATTGCAAGAAATTTTTAACATATTCGTGAGCTTCCTTCTCCATTGTCGGCCAGTAGTACCCCATTCTCAGTAGCTTCTTATCCAAATTCAAACCACTTGAATGTGAACAAAAAATACCATCATGTACCTGAATTAAAGTAGTTAAAGATTCCTTAGCATTTAGGCATTGTAAAAGGGTTCCTTCAATACTCCTACGGTATAGGGTGTTTCCTAAGATAAAAAAGTGGGATGACTTCTTGAAAAAGGTTCTTTTAAGGTTTGGGTTGATATCGATAGGAATGACTCCTATTCTTAGGTAGGTGTATATTTCATGATACCGCAGGTTACTAGGACCAACGATTTCACACACAAATTTAGACTCTAGTACCTCAAAAGATTGTATGAGAAGTTTCTCTACTAGGAATTCATGATTAAGGATGTTGTGTGGGATATCCAACAATGATCTGATTGTTGCCATGGAATCTTCTTCTCTGTTGTTTTCCCTTGGTATTTTCTCAAACATGATGTCAATGAAGAATTCCTTGAGGTCCTCCACAAGTTTCTTATATGGGGTCAATTTTTTTTCCTTTGTTTGGTACACATTGTTGACTTGGTTGATGATTAGCCAAGAGTCTCCATAAACCTTAAGAGCCATAATATGCCATTGTACTACAATTCTGAATCTAATCACAAGGGCTTTATATTCGACAATGTTGTTAGTGGAAGGGAAATATAATCTATTAGATTTCATAATACAATCCCCTTGCGGTGTGATGAAGAAAAAACCTGCTCCTAATCCATGCTGTGTATATGAACCATCAAAATAAACCTTCCAATGATCTATAGCACTGAGGTTGAACACAGACTCATCTAGGAATTTTGATATAAGTGGGTTCTCTAAATAGATGGGTGCTTTTGCTAATTGATCTACAATCACTTATCCCTTGATAGATTTTCTTTCCACATATTCAATGTCATATTATGAAAGGATCATGACCCACTTAGCCATCTGCCCCGTAAGTGTTGCCTTAGAAAGCACAATAATTGAGGGGATCTATTTTGGCATTGATTTTTATTTGTTGAGCTAACATGTAGTTCTTGAATTTCTGTGAGGAAAATACTACCGCTAGGAAAGATTTTTCAATGAATGTATAGTTTAACTCATGACCTACTATAGTTTGGCTGATATAGCATATGACTCTTTCCTTCCCTGTCTCATCATGTTGTGCTAATAGAGCCCCAAGTATTTTTTCTATTGCTGATATGTACAAGATTAGTGGCTTATTCTAGATCAGTGGCATGAGTATTGGTGGTGTCGCAAGTATTCTTTGATTTTGTTGAATGCTTGATCACATTTCTCATCCCATTTGTATGCTACCCCATTGTGGAGTAGATGAGAATATGAGATAGCCCTGTCTATTATCTATGCTATGAACCTACAAATGGATTGGATTCTTCCTTGTAAACCCATTAACTATTTAAATGTTCTTGGCACCTCCATTTTGAGAAATTATTTGACTTTTGTAGGGTTTATCTTGGTCCCTCTCATTGATACTATATATCCCATAAGATTTCTTGATTTCACATTGAAGACACACTTATTAGGATTGAGTCTAACCCTATATTCTTTGGCCTATCAAAGATGGATTTTAGTGCTACTATGTGATCTTGTCGCTTTCTTGACTTGGCGAGTATGTCATCCACATATTCTTCTATGAACTTGTGAATCATGTCATGAAAAATGAGAGTAATGGCCCTTTGATAGGTGGCTCCAACGTTATTCAATCCAAATGGCATCATGTTCCGATAGTATGTACCCCATGGACATGTAAAGGTTGTCTTATGTTGATCATCCTCTATTATCATTATTTGATTGTAGCCTAAAAATTTGTCCATTAGTGACAACATTTCATGCCGTGTTGTTTGATCTAAAATCATTTCAATGTTAGGAAGGGGAAAATCATCTTTAGGGCATACTTTATTTAGGTCCTCAAAGTTAGTGTAGATTCGGATCCCCCCAAGTGGGCTTAGCAACTGGTACCAATTTTGAGACCCATTCAAGATAATCAATGGGTCTTATGAAGCTAGCATCCAGGAGCTTTTGTAACTCAAATTTGCCTAACAATGTGATCTATGGATGCATCTTGATTAGTTTCTAATTCACTGGCTTGGCCTCTAGATAGACAGCTAAATGGTGAACAACCACTTCTGGATCAAGACTTGACATGTCGTCATAGGTCCATGCGAAGTTTACCTTTCTTTCTCTTAGAAATGTAGCTAGAATTTCCTATTCTACAGTCAAAAGTGAATCTGCATAGAAGGTTATATGTGGTGTCTCTTAAGACCCCAAGTTGATGGCGTTACACTTCTCTACCAATACTATTAACTTATCTTGATGAATAGCACTAAGGGGAAGATTGAATCCCTCATCCTTGGGCACTTCAGAGATGTTTTCACCCTCGGATATGTCCTTTGTTTTTACTATTTTCAAGTGAAAAACTGCCACAGTGTGGTTTTCACTTAAATACCTATAGATTACTCTTAGATTTATAATTTTGCGAATGAGAGATTCAATCATTTCCCCATAGTATGCCTGTGTGTCTAGCTCAATGTCAAATCCTGCTTTATGATAGATCCACATGGTAGAATAAATCGTAGTCCCATGAATTTTGCGAGAGCCTCATCATTTTAAATATGTCTAAAATTGGTGGTGCTCATTGGTCATAGTTTGTTTGTTGGGGATAAATTAGCTTTAATTCATTGGTGTGGTTGTTTGAATCAAAATACATAGTGTAAATCATGAACAAGGAAGAGTCCTGAAATAACATGGGTAGGTCAGTGATAGGATCCTCATCACATGCATTAGTTATATCAAAGGTATAGTTGTGTAAGGGTAGACCTGTGCATATTGGTAACTGAGGAGGAGCTTTGACTATTTTAATAGGGGTACCTTTGCCACGTATGGTTATGTTCGGAGGGGTACATCCAAGGACAAGATTCTTTATGTGCTTCTCAACAATGATGGGTTCTAATTGGTCATTGCTATTTTTCTTGAGACTTTCATTCTTGTTGTAGCCTATGCCAAACATTAATTGTAGTCCTTTATTATTATCGTCCATTGGAAGAGGAGGTACAAGTCTTTCATCTTGGTATAGGAGAATTGATATATCCTTTTCATCTACCACTTCTCAGCCTAGGTCCCCCAAAATTTTGAACCTAGAGGGGTCTGCTGTGAATGTTTGAGATATTGTGTCAATTGGTTGTGACTAACCATAGGACCTAGGAGATTTAGGTAACTCACCTATTACAAAGGCACCATTTTTCATCTAGTAGTCTCCACACCTCTTAACTTTGATATTGAATTTAATATAAAAAATGTTGAGAATGGAGGGTGTCTTTTACTCATTAGTGGAGGCTAGGGTAGATGGGTCTACATATGGAGTAATAGGGCCTTCATCCTTCTTAGGAACTTGTGGGATTTTGTAATATTTGGCTTCCAAGTTCCTACAATAAGAAAAGGGCTCTGGGTCACCATGAACTGTGACCTCTTGGTTTTGATAAGGGAATTTAACACATTGGTGGTATGTGGATGCAGCAACTTGCATCCCATGTATCCATGGGCATCCTAGGAGAATGTTATTAGGGGAGTCAAGATCCAGGACTTGACAAGTAGTATCCATGATGGCTAGTCCTACTTGGATAGGAAGTTGAATTGTGATGCCTTTTCAATTACATCTTTAGAGAATCTTAAATTATTTATTAGCTTGAGAGAACAAATGTGAAAACCTGTACCTCCATCCACCAATACTCGTTTAACTTTATCTTTATAGACAAAGACTTCAAGATGAAGCACACAGTTATGAGATGGTTGGGTTGGGAGATCCTATTTAGAAAATGTGAGGAGATGTGGTGTGGTGATGTGTCTGACCAAAGCTTGGAACTGGTCTTCACCAAGATCTATGGATATGAAAGATGCAAAAAGTGCCTTTTCTAGGATTTCCCTATGTGAAGGCGAGATTTTCAGCAACTTCATGATCGAGATCTGGGTAGGGGTCCTCTTCAGCTGCTCTAAGACATTTTAACCAATTGCAACTGACTTTGACTTTGTAGAGGATGCTCTATCTTGCAAGGATTGTCTAGGGATGGTGATTCTGCCACTTTATGTGGTGAATCCACACCTAGCTTTGGACCCTGTGATATTGAAAACATCCACCCACTCATCTAAAGATGTGATAACATGGTCATAAACATGGTTGACACTATCGTAATTTTTTCCTTTTCCATTCTTGTTTTCTTTATTGTGATCTAGCATCAGATTCATGTATATATTGAGGTCCTGATTTCCAATTCGTTGCTCAATGATGATAGTTTTGTCATCAATAAGATCTTGGATTAGGTTCTTGAGCGTCATGCAACTAGTTGTCTTGTTGCCCTTTATCTAATGAAAATCACAAAGGTGCTTCACATTATACCATGGTGGTTTAACTGGAGGCTCCTAGTAATTTTCAATTACTGGGAGTGTGATTATGTTGGCTTCAATGAGTCTCTGCATGACAGATTTGATTTATTCCCTAAGCGGTGTGTACTTTCGATTTGGGAGATATCTGTTTTTGGTGGATGGTCCACCTTGATCATTGACATTGTTGACTGTTTGTGTGTTTTTTTTTGTTGAGATGTGTTGGGTTGAGGGGTGTTTTGGGTGTTATTTTAAGGTTGTTGGTATGTTTTTTGTTGTATGTTTGGCCTTGGAGCACTAATTACAATCGTGGCATCAACAAAACCATCGTTAGTAACATTTTTTTTTCACCCATGTTCGAGTTTGTCATTGTAGCTTGTTGATGGATGATTGTATTGATAAGTGGGTGTCCCCTCTTATGAAATGATGGTTGTTTCAATGTAAAGATATTTGGGGATGAGTTAATCATAGGTGGTGATGCATTGCATTTTGAGATGGAAGGCTAATATCCCTTCAAGATTTGAGATAATGGTTTTGACTTGTTATTCTTCTGGCATAACCCACTTGCTCCTATGAGCCTTGTATCACCATCATTGCAAAAAGGATGTGAATGCCTCTCCCTTGTTTTGCTTAAGGTTGGATAATTCTTCAAAGATTACGTCCATGCCCATGTTAAATGAATAATTTTGTACGAATGCATCCACAATTTATTGGAAATTTTTTATTTCAGGAGGAAGATGGGAGAACCATTCCATTGCTGGGCAAGCCAAAATTCTAGGGAAGAGCCTCATTAGATAAGATTCATTGTAGGCCACTTCTATGCAACGTACATGTAATTCCTTGGTGTGATCTTCAAGATTTTAGGTTCCACTATACTTGTCAAATTTTGGTATCTCAAAGCTTGGTGGGAATGAATTCATCTTAATTCTTCTGTCGAAGGGATAGGGGCATAAATGCCCTTGCTGTTTTGTGGTTTTCCCAGATTGTATGTCCAACACCTGTTATGAGATATTTTTGATCTGAGCGAACAAATCATTTTGTAGATCAGGTAGTGGAATGAATGCTTTTTGGGTTAGTGTAGTGGCTTGAATGATGTGTAGGGTGACTTGTGGACTTGGTGGTGCATTTACGAAAGGTTGTTGTGCAAATAATGCTTGTTGATATGCCTGTAGCTATTGTTGCACCAAAAAATATTTTTTTTTGTCTTGTTGTTTCTCTTGTGCCAACAATGCTTGTTGTTGGGTTTCTTGCTGTTGTAATTGGTATTATTACAAAGCTTGTTGGTAAGCCTCTTGTTGTAACAAGGCTTGTGCTTGAGCTTGTTGTACCTGATATTGAGCTTGGGACTATTCTTGGGCTTGTGCTTGTGCTTGTGTAGCTTGTTGGGACTGTTCCTTCTATAATAATGTTTGCGCTTGCGCTTGGGCAGCTTGTTGGTCTTGTTGTGTGGTTTTTTGTGTATGTCCTTGTTGTGTGTCTTACTATGTAGCTTGCACATCTTGGAATTGTTGGAGTGCCTTTTGATAGGCTTGTTGGGTTGCTTGCAACGTGATGCTATATTATTTTACCATGTTTAGATTTGGTGGTGGAGGTGGAGGATTTAGAATGGTGTGAGATGGTGTGATGAGACCTTGTTGAGAGGGTTGTTGAGGTATTTGAGTGATGATAATGGGTTGTGTGGTGGATGGTATGGTCGATGTGTTAGGTCCTTGGGAAACCACATTTTGAGATATTTAAGGTGTTGTAGATGGTATAATGGTTGATTGGGATGTTTGGATTGGTGCCACCTGGTGTTGTGATATCAGTGGCATGCCTGGAGGATTTGGTATTTTGATTTGATTCATGATTGGAGGATTGTTTTGACTTAATTGATTTTTGATTGGTATGTTGGGAAAAGGGGGTTTCCCTAAACCTTGGATTGATGTGGATGTTGATGTTATCGGGGGAAGTGGTGGGAGGATAGGTGGTATGTTTCCTTGAGAAAGTGATGATGAAGCATCAAATATTCCCCCTTTTTCAAATAAGCCCCTTTTCCTTGTAATACCATGGGGAGAGAGACTTGTGTTCCAAGAGGGTATATCGGCATTGCAGAGAAAGTGGATGAATTATTGGTGTCATGAAAAATGAGTGGAACATACAAATGTTTTGGGTGTTGTGTGATGATGTTCGACATACCCAAGATGGTGTTTTCATTCAAATTTTGGTTGTTTACAAGGGGGTGTGTTTGAAGAGCTTGGAGAAATAAACTACCCTTGGTGATCATGGGTTGACTTAGAGAATGAGATGATATTGGTTGTGGGATGGGTTAAATGATATTTTGGAAGGATGGTGTGAATGATACTAGTGGCATAGTCCCAAGAGGTTGTTCCACGATAATGATTAACTTATAATTAGAAGGGAGTTTAGCCCCTTCTTTTTCTAATGCTAGCATGTATTGTGAAGGATTGAGTCTCATAATTGTATTGACAATCTTGTGGGTTTTAGGATTTTGGAATATCTCCATGATTTTGTCTTGAGTCATTCCTAGGATATTGTTGGCAATTTCCTCCACTTGGAAACCTCCCTCTTCAGGATTTTGAGGTATTTGAGGAGGATTAATTGGAAGGTCGATGGATATACTAGGGTTAAATTCTATTTCAATTTTTCTCAAATTACTTGAAGTGGATGTTTCTTTTTTTTTCTCCATGCTCTTCTTGTGTTGAGATCTAGTTTGGACCATAAAATAAGGATCAAATTTTAGGAATATGGGAGGTAAACATCTAACTCCTTTGGTTGGTCTAAAATTTAGGCACAAAAAAGAAAATAAAGGGTGTTTAAGGATCAAACGATGGTGATGAGATAAATTAAAGATGAATGGCATGAATGATTGAACTTCTAAAGAGACCTTGGAGGAACACTAGACTTTAGGAATTTTAGATTTTAGATTTGATTTGGATAATTGTTGTGCAGGTTTTGCACATACGCCCCACTGGAAGTGGGGACCCTCTTTTTTATTGATTTTTGGTGTCTTGGCCCTTCTTTTACAGTGGTTTTACTTGATTTTGGCCTGTGCTTTAATGTCCATCTTGCCAGTTGAAGTGGCACACTTATGAATTTTATTGAAAATATTGAGTTTTGAATGTAGTCCAGAGTTTTTACTATTTTCGAGCAAATCCATCTAGGCCAGATTCTCTTGGTTTTCTTTCAATGTCCGAAAGTAACTGTCTTTTGACCTGGATCTAGCGAAATCCATCTAGTTTGGATTTCTCCGTAGTCCGTTGCCTTGTTGAATCTCTGGGTTTTTGTGGTCATGGTTGTCTTGTCAACTGCATTAATGGCATTTGTGTGGATGTTTTGGGGAATTGATATATTGGATTTTAGGAAGTAATTGATCAATTGAGTTTGTTTATCTGATTATCATTTAAGCTTGAGTCTTGGAGCTTCTGGTGTTTTGCTGAATTATGGATTTTGAAGCCATTTCGACTGTTGCATTTGAATTTTGTGTGTGTGGATTGTATCTTGCTTGCGTTTGATAGTTATTTGTTGAAGTCAGCAGTTCCAATCCTTTTTATCTCATGGTCTATAGATATTTCCTTTTCTCTACTTGTTTGGTTGCTTTGTTTCATTTGATTTCTAGTCCTTCGTTGTTTCCTAATTTTCTTGGGTATGCGTTTATCACTATGCATTTTTGGGGGTTTTCATTGGTGTACCAATCCACTAAGTTAATCATTGAATGTTTATTCTTGGTCTGGTATTGTTTCTTTTGGGAGTTTTCTTGCATTGGTTTTAAACTTCCCATTTTAGTGTGTGAGCAAGTCGTGCTTGGTTATCTATGCTTTCATGGTGGATATTTTTGGGTTCTTAACCTAGGGCATGGAAAATCCTCCTCGAATTGTTGTGAGGAGTGTTCTAAATTCTTATTTGAGTCATTGGAGGTATAGGTTAAGTCGTTGTCAAGGTATAGGCATTAGATCCAGAGTTGTTTGAATCATTTTAGTGAAAGTAAGAAAGATGTGGATGGGTTTGGGTTTTCAACGTCCTCGTGGAATTCCGCTTCCCTTGGATTTCCCTGACTTATCCTATTCTTTCTTTTTTACCACTTTTTCTCGTATTTCATCTATCTCGCCAAAATCCGTTCCCTCTAGATTTTTCCAGATGTTCTGTGTCTCCTCCATTTTCCCGGGTTAGTTATAACTATTGCCATTTTTGCGAAAATCCGTCCTTGGCAGATTCTTCTGGGTTTTTCTAGGAAAATGTTGAATTTGATGATTAGGAGGAATCTATTTATTGATGATGTCTTTGATTGATTAAATGAACTTATGCTAACTATTTCTAATGTTACTCCTTTTTTAAATTGGTGGATTAAAATGATGTTATGGGAGTTTGCATGCTTGGTTCACTGGAGTCCGCCTGGTCTAGATTTTCCCAGAAATCCTCACCAATGTGCAATCCATGAAGGGGGCTAAATCCTAAACTTTAAGATATTGATTACTTGCAATTATTATTTCTTTTGGATTTGATTGCGGTCACCTTTATTTGTTTGTAGGTAGGATCAGGACAAGATGTTGCAGGTTGAGGCAAAGGGAAGGCATCAAATCCAGGTGCAGAGACTTCGGCCATCTTAGATGTAGAGAAGGTCAAATTGGACATAAAGAGTCAGATTCCTGAAAGCAAGCTGACTTCCGTTTGGTCAGGAACCACTGATACCAATGTGGGTATGTGGGACTATGAAGAATTTAAGGTTGAGATGTCAGTAGCGAGCCCTCCTTTGTTGGCTAAGAGAATGGTGGACTCTAGATTGGCTCATGTAGCAAGCTTCCCCTCCATAGTGTAGTGTTATGAATTGGTGCTTGAGTGTGCCATGAACTATGATAGGGGGACACAAAGGATAATTGGTCCCTAGGATTTTTCCCTATATGCATTGCTGCAAATTTTGATATGCCTGAAAGGTCCCATGCGGTGGCCTTTGATATGGATGGTGCCAGGAAGTATTATGAGGAAAATGTAGTTAAATCCTAGCAGGTGATTAACTCTTGGTTAGAGAAGCGTAAGTCCCATTTCTCCAAGTTTCCTAAGCAACTATTCAGGCCTAAGCTCAAGAAGGAGTACTACAATGTCATCACTCTTCTCAACAGGCTGGTGGGGTTGAAGAGTGCAGGTGTGTTCGAGACTTGGGATGTTCAATGATATTTCTCATATGAAGCAAGGGATAGATCATCACTGGGTAGGTATCATAAGTGCAGTAATCCATGAGCAGTTATGCAATGTCTTGCAAACTAAGACTTTTATTATGACCTCTTACCTAGTGTATTCATTGGAAAGACTTCACCAATACAAGGGATTGAGCACTAGGGGTACCTTTGGGCAAGATGCTATATATGAAGTATATCGACAGCTGCACCTAACTGGAGGAAGCTATAGGAGATCCAATGATGTTTTCACAATATACATCATGAGATTTCTCCAAGGTGCAGAGCATATGAGAATTTCTAACACGGCTAAAGAATTGATAAGGAGGTATGGGGTTTGGTTTATCTAGTTCTGAACTTTCTCATACATCAGAATTGATGGTTGTCAAAGGGATCCCTACAAAATCCTTAGATACCCTACTGATCATATCATATTGTTGGAAGTCACTAGACAGATTTGTGACTTTGACAATGTTGTGAAGGGAGAAATGCACAAAATAGGTTTTGGGAATGACTTTCCCTTAGAGATAGGAATGGGTGAAGTTTGTCCTTCTATCCAGTCTTCTGATGCTTCTGAGGAGCAGATGAGTACTTTTGGCATCTCTTTCAATTCCAAGAGAGCAAGGTTTGACATCACCGGTGAAGCACAAAAGAAGGCCAACAAGGAATATAGCCATAAGGTCAATATTGAGGACTACTGGGTTAACTTAGTTGATGAAATTGAGGTAAGGAAGAGGAATTTCTCCAGATTGCTAGTGGATTTGATAAGGCTATACAATGTGAGGGTCATCCCTAATCAGGTGGAAGAGGATGGAAACTTAATCCAGGGTCATGTTTATGAAGCTATGAAGGATAGGCCAGTTAGAGATGTTGAATGGCTAGAAGAAGAGAAAAGAGAGTTGGATCAGGTTATGACCCCAGTGATCAGGTACACCAAAATGTGGTTGAAGCATAATATCCTAGAATTGGAGAGTGAGGGTATCCCATGTACTTATGATCTGATGGGAGACTTGGAGTCTCACTCTACTTCCAAGGAGTCACTTGAACTAGATCCTAAGGGCAAGGAATGGGTGGATTCTCCTTTCAAAATCTAGGTAAGGGCTGCTCAAGTTGAGAAGGTTGCAGAGGTAAGTAAGCAGAGGAAGCCTATTGCTAAGAAGAGGAGACATGCCTCGAGGAAAGAAGTTGAAAAGAACAAGGAAGAAGAAGAGGAGGTAGAGATTAGTCCTCCATTGAAAAAAAGAAGAAGACTCACAAAGCTGTCACAAAAACCAGAAGAGGTTCCCAAAACTAATAAGGAGGTAGAGCCACTAGTGGTAGAGGTGGAAAGCTCAGGGGAAAAAACACAAGTGTACATGAGGAGGTCAGGGAATCCTTCCCCAAGGGATACTGCAGTAAAGGAGGATGTTTCAGTGAGTGTTCCTATTGTGGAATAGGTAAGTGTCTCCATTCCTTAGAGTGCTAGTAGCATGCAAGAAGAACTAAGGAATGATTAAAATCCTAAGGACTTAGGTGAGGAAGAATTTCAGGAGGGAGACCTCTATAATGTAGAGGCATAAATTGACAAGGTAATTAAGTCCCCCTTGGTGGCACATGCAGATTCACCTAATGTGGATCAATTGAACAAGTCTACTCAAAAGGAGGAGGAGATCCCAGCTAAGGCCCCTTCACCGATACAGGTTGTTGTGGAAGAACAGTTGTAGGATGAGGAGAATCTAGTCATGGATATCCCTAAAATTCCAAGTGTTGAAAAGGATGCAACTAATGATCTACAAGAACAGGAGCAAGATAGGAAAAATACAGTGCCTGGTGGGTCTACTATTCCAGGATGGTTAGAGAAAGATTTGAAGAGAAAAATGGTGATAGTGGAGGATGCTCCTCCTAATTGGGATGTCCTTATGGCTAATGTGGAAAAGGAAAAAACTAAGAAGAAAGCTAGGGTTGTGTCTCAGATTGAAAGAGATGGGTCGGGCAATAGAGTGGCCCATATTGCTACCCTTGCTCCAAATAAAGATAGAGACAATGTGACTACCCAGGATTATCATGTGCAAATTTTTGACTTGGGGCATGCTTCTGTGGAGTAGGATATTGAGGAATATGAAGGCTCCGGTGATGTGATTGTGGGTAGGTTGAAAAGGTTGTGCAAACTAGGCATGAGCTAGAGAGGGATAATGAGAAACTAAAGAAGTATTTGCAGGAGTTGATGATACCCTTGCAGGCTATTAGCTCTTCCTCCTCTGTTGTAGGTTTCTTGCCCTAGGAAACAATATCCGAGCTAGAAAAGATGAAAGACACCACACATGGTACAATTACTTGGTTGTAGGGTATCCAAACCATGGGAGATGGTACCATTAAGGATATTTTGTCAATTGGAGGAGATGCTATGAGGTCGGTGGATTGGTTGAAGGCTGTATTGGCTTAAGATAGGGAGGATACTGATCTCCTATTGCAGAAAGCCATAACAATCATGGGGTTCACCGAAGATAAACTGGTAAAGTTTGGGATTCTTCCTTTTTGAAGGGTTTTCAAACCTTGGGAATGGTTTGAAATCCTGCAAATGAGGCAGAAGGCCTTGAGAAAGATCCATAAATAGGCAAGGTAGATTGAGGACACTTTGACTAATATCCATGATAGGTGTATCTCATTCTTTGAGGTCATGACAGGAAGGAAGATGTTTTCTCCAAAACATCTTAATCTGGAGCAACTTAAGAAATGGTGGAGAGATGTTTATTTTCCAGTTAGTGGAGGACCAGTTACTGGGCATCACCTAGATGATGTTGCAACTTATATTGCAGTCATGGATAGATACTTGACTAGTAGGGCTGATTGGGATGGTATAGTTAGGAAGGCAAGAGATGGCATCAAGTCTCTTGAGAGAAGGATTAGGGTTTTTCCTGTGTTGCCTGTTGCTGAGTTGGATAGAGTCTTCTTGGCTGTACATGGTGAAGAAGATCGAGCTAAAGACAAGGATGGGGAGTAGCTATATAGGGTTACATTGAGATTTGTGCTTCCCATTATTCACATGTATTGGGCCAACCTTTTGGGTATCTTGGATGTTTTGGATGAAATTGGTGCGAATGGCACATTTCATATTATGTTCGAATATCTTTGAGACCGACCTCTTGTAGGTCATGTTTTTATTGTAAATTGTCTTTTTTGGGCCAACCTATCTTAGGGATTCTCTATAAAACTGGCATGTCACCTCATTTGAGAATATAGAAAGATAGATAGATTGATATGGATAGAGATAGAGAGAAAATAGATAAGTGATATTAGAGCGACTTAGGGTTTATTCTCAAGAAAGTGCTGTAATAGAAAACTGGAGTTGTTGCTATTTTAGATGATTTAATATAAGAGAGATATTGTGATTTGGTATCTATCTTGTGGAGTTTCATCTGCCATGGTTTTTGTTTTTTTTATCTTTGAAATTGCTTATAAGTTCATAATTAAATGGTTTGGTAATGCTTAGGGTTTCATGTTTGGAATGTTTGCAGTGATCTCTAGTCCATACTGTTTGTAGTTAGCTGATTGTTAGCTGCTTTGAAAAGTTAGTCTGAACTTAAAATTGTGCTTAGTTTAGTTGTAAAGGTTTGTTCATCTCAATTGCAATAGAGTTGGTCGAATGAATGTTTGTGATTTGAAAATATTTAAATACCTTAGAAGATTGCACTATTTTTGTGAAATTGTAGATTCATCTAGGTTAAACAAAGAGTAGTTTATGAGAGATCGGTCCATTTTGAACATTTATCTTTCAACATTTTCAATTTTAGGGTTAGAAGTAGTCTTAGAAGCATTTCTGAAACCTTTATCTTTTGTTGTTTCTTTATTTTCAGGCTTCAAATCAGTATTTCAAGTATCCATTTACTATTTAGATCTGATAAATTCAAAATCTAGTATTTGCTTGTAGTAAGGTTCCATTCTGATTACCAACATTTTCATATTTATCATTGAGTTGTTTTGTTGCATTGTCAAGACCTGACATTAGAGACCTTGGGGTTATCACTTTTCCCATAGAGATTTACCTTTCAAGAGAGATAGGATATCATATTATGTCTGAGTTGTGGCTGTGCAGAAAACACCATCAACAAATTGGCGCTAGAAGGAGGGCCTTTGAACAAGCAAACATGAGCGTTTCTTAAACTACATCTCTCTTGAGAGGCTTAGAAGAAGAACTAGATCTACTCCAGGAGGAGAAGAATTTCAAGAGTTACAAGCCCCTACTAGGTAAAGAAGGACCAGAGGAGGGGAAGAATCATCATCATCTCACCCACTTCCATCATCTCCATCATCCTCATATTCATCTGACTTTGAGGGAATTCCTATTCCACAACCACAACTAGTCATAAATCAACCATTACCACCCCCACCTCCACCAATGGATTTTCTTGCTAATAATCTATCCCCATTGATCTTTAATAATTAAAATGTCATGCCCAAGAATTCTGAGCACTTTTTCTCTAAGTTTCATACTCATGACCCCAATAGAACAGAAGAAGAGCATATTACGATTTTCTAGACTTGTTTGTAGATAGAGGAATTAACCATGAGGATGTTGCATGTAGGATTTTCCCTTATTCTCTAGAAGAAGAGGCCTTTTATTGGTACAATCACTTACCCGCTGCTTCCATCCATAATTGGACTGAGTTAGAAACTGCATTTCTACAAAATTTTAAGATTCCCATTAGTGCCAATGAGTTGTACTTACAATTTACTAGAGTGAAAAGAGAGATTAATGAGCCTATAGGATTATTCAATGATAGGTTCCATTGAGCATATACTAGACTCCAGGCACCTTATGTTGGAAATGAAAATACTGCTTTAGAAGTTTACCTTGAAGCCTTGGATAGCCTTAGCCTTACAACTACATATACATAGGCAGTAAAGGTCAACATGGACTTGAGGCAACATTTATCAGGACCTTTGCCATCCTTAGGATCTACTGCCCACCCTAGACAAATTCAAGCCCTTAACTAGACTTTGACCAGTCATGCTCCAATAATGAATCCAATACCTTCATTGCCTCTGGATCCTCATCCAGGTCCACCTTTAAATCAATCTTAGCCTATGGATTCTTATCCTCAACAAAGAGCCAATCAACCCTTATATCAGCAACAAGCTGGATTCCATACATACTTGCATAATTCAGAAGTCTTGAATCAGGCTGTTGGTTCTGGAAACATACTCAGATATCCTTCTGGTGGTAATCCAACACCACCTAACAGTCTGGATAAGGAGAGGTTGGATGAATTATCTAAACAAGTGAAGAGGTTGAATACAGAGGTAACTTATTTGAGAAATTAGAATAGCCAACTTCAGGCTGCTTAGAAGAATATACAATCTAACTATGGCAGGGAAAACAAGAACTTTGAAAGAGGTCAATACTTTGATAGAAATCAAAATTATGATAGGGGGCAAGGTTTTGGTCAATTTTTTGATAGAAGATAAGGTTCTAGTTAGAATTTTTATAGAAATCAGCAAGGTGGACAAGGATTTGATAGAGGACAACCACCTAGGTAGAATAGGTCATGGAATACTGAGCCTAATAATGGAGGGATGCCTACTCCCTTGGATCAACCTTCTACTTAGGAGAAGCCTTCAAATGGTGTATACTTAGCAGAAGCAGCTTTGTCTGGTTGGTGCAGACTCCATAAGATAAGTCAACACATTGAGTTGGATTGTATCGAATTTCAGGTTGCAACTTCTTTTTCTCAGTATGAAGTGGAGAATAATTACACTAGACAAAAAACTGTACCTCTGAATCCGTACGATTCTCAAGTACTGGTACTTAATCATGCCCCATTCCCCAAAGGTGAGGAAAATGAACCAGAAGAAGTATCTATTACAAAGGATGAGACAAAGTAGGTTTTAAATGAAGATGAGATTTCTTAGTTGTTTAATGAGGTAAATGAGAATGATAATGGGCCTTTAGATGAGGAAAAAGTTAGTGTTGAAGAAGTTCAGATGTTTCAACAACCAACAAAAAAATATGATTTAATAAATAGAACCAATAGGGGTCCATAGGCTGGAGGTCCTTTGATTACTTCAATCCCTCCTAACAATTTTAACACTCCACTAGATCCACAAGCGAGTAATAATCCACCTTATCCTCATGTACCCACACAATACTCGTCAAAGGGAAAAAATGCTGAAGTATCCATGGATAAGCAGGCCAATGGCTACAAGGAAGCCCATGCTGATTTGAATGTGGAGAAATTTGGTGAATATGTGACTAAAGAGTTCAAAAAGGTTAAAGTAAGTCTTTCTACTTTTGAGTTGTTAAGAGTTATTGCTATTAGGAATGTAGTTTTGGGATCGTTTAGTTCAAATATAACATCACAAGGGGTAGCTACCAATGAGGCTGCTACTAGGTCTTCCAACTCTCAGACAACTAGAAGTTAGGTCCCACCTATAGACAAGAGGGGAGGTAAGGATAAGGGTCAAGTTGCACAAGCTGATACTCACCTGAATCTATTTCAAGGCAAGATGGAAACTCCTCCTTTCCTGATGGGTGATTCCACAAAGCTGGTTTACAATTTTTGAGAGGAACTGATTTTTGTTGAAATCAAATATTTTTTGAAAATATAATTATTTAAGCCATTAAAAGTTCCATTTTAAGGAGTCCAATTGAAAAGGGTTTGATCAAACCCCCTTAGATAGAACCTCACTAGTTTTAAACCATACCTATAAATGAGTCTCCTTTACACCTATCAAAATGCTGATAAAAAATCTCTTTTGATTTAACTTTTTGGGGATCAAATGAATTCATTTAAAATTTATTTGGAATGATTATGGTAGTCCTCCAAATGAGTTATCCCATGAATATAATTTTAATATGTTTTGGTTTTATTATGTATATGTTTTTTTAGTTTTATTAAACATAGGTTTTTCACTGAAAATCAAGCTCTTTGTTTTGCACATGTGGAAAAATAGAAAATTATCAAAATATGTTCGTGTTGGGTATTGATGTCCTTGATCCATTAAAAAATTAAAAATTGAATTTTGATACATAAAAAAAAGTTATGTTGTATACAGTCCGTGTATGTTTCAAATACAATTGGTTTGACTTCAAAACTCTATTAAGGAAAAAATATTCAATAAAAAACTATGATACCAAATTAAAGTTCTAGATATCATAGTTAAAAATCTAAATTTGAAAAAAATAGAATTTTATTCTTCATACAAAAAACTTTATGTTGTTTATAGTGAGCGTCACTTTTTAAAAATGTTGTTTTCTGAAAAAAAACCAGTTTTCGTGGGAGATGGAAAAAGAAGTGCAATCTTATTCCAATTTTTTTTAAATTTTTTTTTTAGAATCTATAGAAAAAATGTGATGAGACTCTAGGTTGCATCATCTTCAAATTCCTCACGATTTAGCCACTATAGGTGCCCAAATGTGAAGATTTAGTTAAAAATAATAATTTCAGTGTCCAGTTTGGCCAAAAATTGTAAACCACTATTGTGGGATCACCCTGATATTTGTTCATATTTTTGGAAATAATTTGCATAATTGTCTTCTAGATTTAGGAGCCTATACAAATGTTATGCCTTTCACTATTTTCAAAGCACTAGGTATTACCCCTATAGCCTCTCAAAATAAGGTTACTCAATTGGATAAAACATAAGTAAGTTTAGTTAGAGTATTGAACATGATCCCTACGTAACTTGCATCAGACCCTAGGGTACAAAAAGTGATCAATATTTAGGTTGCTGACATCCCAGATACTTATGGTTTGATCTTAGACATAGATTTCACTAAGACATTAAATTGGTATGCATCTATAGACCAATCACACATGTGGTTACCATGGAAAGGAGTCCCAAATTAGATCATAATTGAAAGAGAACCCCGGATGAAGTATGTAATCATGGAATATCAGAATGTTTCAAATGAGGTGTTGGTGTCTAATGTTAGCATGGGGAACTATTTGTTGGATGCATGAGTTATAGAAGATGAAGATTTTTTCATGCTACAAAATTCTTTAGATGAGCACATTCCAGAGAGCAGTGGTCCTGGAACACTAATTGAATAAGAGGATGAAACAAGTGACCAAGAAGACATGCAAGTTGCTTTGTTTGACAACTTTCAAGAGTTCATCCAGAAGTGTATGCAAGATTAGATCCAACTAAAAGGAAGCATGAAATTTGAATAATTATGGCTTCCAAATTGGTGCAGAGTCCATGATGCCCCTCACTCTAAGCTAGAATGTGACTTGTGTCAGACTATTGTCTGACAAATAGAGAAATACATTAATCTAGTTCCACCTATTGGACTTAATGTGCAGGAAGAATTAAACAGTGATAAAGGTAAGAACCCAGTGCTTCCTAAATATCCCCCTATCCTTAGCAAAGAACAAGGTAAGTTGAAGCCAAAGGAACCTGATGGCTATTGGACACTAAGATTTGGTGGATCTAAATCCAAACAGGGTAGTACTGGAGTAGGATTTGAATTGATCAGTCCTAAAGGTAAGGATTAATTTACTTCTCATAGACTCCAGTTCCAATACACTAATAATTTCACTGAGTATGAAGCTCTGATCCATGGCTTATTAATGGCATCAAGGAAGAAAGTTAAGATATTACAAGTGTTTGAAGATTCATAATTAGTAATCAAACAAGTAAGAAAATAGTACTCATGTCATGATAGAAGAATGACCAATTACAGGCATAAAGTGTGGGATCTCATTGAGGAGTTCGATGCTTTTGATATCCAATTAATCCCTTGAAACCAAAATCAAGTTGTTGATTCTCTAGCACAAGCTACTAGCACCTTGCAACCTTTGTCACTCTCAAGATTAAAGAGATTTTTAGTTGAGCTCACTCCAGTGCCTTCAGTGCCTGACAATGTTACTAATTTGCAGGTATTTGAAGATGATAAGCATAATCTTGACTTTATTACAAGTTGTGATGTGTTTGCTTCCCAAGTTATTGATGAAATAGAGCCTTAAGAAGTAGAAATAGACTTTAGAGGAATCATTAATTTGAAGACCAATACTATTCCAAGGGGTATGGTGCAACTTGAATGAATTTTTGATTTAGATAAGATAAGAGATCAAGAAAAACAAGCTAAAAGGGAGTCTCTCAGCATCCAGTGTGAAACATGTGATATGGGAATGCCTGGTGATACAAAGAATGTTTCTATTGGAAAAGTCTACACTCCAGAAGAAAGAAAAGGGATTATTGATGCTTTACATACATATCATGATGTAATAGCTTGGAGTTATGAAGATTTGAAGACATATGATACTTTAATAATTACACACACCATCCTTGTGAAATTAGATGTCAGACCATTTAGATAGAGACAGAGGCCAATCAATGCTTTGTTAGAGCCCATTATTCAGAAAGAGGTGTAGAAACTGCTTTTAGCACACATTATATTTCCTGTAAGACACTCTACTTGGGTGGCGAATTTGGTTCCAGTAAGGAAAAAGAATGGAGAAAGTAGATTATGCGTAGACTTTCAGAATCTGAATAGAGCATCAGAAAAGGATAATTATCCAGTTCCTTCACTGGATGAGGTGCTTCAGATTGTCAATGGATCTCAAAATGATGTCCCTTTTGGACGGGTATTCTGGATACAACCAAGTTATGGTGCAATATGAGGATAGGCACACGACTGCATTTACTACAAAATGGGGAACCTTTGCTTACAAAAGGATGCCATTCAGGTTGATCAATGCTAGAGCTACATTCCAAAGAGCTATGGACATTTATTTTAAGGATATAATTGGTAAGTGCATCATTATTTATATGGATGGTTTGACTATTTTTTCCAAGAAACGAGGCAATCACATAACATATTTATGAAAGGTGTTTCAAAGATGTAGAGAGTTTGGTATTTCACTTAATCCAAGGAAGTGCATTTTTGGAGTCATAGAAGGAAATTTGTTAGGATATATCATTTTAGTACAGGGTATTGCTATTGATCCTGAGAGAATATAGGCTATTTTGAAAATCCAGCCTCCTGCAATTAAGAGAGAGATGAAGTCATTTTTTGGTAAGATTAACTTTGTTAGGAAATTTATCATCGGATTTGTAGAGATAGTCAAGACATTGAATGCTATGTTGAAGCAAGAAGCAAAAATAGAATGGAATGCATATGCTAAGGAAGCATTTTTAGAAATCAAGAAAGCTATTGTTAAGGCCCCTGTACTAGTGAGTCCAGATTATACTAAGCCTTTTTACATAAATTCATTCGCTTCTGATCACTCCTGTGTCGCAATGTTAACTCAAAAGTCTGATCAAGGTGATGAACACCCTATAGCCTTCATGAGTACTCCCTTAAAATATGCAGAATTAAGATATCATAATGTAGAAAAATAGGCCTATGCTTTGGTCAGAGCAGTGAAGAAGTTCCGACACTATATATTAAGGAATATAGTTTTTGCCATAGTGCCTGATCCTGCAGTAAAGCTGTTGTTGATGCAGAATGAGTTAGGTGAATGAAGGGCCAAATGGGTGACCATGTTGCAAGAATATGATATGGAAATCCATCCCATGAAATTAGTGAGAGGAAAAGGACTTACAAAGACAATGGCTGAGACCAGCCCTGGTCTCACAGCTCAACATTATTACCTTCAAGAGGTATTTGTGGGAGATTGGTATGATGAAATAATTTTATATTTGTTGAATCAGCAGTGTCCTGATCACCTCAATACAATTTAGAGGTGGGCCTTGCGCATGAGGAGTGGAAGTTTTATGATGAATGGAGCTATCTTGTATAAAAGAAATCATGAGGGTGTATACTTAAGGTGTTTGGGAAAAGAAGAAGCTGCCAGAGTAATGATTGAATTTCATAAGAAATATGGCACAAGCCATGGTTCTACATCGTCCACTGCACACAAGATCTTGAGGGCAGGCTACTATTGGCCTACTTTGTTTAAGGATGTACACCAACATGTGAGGACTTGTCACATATGTCAAACTTCAACAAGTAAGGAAAAACGTGCAGCTCTTCCACTTCAACCTGTCATAGAGGTAAAACTGTTTGCTCAGTGGGATATGGACTTCATAGGTCCAATTAATCCTCCATATTGTGCGCGCCATAGGTATATTCTTACCATAACTGATTATTTTACTAGATGGATGGAAGCTCTTGCTTATAGACAGTGTACTTCGGATGTGGTAATCAATTTTCTTGAATCAAGAATTATCAATCATTTTTGTTGTCCACTATCTTTGGTCTGTGATAATGGTCCTGCATTTGCATCCATGAAGTTTTCTAATTGGGTGTTTGATCATGGGATTGTTATTAAATTTTCATCCAATTATTATCCTCAATGAAATGGCTTAGTTGAGTCTTCCAATAATAACCTACTGATAGTTATCTATAAGTTGTTAGAACAAAATCCTAAGGATTGGCACACCCAGCTTCGATTTTATCTTTGGGCTGACCGTACTAGACAGAAGGCATGCATAGGAACTTCTCCTTATCACCTGGTGTATGGTTTGGAACCTGTGTTTCCTATCTAGTTGAGAATCCCTACCCTGCAGTTTATTAATGAGTACTATAATGAAGAAGATAAACATGAAGCCCGTTTGGCTAAATTGTTGCACTTGGAAGAGAAATGAGATGAAGCCCTAGAGAACTTTGCTAAACATCAGGGTGTAGTAGAAATATGGTTTGATAGGAGAGCTAAGGTGAAGGCCTTCATAATTTATGACTTAGTTCTTTACTAGGATAAAGCCCATGATCGTAAGGGAGAGCATGGTAAATTTGATAAACTTTGGCTTGGTCCTTACCAAATTTCAAAAATTCTGGGAGATAATGCTTTTCATTTGAAAACCCTCACTAGCGAGGATATCTCGCTGCCCGTTAATGGGCGGTATCTGAAGCATTATTTTCAACCATGAACTGTTCTATAGTTCATCCTATACATAGTTAAAGTAGGTTTGCTTTCTTCTTTGCTTTTTGTTGCTGGTTTTTATTTGGTAGTTTAGGTTTGCTTTGGTTTGTTTTGCTTTTCATTTTTGTTTTTGCTTTGGGTTCCTTATTTCCTTGGGGCTATTACATCTATACAACGAGCTATTTACTTGGGATTATTCTGGAAATTTCTTTTATAAACTCTAATCAATTTTTCAGAGTTAGGTGGTGGACCTCTTTTATCTGATGTCCCTTGTACTTGCAATTGGAATCGCTTGTTTTGGATACACTTTGGAATATATTTGGGTCCCACATTTTCACACTAAAATTAAAGATTCTAGAGTTGCATAGGGTCCTTGAGTGATTTGTCCTAGTGAAAAATCTTATATTCTACTTTAGTGCCACTGTGTTCCTCATCCCTGAGCATGAGTTTCATTACTTATGAAGGTGAAGAAGAAAATTTCTATAAAATAGAAAAAGAGAAAGGAATTTTTTTGAAAATTTGAGTAAGCTTCACCTTATCAGGAGTATCCTAGTATCTCTACCGGGGCTATATACGCCTGACTGGCCATAGAGCCATGCTTGGGAGGGTCACAACGATAACATTGCCGAGGCTATGGATGCTTGACTGGCAGTGAGGCTGTATCTAGGTTGCTTTTGAAGTTTGAACTTTTATGTAGCTTGGTTAGATTTGCTCTGATTCCCATTGCAGTTACAGGATAGGAATAAATGCATAATACACACACTTGGACCCTGGTATAAGAAAAGGTCTTCTTGCTTGTGGTTTCTGAAACTTTGTCCATAGGTGTCCTGATGAGAGGATTGAAACCATAGATTCTGGGTTCTTGATTCTAGTTTATTCCTGAAATGCTCTAGAGCATTTCCCCAACAAAGTTGCCATTTTTTATGTAGTTTTTGCACACACACCCCATTGGAAGTGGGGACCCTCTTTTTTTTCGCTTTTTGGTGTCTTGGCCCTTCTTTTTTGGGGATTTTTCTTGCTTTTGGCTTGTGCTTTAATGTCCATCTTGCAAGCTGAAGCGACACACTTATGAATTTTATTTAAAATCTTGAGTTTTGAATGCATTTCGGAGTTTTTACTTTTTTTGGGAAAATCCCCCTAGGTTGGATTCTCCCGATTTTCTTTCAATGTCTAGAAGTATCTGTCTTTTGACTCAGATCTGGGGTAATCCATCTGGTCTGGATTTCTCCGAAGTCCATTGCCTTGTCGAATCTCTGGGTTTTTGTGGTCCTGGCTGTCATGTCGACCATATTAATGGCCTTTGTTTAGATATTTTGGGGCATTGATAGATTGGATTTTGGGAAGTAATTGATCATTTGAGTTTGTTTATTTAATTATCATTTGAGCTTGAGTCTTGGAGCTTCTAGTATTTTGTTGGATTGTGAATTTCGAAGCCATTTCGACTCTTGCATTTTAATTTTGTGCACGTGGATTGTATCCTTCTTGCATTTGACAATTATTTGTTGACGTCACTAGTTCCAGTCCTTTCACTCTCATGGTATTTAGATATGCTCTTTTCTCTATTGGTTTGGTTGTTTTGCTTAATTTTCTTTCGGGTCCTTCATGGTTTCCTGATTTCCTTGGGTATGCATTTATCACTAGGCATTTTTGGGGGTTTTCGTTGCTGTACCAGTCCACTAGGTTGATCATTGAATGTTTATTCTTGTTCTGGTATTGTTTATTTTGGGCATTTTCTTGCATTGCTCTTAAACTTCCCATTTTAGTGTGTGAGCAAGTTGTGCCTGGTTCTCTGTGCTTTCATGGCAGATATTTTGGGGTGAGGAGTGTTCTAAATTTGTATTTGATCCATTGGAGGTCTACGTTAATTCATTGTCGATGTACAGGCCTTAGATCCAGAAATGTTTGAATCATTTTAGTGAAAGTAAGAAAGATGTGGACAGGTTCAGGTTCTCGACGTCCTCGCATAATTTCGCTTCCCCCAGATTTCTTTGGCTTATCCTGTTCTTTCTTTTTTTACCACTTTTTCTTGGATTTCATCTGTCTTGCCAAAATCCGTTCCCTCCAGATTTTCCTGGATGTTCCGTGTCTCCTCCATTTTCCTGGGTTAGTTATAACTGTTGCTATTTTTGCCAAAATCCATCCCTAATGAATTCTTCTGGGTTTTTCTAGGAAAATGTTAAATTTGATGATTAGGAGGAATTTATTTATTGATGATGTCTTTGATTGATTAAATGAACTTATGCTAAGTATTTCTAATGTTACTCCTTTGTTAAATTGGTGGATGAAAATGATGTTATGGGAGTTTGCATGCTTGGTTCGTTGGAGTTCACCTAGTTTGGATTTTCTCGGAAATCCTCACCAATGTGGAATCCACAAAGGGGGCTAAATATCAAACTTTAAGATATTGATTACCTGCACTTATTTTTTCTTTTGGATCTGATTGTGGTCACCTTTATTTGTTTGTAGGCAAGATCAGGACAAGATGTTGCTGGTTGAGGCAAAGGGAAGGCATCAGATCCAGGTGCAGAGACTTCAGCCATCTCAGATGTAGAGAAGGTTAAATTGGATATAAGGAGTTAGATTCCTGAAAGCAAGCTGACTTCCATTTGGTCAGGAATCACTGATACCAATGTGGGTATCTGGGACTATGAAGAATTTAAGGATGAGATGTCAGCAACAAGCCCTCCTTTGTTGGCTAAGAGAATGGTGGACTCCAGATTGGCTCATGTAGCAGGCTTCCCCTCCACAGTGCAGTGTTATGAAATGGTGCTTGAGTGTACCAAGAACTATGATAGGGGGACACAAAGGATAATCGGTCCCTGGGGAAGGATTTTGGCAAGATTTTTCCCTGTATCCATTGCTGCAACTTTTGATATGGATGGTGATAGGAAGTATTATGAGGAAAATGTAGTTAAATCCCAACAGGTGATTAACTCTTGGTTAGAGAAGCTTAAGTCCCATTTCTCCAAGTTGCCTAAGCAACTATTTAGGCTTAAGTTCAAGAAGGAGCACTACAATGTCATCACTCTTTTCAGTAGACTGGTGGGGTTGAAGAGTGTAGGTGTGTTCGAGACTTGGATGTTCAATGTTATATCTCAGATGGAGCAAGGGATAGATTATCATTGGGCAGGTATTATAAGTGCAGTAATCCATGAGCAGTTATGCAATGTATTATAAACTAAGACTTTTACTATGACCTCTTACCTAGTGTATTCATTGGTAAGACTTCAGCCATACAAGGGGTTGAGCACTAGGGGTTCCTTTGAGCAAGATGCTATATATGAAGTATATCCACAACTGCACCTAACTAGAGGAAACTACAGGAGATCCAATGATTCTTTCACAATGTACATCATGAGATTTCTCCAAGGTACATAGCATATGAGAATTTCTGACAGGGCTAAAGAATTGATAAGGAGGTATGGGGCATGGTTTATCCAGTTCCCAACTTTCTCATACGTTAGAATTGGATTTTATCTTGGAATAAACTTTTCGATAAGGTAATAATTTAACTAAGTGTATGAAGAAGGATTCATCCACACAAACCTAGTCAAACAAGATGATTTTTGATTTGAAGGATTACCAAGAGCCTAACATGAATGATTTTTTTGAAGATTCCAAGAGTTGTTTGTGAGATGAGATTTTTATTTTTTTGCTTGGGATGGATGAGAGTGTTTATTTTTATCCTATATCAAACCTAGAGAGACTTATTTTTACAAGAGCTCAGTATTGAAGAACATGCTATACTTCCTATGTGAGAAAATCAAAACATTGAAAAAGACTTGGGTTTTGACAATAATAGAATGAGTACAAATTGGGGTTTTCCTTTGAAGCACGTTTGTAAAATTTATAAACCAATCTATCTCTAACTTTGTAAAGTATTGAAAGTATTTTTTGGAGAGCCTTTGGACTAAGGTTCTTATGATGATTTGATTTGGGAACTTTTACTTTTTGGTAAATCATGAGGTCAAGCACATGTGAGGTTCAATTTTATTTTATCTTGGTTAGATTTGGTTCTTTTTACCACATCCACATTTTCTTGTTTAGTTTTTCAAATTGAATGCCTATGTCTCAATTTATTTTCATCCCACAAGGTCCATTATGTGGAAATCAAGAGAATCAAGACAATAGTTCCCTATGTTGACTTTGGGGGGAAAAAATTGAGATGTAGGTCAAAATGTTTAGAAGCCTTCCAGGGATTTCAATCCCTAGGGATAAGCAGTAACACGTGGATTTTTCAAGGGTATTTGTTCTTCCCAAAGGGTTCAAAATTTTGATGATTTGTTGAACTCTTCTTTTCTAATGTTTTAGATCCAAGAAAAGGGTTTTTATTCCAAAATAATGCACAACCCTAGGATAGAAAAGACAATACTTATTAGATTCTCACTTGGATTTCTCCAACTGCACTTATTCAAAGCGGGTGACTAAAATCTTGACCACATAAGCTCCCCTCCATAAAAACCACTTTTCAGGCTAGCCAAGCTTTGAGTTCTCATGAATCTCCCATGAAAAACTCTCCATCTCTACTAAGAATTACAATTACATGGGATGGCTTTGTAGGTTCAACCTCCTGACACCAAGAAATAGATAGGGATTTTGGATTCTACACAAATTAGTTCGTAATCAAGGAACCTGTTCAGAAGGACAGATGAGAGGAAAGATCAACCCATATAAAGAGTATCACTTGCTTTTCCATAGGATCTCTTGTAATGCTAATATTTCCTTAACATTTGAATTTATATACTGGTTAGGAGTAGCTTGGCGTTTAGCTCATTACCGGTTTGAGTTGTTCCCTTAGGGTGAGTACTTGTTCCCTCCAAGGTAGGCTCTTTAAAGGTAAATAATAGCTAATTACATTTGTAGTTTGACCACCTAACACATTTTAGGAGGGAGCACACACAATTCCTTTTAGGAAAGATCAACCCATAATTAGATTTGGTTCTTTTTACCACATCCACATTTTCTTGTTTAGTTTTTCAAATTGAATGCCTATGTCTCAATTTATTTTCATCCCACAAGGTCCATTATGTGGAAATCAAGAGAATCAAGACAATAGTTCCCTATGTTGACTTTGGGGGGAAAAAATTGAGATGTAGGTCAAAATGTTTAGAAGCCTTCCAGGGATTTCAATCCCTAGGGATAAGCAGTAACACGTGGATTTTTCAAGGGTATTTGTTCTTCCCAAAGGGTTCAAAATTTTGATGATTTGTTGAACGCTTGTTTTCTAATGTTTTAGATCCAAGAAAAGGGTTTTTATTCCAAAATAATGCACAACCCTAGGATAGAAAAGACAATACTTATTAGATTCTCACTTGGATTTCTCCAACTGCACTTATTCAAAGCGGGTGACTAAAATCTTGACCACATAAGCTCCCCTCCATAAAAACCACTTTTCAGGCTAGCCAAGCTTTGAGTTCTCATGAATCTCCCATGAAAAACTCTCCATCTCTACTAAGAATTACAATTACATGGGATGGCTTTGTAGGTTCAACCTCCTGACACCAAGAAATAGATAGGGATTTTGGATTCTACACAAATTAGTTCGTAATCAAGGAACCTGTTCAGAAGGACAGATGAGAGGAAAGATCAAACCATATAAAGAGTATCACTTGCTTTTCCATAGGATCTCTTGTAATGCTAATATTTCCTTAACATTTGAATTTATATACTGGTTAGGAGTAGCTTGGCGTTTAGCTCATTACCGGTTTGAGTTGTTCCCTTAGGGTGAGTACTTGTTCCCTCCAAGGTAGGCTCTTTAAAGGTAAATAATAGCTAATTACATTTGTAGTTTGACCACCTAACACATTTTAGGAGGGAGCACACACAATTCCTTTTCTTCACACTCGCATGATTTTTCCAATTTTAAAACCCAAATTGGAAATGTGGAGACAATCTTTTAGAAAACCTAATGCCACTAAAATACTTTTGATTCTCAAGATCGTCATGAAACATGAGAGAAGTGCATACAAACTTTGAGTGACATGAGTTTGTAAAGAAGATTACAAAACAAAACGAAGACATGTTTGTTTTAAATCCTCAAAATTAGTAATGAGTTCTTTTTAGAGCACCAAATTTGAGTGTGAAGTTGCTTGTTCAATTTTAACCCAAAATCCAAATTCTAGTGAGTTTCTAAGGTTAAATTTTATCCCAACTTGAAAAGGTCAAATCAATGGTTAATTTTAAACACAAAAAAGAAGTGAGTCGTCCTAAAATAGAAAACAAAAGTAGGAATTGAAGGCCCTAGGTTATTATAATTAACATTTAAAAAATGCTTTTTATTTTCAAGTTTAGGTTCAATGATCAATTTTCTTCAGCTCCAATCTGTTTGTGTTCTTTGATTCCAATGCCGATTTTTGATGCCAACCTACAAAAAATACAAAGTTATTAGAAATAAGATAACCCACCAAATCTCTTATACGTCAATGTGTTAAACATAAGTTGAAAGTAAATAGTGAAAAAAAACCATTATCAAGAAAAAAAAAAGACAACCCACTATGTCTTCCCTTTGAGTGCCATACTTGTGAAATTAGAAACAATTTGGACTTTTTAAAAATTGATTATATGTCAAGTGCATTGGTTACCTATGTGATAGGATGATTTTATCTTGAACAAAAACTAAAGACATGTGTATGTGCAGGATCATCATGGAAAAAACAGGTCCTTAAGTGGCAATGAAAATTTAGAAAATTAGAGTTGGGCAACTTGACATAAAAATTTGAATAAGTTATCTATATTATTTCAAAAATATGTAAGAATAGAATCTATGGAAAATTGAATGTAGTTTCTAAAATACTAGGTTATTTTTTTGTAAAAAAAAAATCTATTTGGTGAAAATTTGAAATTTCAATGCAGTAGTACTAAAATTTCAGGGAAAAAATAATAAGTAGTTGTCTGTCTAACCACCCTAACCATAGTAAAATAATAATATTTTTTTATAAAATTTTAGATATAAGTAGAGGACTCATGTTCAGATGTGATACATATTTTTTTTTAATTTTTTTTCAAATAAATAATTAATTATGAATTATTTATTACAACTTTTTTAAAATATAAAAACTCGTATGTCTGACCACCTTAACTTGGTCAAAACTTAATGGAATTCATTTTTTTTTTTAATCCTATAGTATGTGAAGCATAGAATGTGACACATGTTTTGGATTCAAAAAATGTGATACTGTTTGAAAGCTATAAATGTTTTTCTATCAGACTATCAATCAAGACTTTAGTTGTAATTCTAATAAAAAATAAATAATAATTATTTATTAGATTCTAAGTAAAATATAATTTATATTGGTAGAAATATAAGAAGCTCCTTTACAAACCCTTTTTGGTTCATCAATTTTAGGTAAAATAAAAGTCGTCAGCCACATGGGCGAAGTCTGGAAAAACAAGGTAAGTTGTTAAACACGTTTTACATGTTGACTTTTTAGGATTGGCAGGTTTGAACCAAATCCCGAGCCCAATACGAAGGCATTAAATTTTGTGTTAGAATATTGGATATCGGATTCAAATCAGATATTCGATTCAAATCTGATATCGGATTTGAATTCGATATATGTTATCTTTTAGATTAGTTTTAAAACAATTTATACAATCTTTAATATATTATTTAAAAATGCAATTAAGTATATAATTTAATATATATAATATCCAATAAAGTTTATAATGTAATATATTTAATATACAATTTATGATAATCTCTTACCGAATTATGTATTTAATATATAATATATTATTAAATGTATAATATTTAAATATTATTTCAATATTTTAGTTAATCCATAAATATTTAAATATATATATATATTACCAATTTATAAAATATTTATACATTATCTCTTTCGCTCTCGCTCTCTCCACCTCTATCTCTCTCAAGTCTCTCACTCAATTACTCCTCTCTCTCTCTCTCTCACTCTCTCACTCTCTTTCACTCTCCCCTCTCCTCACTCCCTCTCCCTCTGTCCCTCTCCCTTTGTCCCTCTCCCTCTTCCTCTCCTCCTCAACTCTAAACCCTCTCTCTCTCTCTCTCTCCCTCTCCCTCTCCCTCTCTCTCCCTCTCACTCTCTCAGTCTCCCACTCTCCCTCTCACTTTCTCACTGTCCCCTCTCCTTCTCACTCCCTTTCCTTCTATCTCTCCCTCTCCCTCTCCCTCTCCCTCTCTCCCTCAACTCTAAACTCTCTCTCCCTCTCCCACTCTCCCTCTCCCTCTCCCTCTCTCTCTATCTCTCTCTCTATCTCTCCATCTCCCACTTCCTCTCACCTCTGCACCACCTCCCTCCCTTTTATCTCCATCTCCCCTCTCTCCCTCTCCTCTCTCTCCCTCTCCCTCCCACTCTACCACCTCTCCCTCCCTCTCCCACTCCCACCCCCTCCCTCCCCACTCCCCTCTCACTCCTTAAATCTCCCTCCCTTTATCTCTACCCTCCCTCTCTCCCCTCCCTCCCTCTTTCCCTCTCCCTCCCTCCTCTCCTCACTCCCTCTCCCTCCCCACTCCACTCCACCTCTTAACCCTCTCCTCTCACCCCCTCACCACTCACTCTACTTCCTCCTTTTCACTCCACTCCCACCCTCTCTCACTCTCTCACTCCCCCCTCCCCCCCCTCTCTCTCCATCTCCCTCTCCTTCTCCTCACCTCCTCTCCCTCTCCCTCTCCCTCCTCCCACTCCTCCCTCCCTCCCCCTCTCCCCTCCACTTCTCTCAGCCTCCTCACTCCCATTCTCCTCCCCATCCATCTCTCTCTTTCCCACTATCCCTCTCTTCAGTTCCCATCTGCCTCCCTCCCCCTCCCCCTCCCCCCTCTCCCTCTCCCCCACTCCCTCCCACCTCCCTCCCCACCTCTCTCCCTCCCACCCACCTCTCTCCTCACCATCTCCCCACCTCTTCACTTCACCCCTCCCTCCTCTCCTCCTCCTCCCTCTCCCTCTCCCACCTCCATCTCCCCTCTATCTCTCTCTCTCTCTCCCTCCCCTTTATCCTCCCTCCCACTCTCCCCTCCTCTCTCCCACCTCCCACCCTCCCACTCTCCCACCTCCCACCTCCCTATTTCCCCCACCTTACACCTCCTCCCTCTCTCCCTCCCTCCCTCTCCATCCCATCCATTCCATCCCCCTCTCCCTATCTCCCTCTCCCTCTCCCTATCTCTCTCTCCCAATCTCCCTCTCCCTCTCTTTCTATCCCTATCTCTGCCTCTGCCTCTCCCTCTCCCTCACTCTCTCCCTCTCCCACTCTCCCTCTCCCTCTCCCTCTCCCTTTGGTCTATGTGTGTACAAATCGGATATACAATTTGTGAAACTTCATTGTGCAGAGGTGAAATCTTACCATTGCAAAACATATTTTACAAATAAGATATCCGATTATATCGGATATCAGATTTGTGGGCCATAGAAAAACGACATGTGGGCTATTTTTGTGCATTCCAATGGACCCTGCATTCTATTTACAGCACTTTGCAGGCGACAAACGTACGGTTTTAGACAAGAAGAGACAAAGATAAAAAAATTGGAGCATCTTGTACTCAAATTTGTCATACATAATGATTTTTTAGCATCTTTTATTTGGTATAATGGGGAACATTAGTCGTCGGAAGCAAAAACATAAGAGAAAGCTGACAAAAGAACAAATTGAAGGATATAGACAAAGAGATAGAGAAGGTCATAGGAAGAAAACACATGGTATGTTAAAACCTGGTGAACCTAAGCCCTATGGTCTTTCAAGTGAAGAGGAAATTGAATATGTTCAAGGTGAAAATGTAGAACATGATATTGAAATTGGGAATGAAAATGTTCAAATTGATATTGAAAATTTTCAAGGTGAAAATGTTGGAATTGAAAATGTTGAACATGATATTGAAATTAGGAATGAAAATATTGAAATTTGATAATGAAAATGTTGGAATTGAATATGTTGAACATGATATTAAAATTGGGAATGAAAATATTGAAATTGATAACGAAAAGGTTGGAATTGAAGATGTTGAACATGATATTGAAATTGGGAATGAAATTGTTCAAATTGATATTGAAAATGTTCAAGGTGAAAATGTTGGAAATGAAGATGTTGAACATAATATTGAAGCAAGTGTAAATTATGTTTCACCAGATTACACGAGAAATGAAGAACCTTGTGTGGAAGAAGATGTATTCCAAATTCAAGACCTTCAAGGACCCCTAAATGGTTATTTAAAATTGATGATAAAATTATAAAGAATTTTGAAGGCAAGAGGTCAACACAAACTATTCGTTTATGGGCTAAAATACTTTTCAACCAATATTTTAGTGATAAGACATTGACCGAGCAATGCCAAATTTTTGTACAGGGTATGTGCAGGATCATGATGGGCCAAAAAGTGGCCATATGTAAGGCATATGATGGCCCATGTGGCCGACGACTTTTTTTTAACCTAAAATTGATGAAAGAAAAAGTGTTTTTAGAGGAGATTCTCAGCTTTTCACCAATATAAGTTATGCTTTAATTTGAATTTAATAAATAATTATTTTTCATTTTCTATTATAATTATGAATAAAGTCCTGATTGATAGGTTGATTGAAAAAAATCTATAACTTTCAAATGGTATCACATTTTTTGAATCCAAAACATGTGTCACATTCTATGCTTTGTATACTATAGGATTAAAAAAAATTAATTAATTTCATGAATTTTTGACCAAGTTAGGGTGGTTAGACAAACGAGCTTTTATATTTTTTAAAATTTGTAATAAAAAATTCATAAATAATTATGTGCTTGGAAAAAAATTATATAAAAATATGCATCACATTAGGACATGAGTCATCTACTTATATCTAAAATATTATAAAAATGTATTATCATTTTATTGTGCTTAGGGTAGTCAGACAGACACCTACTTCTTATTTTTACCCTGAAATTTAAATACCAATGCATTGAAATTTTAAATTTTCACCAAATGGATTTTAAAAAATAAAATAAAGGTCTAGTAGTTTAGAAACTACATTCAATTTTCTATAGATTCTATTTTTTACATTTTTTTGAAATAATATAGATAACTTATTCAAATTTTTATGTCAAGTTGTCTAACTTTGATTTTCTGTCTTTTTATTGCCACTTAAGGGCCTATTTTTTCCATGATGATCTTGCACATACCCTACAATTGCTAAATATGCAAAAGATGAGACCTTTGCTAGCCAAATTGAAGATTCGTCTAAACAAGAGGACCGAAAAAAATTCTATTATTGTCAAAATTCTTTTTAATGCTCTCAAGTCTATTGGAAAAAATAACAAGGAAAAAGATAAGAGAGCTGCTCAGAGAGTCATTACCACTGCCCTAGTAAGCCATCAATTGAAAAAGGCTCACTTTATGAGACAAACTTGTATTGATTTTGAATTAAATCATAAAACTTTGTATAGAGCACTTGCAAGAAGAAAAAGAATAGATGATCCTCTTTAAAATGATACATGGGCTTTTTTCGAAAGGCTTACACGTGTTGATAAGAAGCTAACCGATAATATAAAGTAGACAATTCAACAATTTTGGCATGATAACTCTAGAGTATCACCCAATGCAAAAGATGTTTTAAAGTTAAGAACTGGTAGTCGAGACCGTCCACCGCATCCTAAACATTTCTTCGTATCAAGCCAAACAATGTTCAACATATTTATTCAAAAAAATCCAAATATGGAAATCTTGCAAAGAAATTTTGAAGGTTGGAAGCCATTTTATTGTGTGCCTCTTAAGATTCGTAATACTTGTTGCAAATACCATGTGGAGTTTTCAATGTACCATGAACTATTATGCTATATCCATTCTACTTTGCATACTAATGAAATGTTGCAGGAGTGTGGTGCAATGCATCTTTCAAAATCATCAAGGGACTTGCTAGATCTATTTTTATGTTCTAGGGATGATGGTTCCTTTTTCTATAGAAATGATTGTTTAAATGCGAAGTGCTCACAATGTGGTGGCTTGTCAAAGTTTGTTCAATGTTTTCATGAGGGTTTTGAACATGAATTTGGAAATAATCTTGTTGAGAAAAAGAGATATGAGATAGTCAAATATACCTTGCAGAGTGGAGGTGAAGGTTCTAGATGCAAGTTGGTTACAAAAGAATGCAATGTTGCTGATTTTATTTCAGATTTTAAGGACAATATTTTCTACAAATATGCAAGGCATAGTCATAGGTCATAGTGGTTGGATCAACAATTCAGGATATGTAAGGAATCTTTTCTGATTGGCACTATTATATCAGTGGTTGATTTTGCTGAAAACTACACATTGCGACCACAAAATGAGGTACAATCTCAGTATTACAATTCCATTCAGATTGTTATTTTTGTCCACATAACGTTGAGACATGCACCTGATAGTACAGAGAAGGATCGAAAGATAATCAAAGAGTATCATTTTTATATGAGTGATGATAGATCTCACTCGTCTGAGTATGTCCAACATTGTTTCAAGAATTTTTTTGAGTTCTTGCAGGAGCATGATATAGCACTGGGCCGACATCTCATTTGGTCAGATAACTGTACAGGTCAATTCAAGAATGCTCATATGTTTAATTGGTTGAGTAGAATGCATGTACAGAGGGGTGTACCTAATATTTGGAGTTTTTTTGAAGCTAGGCATGGGAAAGGGGAGCATGATGGAGGAGGTTCATGTGTAAAAAGAGCTCTAGTTAAGGAGCAATTGAAGATTTCAAGAGAAAAATTCAGTGATGCACATTCTATTGTTGATTGGTGTAGTTCAACATTGTGACAGGGAGGGACACTTGATTCAAGAGTGCACAAATTCTTTTGGTTGGTTGAGGAGGGTACAATGGGAGGCAGATTGGATTGTCATACAATCAAAGATTCTTCCAAGATGCATTCGTTTTGAAGCTCAGATGCAAGCACATGGACCATTTGGACACGACAGTTGGCTTGTTTTTTTAAAAGTTGTATTCAGTGCGAGTGGGATCAATGCGAGTCAGGTGAGTGGGTGGATACATGGGTTCCATAGTATCTAACTCCTTTATCTCAAACTATATCCATGACAAATTACACAATGGAAATTTTACTTGATTACGACTAGCTTTTAGATCTACTACATCTAGGACATGTTTTTGCAGTTGTTGCACCATAAGGGAATGAAGAGAGATCAGAATATTGGTTGGCTCGATGTGTGCGGGTAAAGCACAAGCTAACACAATCGATGGAAGATGATGATGGGTTTGTGTATCCTACAGGTTCAGTTGTGGTTGCAGGAACTTGGTTGCAAACATACATGATTAGAAAAATGGCATACCTGCATTTGAAGACTATGAGAAACACAAAACCATTCTCATGTATTCACACCTTGTTATAGCATCAAATGTTAAGTTGTTGAAGCATCATGCCAAACCAAAGAAAAAACAACTATGGACACTTAGTAATGTTGATCATGAAGCAATATTGGATACTCTTAAGCAAAGAGATGACCCTTCAGGCATACTTGAATAGCATATTCAAGAATGGAAAGTACAATGCTTAAGCCTCTTTTGTTGTTGTGAAAATATAGATATATCATTTGAAATTTTTTGTGATATTCTTGGCACGATTGACCATGGACCTGCTGAAATAATAGCCAACTCCAATCCTTTCAAAGAGGTATGCGACATATTACAATAATATAGATTGGTTATTCAAAACATCTTTTATAATTTGCATTACCAATTCATCATCATTCAGGTTGTTTAGATTGATATAGATTTGTTAGTTTAAGCATATTTTTTGTTGTTACAATATAGATTTATCATTTGACAAATTTTGCGATATTCCTGGCACAATTGATCATGGACCTGCTACAACAATAGGCAACTCTGATCCTTTCAGAGAGGTATGCGACAAATTACAATAATATCGATTGGTTATTTTAAGCATATTTTCTATTGTATGTAGTTTAATTGCTACCTTGATGGTTTGTACAGGTGCTTGTCACTTGAAAATGCCAACATAATAATCTTGTGGAAGACTGTGCCTTGAATGCCTCAATAGGAAAATTTTGTAAAACTTGAATTTTGAAATGTGAAACAATGTAGAAAGGTCATAATTGTCTATAGGCATAATCTATATCCAGTGATGATTTTTGAAATACGGTTCAAATGTCTGCCATTGTATAAAGGGTATGTTTAAAATGTAAAAATATTTTTGTACTTAATTGAGCTATAACCAGAGGTTTTCTTCCTGGTTCTTTCCTATCGGTATGCTCATTTGAACCAGGTTTTGTAATATCTCCTATTTATAAATAACAAATTACAATGGCTTGCCATTTTTTCAGAAAACAAAAAAGTAAAAAGTTCATTGTGAATTTCATTTTCCATGTAATTGATTCAAGTTTATTGGGTAACAGTTTTGTGATGCAAGAGCTAGGACTTGCAGAATGTTGATCCAACCTTAAATATTTATGCCCCCACATTTCATTGACATTAGCACTTTGGACTCTTAAGGGAAAACTACGCTCCAATGTAGGTCGGAGTGATTCGATGTATTTGGGTGCAAGAGAGAAACATACCCATACGAACATGTTAGAACAGCTCATTGGGTCGTATGAGTTTGAGAATGAAAGTTGCACCACTTTGCAACTTTACACTGCTTGCATTTGGTAACTTTTTCCTCAACTGAAAACTCATCACCATGGGAAAACACCTTCGAGATAGAAAAAACCAAGAGAGGTTATTTTAGATGGTCTCAACATGATCCCATATCCTCAGACGAAGAGTCTATAAGCATCACATTTTCTAAGAAATAGTCTATCAAAGTTTTTTGTCTTTTAGCACTTTGGACTCTTAAGGGAAAATGCAGCTCCAATGCAGCTCAGAGCTATTCGACGTATTTGAGTGCAAGAGAGAACCATAGATAGCGTAAATGTACCCATCCAAACATGTTGCAAAAGGTCCTTGGGTTGTACGAGTTTGAGAATGAATGTTGCACCACTTTGCAACTTTACACTACTTGCATCTGGCAACTTTTCCCTCAAATGAAAACTCATCATGACGGGAAAACGCCTTCGAGATAGTGAAAACCAAGATAGGTTATTGTAGATGGTCTCAACACAATCCCATATCCTTAGATGAAGAGTCTGTAAGAATCATGGTTTCCGAGAAATAGTCCGTCAAAGTTTTCTGCCTTTTAGCACTTTGGACTCTTAAGGGAAAACGTCGCTCCAATGCAGTTCAGATCGATTCGGCGTATTTGGGTGCAAGAGAGAACCATAAATAGCGTAAATGTACCCATTCAGTCATGTTGGAATAGTCTGTTGGGTCGTATGAGTTTGAGAATGAAAGTTGCACCACTTTGGAACTTTACATTGCTTGCATCTGGCAACTTTTCCCTCAACTGAAAACTCATCACCACGGGAAAATGCCTTCGAGATAGAAAAAATTGAGAGAGGTTATTGTAAATGGTCTCAACACAATCCCATATCCTCAGATGAAGAGTCTATAAGAATCAAGGTTTCTGAGAAATAGTCCATCAAATTTTTCTGCCTTTTAGCACTTTGGACTCTTAAGGGAAAACACTGCTCCAATGCAGCTCAGAGCGATTCGATGTATTGGGGTGCAAGAGAGAACCATACCTAGCATAAACGTATCCACCTGGATGTGTTGGAATAGTCCATTGGGTCCTATGAGTTTGAGAATGAAAGTTGCAACACTTTTCAACTTTACACCTCTGTAAAGATTTAGGGATGTCCTCTTCAGACCACTCTATTCTGAATAGGTTTATGTAGCTACCAATGTTAAATTCGGGTTGACTGACTTTGAGAAAATTTTATCCTAGTAAACACGATAGAGGTCCCACTTCTTCTTGAATGCAGGAGCACCATCTGACCCTTTATCTCCATTCCTCTTGAAGCATATCTTCTTTCCTCCTTTTCCTTCCTTCTTCAAGGATTGAGAAGAAAGAACATGAATGTATTCATTTGTAGGGCTTCATCCAATACCTCTCACAACCAACCTTGAATCCTCTTGAATACAGTCAGCCCTCAACCGATCAAACTTGGGAAGTTTTGATCTCATGCCGATTCCTTGAATGTAAGACTCCCAAGATGAAGGAAGACCATTAAGAGCCAACATGGTCAAATATTTGTCATCAACAATATGAGCATTTCTCTAGCTATCTTCAACTTAGAGATCAGATAATACAACTGAAAGCACTCAAAAAATGAAACACATAAGACAATAAACACAACAAGAAATTTTCTTACAACTCAGGCCCATCTCATGGCTGAATTTGATACAATGAATAATAGCACCTCTCGTAGATGCAAAGATATAATCGAATATGCTTCTCCTTGAAATTGGCTTGCTGCTGCAAGATGATGCACTGCTGCTCAAGTGCAAACTTTTGCTTGGATTGAAAATTATGCTAAATGAACTTGATTGAGGAAATCAACAAACATCACCTCGTATTTATACAAAATAAGGTGACTCCTCAAGGAGGTTGGCCTCTCTTGAAAATAATAAATTAAAAAATAATATCAAGGAAGGCCGGCCTCATCCATTTAAATAAAATGAGTATAAATTAAATAGCCATAGGTTATCATTTAATTTATTTCAACTTAATGTGATCGCTATCATGTATGAAAAATGTGGTAGCATAGACAAGGTAGTGGACTATTTGAAAAAAAGCTTCGAAGAAATGTGGTCTCATAGAATTCAATGACCAACAAATGAAATTGACAACTACTCATAGTTTTTAGTTATGCAATGTGAAGTAATTGTATAACTGCTTAGGTTGACTTTGTAAGAACTATATTGTTATTGAAAAAATTTCATCTATGAACATCTAGCTATTAGTTATGCAATGCAAATTAATGATTTGAGTTTGAAAGATGTGTAATGCAATGTAATCAATGATATAAATATAAACTACATAATATAACCATTCAGTTTTAAGCTATTGTACATTGATATTTAACCATTGCTCAAGATAAAATTTTCAAAGAGTTTAATCATGCACATGAGGAACAAATTAAATTTCGATTGTCAACTTCTATATATCAAATTATCCAATAATCAAGTGTATGTCCATATACAAAAATGGCATTGATGCAAACTCAAAGAAAGTTTTACAAAATGTGGCATATGCCATCTCAATATGTATTCAAAATTTACATGCTAAAATGTCTATATCACCCTAAAATATTGGTGGATCATCAAAATGGAGCCTCTTTGAAGCACTCATTGGCTCTGAAGGGAGCTGCACAAGAAAAATTCAAACCACAATTGAGATTAATTATACTATATAATTTAAAATCGAATAATCAACATCAAAATCAATATACATTGAATTTTAATTGAACTCTAAAATTAAAATCTTGATTACCTGAAATATACGTCTCTTCAAAGGGTCAGGAGTCCTAGAATATACAAAATCAACTTTTGAAATGCCAATCTATATATGTGAACAAAAACATAAAATTGATCCAAGTTAGCATACGATTATTGGTAATAGGAACTTATTTACCAAACACAAAATAAAATAAGCACATACCTCTTTAGGTTGATCTTTTTATTTATCTCCTTCGGGTGTTTTGAAACCTCCTCCTTGAGGTGTTTCAACACCTACTCTTTGAGGTGTTCCAATAACTACTCCTTTAGGCGGTGTGTCCCTTGTCATCATATCTTTATAGCTCATAATTTCCTGTACATAAAATTGACAAGTACATATGAAACTACCAATCTATGTCGACGTATGTATAATCAATATAAGTATCTTAAAAATATTAATTCAATCGAATTTGAGTTCAATTACCTTTCCCTTATCTAGATTTGCACCTCCATAGTCTGGATGATGCTGCACCTCAATTGCACTAGGTATTTCCTACAGGAGGAAAACAAGATAAACATATAAGTTATTATATAATTTCATTAATAACAATTCAAATGACAAGAAAATATATAATATAAAATGTAAATGAGTGAGTGTGAAAATATATACTGTGTGTACATCCAAGCCAAATGAAATGGCCCTAAGGGTGCTATCAGTCACCCATGTGAGATCCTCCTCAGACATCAACTGTTAAATAGACCATGCAAATAAATATTAGTACTTGATACTATGTCTTATTAATATTCATTTAAAAACAAATGCAAGTTATGAAATTACAATTTAAATCTTACTTGTGTCACTATTCCAGCATCTCTCTCTCTAGCAGGAGAGGACTCTATAGGGTGCGATCCACTCCCCTACGAGTGATCTATAATTTCCACATCGTGGAGGTCATAATCAGAAGTGTCCAAGGGATGCTCAACGTGCTGTAAAAGAGGACCCAAGCATATCTGGCAACACACAGTGCAAGTATGTGGCACACAAATATGTGTACATGAGGAGGATGATGCAGCAACACTCGAGCCTTTGCCAACATCACCAAAATGTGGCTGAGAGACTATAGAAGCATGCGAAACCAAATGACCACTCAAAGAGTGAATAGCATGAATAGTTTGTGTGGATGCATCCTAGTTAATCTCTGGATGATATATTTGAGGTGGCAGAGGAAGGGGAACATTTGGGCACAGGACTACTCTAACTACCCCTGGTCTATCTTGGGGCATACCTCCATCGATGCCCTGGAAGGGTTTAATGTCAAAGTAATTGATATGATGCCCTAACACAAAATCAGCATATAATTTTTTAATAAAGTAAAATGGTATGTCAGAATTATTGTTCAGTGGTTTATCAAAAACCATACACCAACGATCCCAAAAGTTAGCTACAATGTCCCTATTCATGCACCATTATATGGAAAGTTTTGTTTTATTAACATTCACTGGCAAATCGGTGCGAGGGTCAATGAATAAAGAGGCTATTTGGGCTTTGGTTATTTGGAGTTCTTTCACATCATCGTAAGACAATCCACATTTATAATATTCCCTCATGTCTTCTCGCCACGAATAAAAGGAATTATGTTGGGTGGAGAGGGTTTCTATATTTTTTATTATTACCTTCAATGTGTTTTTCATAACTCTCAATCAAGGCATTCTCTGATAAATTTCACAAATGCCCCTCAATTGCCCCAATTTTTGACCAATTAAGTCTTCAATTGGTGGCTGCGGAGGTGGTGGAGCATTTGGCTGTAGAGGTGGTGGAGTGTTTGGCACTTGTGAATTTTCATTCCCAGCCATAATACGTGATTAAAGTTAAAAACTAATTAAACTAATTGAAATTACACAATATAAATAAAATTATTGTAAAAAAACCCTAGTTTTTAATAAAAATCCCCAAAAAACCATACTTTTTCACAAAAATCAATAACAAACTCTTATTTTTGATAAAAATACATCAACAACACTAATTTTTAATCAAGATCCATTTCAAAACATTAAGTTTTAATAAAAAATCAATGTAAACTCTAGTTTTTTTAAAAAATCAATACAAAACCCTATTTTTGAATTTTTTTTAATAAAACCTATTTAAAATTAAGAGAATCTACTTGAAAATTTGATTACAAGATTGAAAAAACCAAATACATACCTTTGAAATTGGATATCTGATCAAAGCGGATATCGGATTTGGCTTTTTCTTTTTGCACCCATGTCGAACTGTGAGAAATGAAGTTAAATAGTTGGCTATTTTTTTATATACAATTTCCAAAAATTGGATATCCGATTTGTGGAAACTAGGTTTGGTTTTTGGTTCGAGTAAATGTACTGACACCCGAACCTAGAAAAGGCAACTCGACATTTTTGTGTTTTTGAGCTGATCCAAAACCTGATTTTTTCTCATTTCCACTTTTTGGCCCATCATGATCTTGCACATACCGACATGGAAATCCTTTAGTTTTAATGCAAAAATCGAGACATGTTAAAAAAAATTATAGTAGGTATGGCAACATTAATAAATAAAATTTCAACAATTAAATGAAGAAACAATTTAGTCCAGAGCCTTTTACAATCATCAGTTCTCAAGAAATATTGTGCACCAGCTAAAGATCTGCACAATAAGAGTTAGAGTAAATGACCAGCCAAAGCTTCAAGTTTTGATGAATAGAAATAAAAATTCCACTATTCCTATCTCTTGCGTCAATTTTAGTGGGAGATTCAATGTACCAAATATTGTAGGATGCCTCGTTAGTTTTTTTTAACGACTCTAATTCCACGTATCCATCAATCACCAATGACCTCCCTCAATTATCCGTTGTTCCCATAGAATATGTTTGGACTTGGTTAAGAGGCAGCAATAAACATTAAGGTCATGATAATAGTCTTTCTCACATTTAATGTATGCCATGCTATTACTGATGGTAGCTCTAGCGAGAATAAATAACATAATACCCAATATAAAATATGACGCCTTTCTCAGACAACAATCGACAATAAAAATATAAGCATTGAAGACTGATATATATCATTCACATATGAGGAAAAAATAACAAAGCCTGGAAGCAAGATTTTGAATGGCCATCCTCAACTCGCACGCAACCCCTTTAAAAGCATAGAAAATTTCTCAAAGAAACAAAAATTCTGAATAATGCACCTATCTAATCAACATGCAACCATCAAAATAAAAACTAGTGCAATCAAGAACTTTAGCAATTTAATGAAGAAGATACCGGCGATTTAATGTACCTTCGATTTGCAAAGAGTTATCAATCATGTAGAATATAGACAAATAAGTTAGTGCATTTTTCTTCTGGCTGGACAATGGATTGAGTACAATACTTCACAAGTATTTAGTATTAAAAATCTTAGCTATAGAATTTAGATTTGAAGCACCATAAGTAGCCAAGCATAGTGGTTTGCTCAAACAAAAAAAATGGATTTTGCAAGAATTCAAAGTGGCGGCATTCCGATAGTGCTTCTTAGAATGAAAGCTATGCCAATCCAAGGGTGGAATTGTGGAAGGATGAAAAAATCGCACGATAATATCTCATGAATGCATTAACTATGCATTCATTTCATTGTGCAATGCATCAACTATCCAATCGATATTCCTCTAGAATGATGCCACACTTTATGTAAATCAAGTCCCCTAACGTCTTTAATTCCTCTTACAAGGATAACTTACCTCATGTCCCCATGCGGCTGCTTAGCTTATTTTGGCTAGCAGCCACTGCTCAACTTATTTAGGAGTTATTTGTGGAGCTGATGGCCCCATGAATGCTTAGTTTTTCTGCTTATTTTTAAGCAGCCAACTTAAATTTTTATTAATAGTATTAATAATAATTTGGACAATAAAAAATTAGAAAAAAAAAAATAAAATCAAATATTAAAAAAGAGGGAAACAAATTTGTGGAGACACGTGGATTTTTAGAAATATGCAGTTGCTACTTATTTCTAGCCCCCCCTCTTTTTTCATAGCTTATTTTCAATTCCTAAATAGTAGCTTCTCCATTAAAATAGGAAAAGATTCCAAATTATCCTTTCCCAAAAATAAAATTTATGCATGGGAACACCCCTACTGCTTAAATTTAAGCAGAAAATAGAGTTAAGCAGCCGCATGGGGACATGAGGTTAGGCACAAAAACTAAACTAAAAAAAAGGATTATAAGTCAACCAAGGAACTCATGTTAACTTGGTTTCTTTCTATATTAAGTAACCATAAATCCCAACGTGTGGAAGGCTTGAATAAACTGATGTGCTTTCCAAATGAACATTAAGCATTGTGCTTTCCAACCAGTCCAGAATGTTGTAAGATTACAATTGAGTTGTAAAACTAGTAACAACTCACAGTAACAAAATATTGATGAATAGTATTGCCAAGATCAAGAGACATATAAAATTATTCACGTAATAAAACCATTTCCCTCTAATGAGTTAAAGCGGTACTAAAAAAAAAGAGAAAGCCTTAACACAAAAATATATTAAAATTTAGAAATGTTCATATGAGACACCATGTGATAAATGAATGAACTATGCATAAAACCTAGCAACCATGAAACATATGTATATTAGAGAAATATTGAATTCCCTCCTTCTAGTGCCAAATGTGGATGCTATCCCTTATATTTAACTTAACATCAAATAAGAATTAGCATGGTTAGTCAAATTAAGCAAACAAGAATAAGCATCCTTATGAAATATTCAAACATACTTGATGATGATAACAAAACAACAAGAACTAAGGCAGCTAAATGAAAGCCTTACAAAAGCATGTTCATACCTATCTCATAGTGGAAGTGGTGTACCTTTGATGTGAAAAGGATGCCCTTTCCCACCTCCTTGATAATCTTTAAATGATAATGGAAAAAATGTGATACACAGATTAAGTGCAAGATGAAATAAAAGTGTCTATAGTGCAAATACTAAGATTGTGGATGAGATTTGGAGTAGAAGTGGCTTCTATTTATAGGTTCAAGAGTTGAGTAATAGAGAGATGGGAGGAATGTGGAACAATAAGAGCCAATGATATTCTAACACTTGTAACATGGCTAGTGGAGGAAGGTGGAGCACATTTCAAAAAATGTGCATGGTTAATGCAAGTGGTTGAGGATTTGAGAGGTGTAAGAGAGGTCAATGCATGTGTAAGAGGTATTAAATGCATATGGTTGGAGATTTTAGAGGGAAATTGTTTGGGGTAGAAAAACCAAATAAGTGGAGTAAATGAAGGAATATTCTCAAAGAATATGCCTTGCTGAGGGAAAAAGGGGTAATTAGATAATTAAATAAAATGAATTTCATGTGCAAGTGGATGAGTTAGTCAAGGGTTTAGGTTTGACCCGGGTTGAGTCAAAACCTAGAGGATGGGTAGTGGTGATTAGGGGTTAATTAATTCAGATTAATTAACTTGAAGGGATTTAGGGGATTTGACATTTGATTTATTAAATCAGATGAGAGGACTTTTACGACTTTAATTAAATAAATTAATTTATTTAATCAAATATGATACACATTAGTGAATTAATCAAATAAATTTATTTATTTGATTAATAGGAGAAATGATGTTAATTCGAGCGTGTACAAGTGTTTACATTTGGCGCTAGAGGGAGGGATTCTCAATAGCCTCCATTTGCATCCATTTCATCTTATTAGTCTTACTATAATTTCTAAGGTGAAAGAGGAGTAACTTACGCTGACATTTATTGATTTTATTCTATTTTCTATCACATGAAATAGGACTATAGACTCTTTGTTTTATTTAGGCTTCAAATTTTGTTTAATGCATTAGTGAGTTTTCTGATATGATCTTAATAAATAAAATTGAGAAGCAACCCATCGAAGTGTCTCTATTTTCTAAATGATAGCAGCTCATACAATGAGTGATTGTGTCCATTTATGCTGGACAACTTATGGTTTAGGAAGATCTAGTGTATGAATGCATACAGTTTTAGAATGAAAGTATTTATTAAGTTAAAGAATAATGACGTAGTTTGAAAGCACTCATACATTTGTTTTTTATATTCTGCAATGAATCAATTTCAACTCATATAAACAATTTTAGAATGATGCATTTTATTTAAGTCTTATACAACTGCAATTTGTTTTGTATTTCACCTACCATCTAATTTATGATTCAAAAGCCATGTATTTTAGCTATAGTCGATTCTTTAGAGATTTTGAGGTTTGCTATATGCTTAAAAAGCTGTGTATTTCAGCTGCCCAACACATTGGCTTGTATTTACAAGCGATGTAATGTTTCTGAAATAGAATAGATGCATTATCTAACTTGTAGAAATGTATAGTATGTAAGGAATTTTATGGCTCGAAACTTTTAGTTGTGAGCATTATAGTGCTTTGAATTGTCTCACGCTCATAATTTTTGGTCGTTGTCATCTAATTTCAAATATTTAATTCGTTTAAAGGTTTGAGTGCGCATTAATGAAATGGATCAGATTCAGTTATAAATCATATCAATCTTGAGATGGTGTACATTGTTACTAGTGGCAAGCATTGTGCATTCATTTCATACCTATTACAGCCCTGACCACTAGCAAGCATTATGCATTAAGCATTACATATTGAATAGTGTTTTGAAATTGTGCAGAGCATTTGTTGGTGTGAATCATTCTAGAGGAAATTAAAAAAAGGGACAACCAAAGAATAAATATCAAGGATCGGTTCCATAGAGAAGAAAACCCAAGGTTGTGTTCCCAGACATGCACAACCCTTTTCTAATCCACTACCTATCTTGTTTGTGCATATAGGCTCTAATCTTATTGGATAAGATTGCTTCAAAATTTAATCATGTTTAGTTTTAGTCTATTGGTGTTGATACACGCATAAAGGAGAAACAAAACAATATTCTTTTAAACTATATCATGTTTTTTTGTGAGGCATGTCATTATAGAGGATTGATAGGTTTTTCAATCAAGTTACATTCAATCTGAGTTTATTTCTTGGTTCTAGTGGGGTGGAATGGTGGTGGTGTCATTTATATCCTTCTACTATGTTTCATACATAAATGCCATTTTTCTTTAAGCCATCTTCTTGTTGGAAATAATTCCAACTTTAGATTTTACTGCTATACCACAACTATCCTTTTTGTTGCTTGTGGTACTGCAGTATTACCACCATACCGCGGCCTATCTGCTTGCTCCTCGCGGTAGCGCGGTGTTCTCGTCTTACCGCCATACCGTGGCTCCTTGCAGTAGCGCGGTGTTACCGCTAGCTCTTGTCTCTCTGTCTGTCTGTGTTGTTACCGCTCTACCACGGTCTGTCCTCTTGCCTCCTATGGTAGCGTGGTGCACGTCTTCTTGCAATTAGTTGATCGTTTGTGGATGGTTACCATAGCTATCATGGTCTATTTCTTAACCACGGTGGTAGCATGGTAAGCTCTTTCCTTGCTCTACTCACGGTTACCGCGGCCACTATGGTCTCCTCATAAACCGCGACGGTAGCGCGGTAGTCAACCTTGTTTGACTTTTTGACTTTCGTGGACTTTTTCTTGGCGGCAGTTTGTGTGCTCCTCGTTGGATTGAAAGGACGGTTATTTAAATGTGATTGGACACAGTTTTAATGTGTTATGGGAACGAAATCTTGGCATTTCTTAATGGCCTTTATTATTATTTTTAATGTAGGTTTTTTTGGACAACTGGATATATTTTATATATAAATGTTTGTATTTGTAATTGAATGAGGAGTGTTGTGAAGTGTGAAAAAGAAGGTGACATGAAAAAGGCTCTTAAGAGTAGAGAAAAATACATTGTATTAGAAGTTGGATTCTAGAAGAGAATAGCCGAAGCTCTGTAGTGTTGAAATATGTTTTTGAAAATCAATATAATATAAATTTATGGGTTTGATGCATAAGTTTTAATTCCATAATTTTAGTGTTTTAAATATGAATGATGTTGTGTTTGTTCTAGTATGCCTCCTGTTATTCCTACAAAGTGGTATCAGATATGATTGAGGTTATAATGAGGCCGAAGAATGAAGGTCTCGGATATGATTTAGGAAAAGGAAATGCTGCTACAAGTGCAAGTAAGTTTGTTAGAGAAATGAAGAGTAATGAGTGTTCACACTATCATAGAAGAGGTCACATCAAGGAGAAGTGCTAGGATTTAAACCCTTGCAGTATCTGTGGTTCAAAAAATCATTGTGAGGAAATGTGTTGGAATAAGGTGTCAAATAATGAGTCTACATCATAATGCATAAAGATGGAATGTGGATGGATTTGTGATTCAGGTTGGCACAAGCTAACTAGTATGCTTAAGAAATTGTTCAAGTGTACATATGTGAAGGTTAATAAAAATTCTGAGAGGTATGAATGTTCACAAGAAATGAAAAATGTTTGGAGAGAAAAGAAGTTGTAGTCTAATGAGTCACTTGCAAATAGTGAAGATGAAAATTCCAGTCTAATATTTTGAAGTATTGAAGACTAGAGTTGAAAGGGTAAAATGGTTGGTATCATTTTTGTGTGAAATTTTTTTTGATTGTTTTAAAAAAAAGAAAACATTTCTCAAATAACAGAACAAAGGTGTGCTAGATGAAGTCACAAGAAATTCTAAGCTTGAGTAAAGATTGGTCATATTTAAGGAGAAATAAAAATTCATAAAAGTAGCTGATGCTACCACTGCAAAATTTAAAAGTTTGATACAATAGCAGCTGTCAAAGAATCAGTTAAAACAACACTCAAGGATGTCTTCGGAAAGAAAGATATGAAGATTGTCAAGAAAATTGTAATAAAAGTTGTTTGAGCACTATGAATTAAAAAAATAGAGGTTACAACCGCAGCTGTCAATAGTCATCATCAAGAGTTGAATTTGAAGACATAGTTAAAGGGAACACAACCAAGAATTAGAGCTATAACTCTCTTTGTCATACAACAAAAGGTCTATTTTTGCATGAAGAAATTAAAGATGTGATTGAAGAAGACAAGACTCAAAAATCTGAAAGGAGAAGTTTGAAAGGGTACTGCAGTTCAAAGATTCATAAATTTGAAAGAAGAGGTTTGAAAAATTATTGCAGTTAAAATTTTTCAGAGCATGAATGGTAGCAGCCACAATGGAAAGAGTTTCATTTTGGAAGACGAGGTTGAAGTTTTCGAATAAATTGTTGAATCAGAAGTTTGGCCAAAGAGGGAGAAATAACACAATGAATTGTTGTAGCATTATATAAGCAAGGATGAAGTCAAAAGTTAAAACTAATGATTGGATTCCCTAGCACCAACAATGTGCCACTATGGGAAGAATTTAAAAAAAATCAAATCAAGAAAAAGTCATTGAAAGGAATGGGACACTACAACTAGTTTATGGTAATCTGAAACCACCTCATTGAAAGAATGAAATTGACAAAAGTTAAGGAAATAGCAAGAAATATCTCAATGATATGCAGCAACATTCTGTAATCAGTATGAAGATAAAAGATGGACTTAATGATAGAACTCCTTCGCACTAGCAGTGTGTTTTCACAGGAAGTGTTGAGAGAAATTAGGAATGAAGTCATGAAACAAATTAAAAATAATTGGAAATAGAGAATGAGAAGAGATTCAAAACCTAACTAATGAACAACTAGTTGTTTTTGAAATAAGGAAGAATGCATAATGATAAAAAAAAAATGGATGAATGATTTCTATTGAAGTTTTTAAGGAAAAATGAGGCTACAGTCCTCAGAGAAGAATAGAGATATAAATGGTTGAAGAAATGTATTGAAAATATGACAGAAGTCAGATGGAAGGATGAAGAACCCTGTTAGAACTCTAAAAATGAAGAGATCCAGTCGTAAGCTGGGGGAAAGAGTTGAAGAAGATCCTGAAAGAGATCGCTGTTTTTCATGTAGTAAAGCCGACAAAGAGAAGGCTCATCAAGCTATAAAAAAAAATCAATGGAAGAGGTAGAAGAAGAAGTTGAAATTAAGGGGGAGTGTTGGAAATAATTCCAAATTCATTTTTTACCGCTATACCGCAACTGTCCTTTTCGTTGCTCGCGGTATCGCGGTATTACCACCATACCACGGCCTGCCTACTTGGTCCCTGCGGTAGCGCGATGTTCTTGTCTTATCGCCATACCATGGCTTCCTCGATAGATCCTCACGGTAGCGCGGTGTTACCGCTAGCTCTTCTCTCTCCATCCATCCGTGTTGTTACCGCTCTATCGCGGTTTGTCCTCTTGCCTCCTGCGATAGCGCAGTGCCCATCTTCTTGCGGTTAGTTGACCATCTATGGACAGTTACCATGGCTATCGCGGTCTATTTCTTAACTGTGGTGGTAGCGCGGTAAGCTCTTTTCTTGCTCTTCTCGCGGTTATCGCGGCCACCACAGTCTCCTCGTAAATCGCAACGGTAGTGCGGTAGTCAACCTTGTTTGACTTTTTGACTTCTGTGGACTTTTTCTTGGAGGCAGTTTGTGTGCTCCTCGTTGGCTTGAAAGGATGGTCATTTAAATGTGATTGGACATAGTTTTAATGTGTTATGGGCATGACATCTTGGCCTTTCTTAATAGCCTTTAATATTATTTTTAATGTAGGTTTTTTCGGACAGCTGGATATATTTTATATATACATGTTTGTATTTGTAATTGAATGAGGAGTGCTATGAGGTGTGAAAAAGAAGGTGACATGAAGAAGGCTCTCAAGAGCAGAGAAAAATACATTGTATCAGAAGTTGAAAATTTGCTCAGAAGAAGCAAGATTCTAGAAGAGAAGAGTTAAAGCTCTATAGTGTTGAAATATGTTCTTGAAAATCAATATAATATAATTTTTTGCGTTTGATGCATAAGTTTTAATTTCATAATTTCAGTGTTTTAAATATGAATGATGTTGTGTTTATTCTAGTATGCCTCCTGTTATTCCTACACTTCTCACCTTCTCTGGTTTGAAATGGTACAAAGCATGCATGACACGGTAGAGAAGGTCTTTGTTCGCCGCTACTATCTTGTCATAAAGTCCACCTATTAAATAACATCTTGGTAAGAGTATTTAATTCAAAATATAGCATTTTCATGTCTTTATTCATATCTTACATATAATTTTAAATTTCTCATCAATAGAGATATTCCTCACAGTAGTGTTGATTCTATGAAAATACAGTTTTATGTGTTATGGTTTTTAAATATAAAATCTATCACATTGTAGTAGATATATTTCAGGGCATGCTTTGTGTATTTAATATCACTTGATGCAGATCTTTAGCTAACACAACATATTTTTTTGAGAAAATCATGGAAAATCAGAAACCAAGGATGGAGTCGATAGATTGAAGCTATAAATAAACAACCGATAGCTGGGGATATGAGATCCATAAATGCATAAGTTAATGCATTAATTAAAAGTGTGCTTCCTGGAGGATTATAGATCTTGTTAAAAGTCCATCCTAATATTTTTCCTTTATGATTGTAGAATCATATAGTCAAAATTAATAATTACAAGATCTACTTATATAAATGCTTCTTTTATTATCATGATCATCCAAATATTTTGTCTTTCAAATCAATATAATTCTATTGTCTGAAGTTAATGATTAAAATGAATTTAATTAAATAATCTGATTCTCACATGATTGTCTTTTTTTAATCTTGCAGGGGGGAGGGATTTCATTTACACAAGTAACTTGCAACATTGAATAATATCAAACAATTTTCCTTGAAGACTTTTTGAGGTGGAAGTGGGCATTAAACTTGAAAAAATCATTTCTAAATACATATTGTAATAGCTTAAAGCATCTATTTCCTGCTCTTATTTTCTGTTTTAGGCCAACTAGATCGATTGGGGTTTAAAATTAACCATTGATTTGATCTCTTCATGTTGGGATAAAATTGAACATTAGAAACTCACTAGATTTTGATTTTTGGACAAAACTTGAACAAGAAATTTCACACTTGGTTTTTGATGCTTAAAACGAATTCACTATTGCTTTTCTTGAATTGTATGATTTTGGTTTTGTTGCATCTTAAGTGTGTATCAGCTCCCTTTGTTCTTCATGCAATCTAGGGTGTAAGAGAAACACTTGAGGTATATTTTATTGCTTTGAGTCACACTTAAGAGAGGGCTTACTATGAGACACACCCTACAAGGTGAAACTCATAGGAAAGTTCTTGCAAGCACGTTTACTGGTGGGCTATATAAAAGGGTGTGAAATCATGAGAAATTAGCATCAATCTATGCCAACAACAAACTACACCTAATCCCATGTCTTAAGTGGAACGAGAACAATTGAAGAGCCTTAAGTGGCCAAGAAAGTGAGTTTTGAAAAGGATGTTCATGGTTTGTTGTCATTAAGAACCTTTTTTGTAGTAACCAACCAGTCCATCCAATGAATTTATCAAATTGGTGCATTAGAACTTAGAATCCAAGAAGTTGCTTTCCATGTCTAATCTTGGTTAAAATATAGAGGTTAAGACTTAATTCTTAACATACCTTTACATTTTTTCCTTGGTTGCATGTAAAGTCATCTCTTCTACTATGAAGGGCATGAGGCAAGCCCAACAAGAAAAATGTACCAGTTGAGCTAGGATGTTATATTTATTGTTAGTCAATTTGAAAACACATTGCTTGGATCTCAAACATTAACAAATATTAAACAAGTCATCAAAACTTCAAACCCTTTGGAAAGAGTAAATATCCTTGAAAGATCCAAATATTACTGCTTGTCCCTAGGGATTCTATCCATAGAGGCTTCTAAATATTTGGGCCTATATCTCAATTTGTTCTCTCCAAAGTCAACCTAGGATAACTATGGCTTTGACCCTTTGATTTTCACATAACGGACCTTGTCGAATGAAAAAGAGTTAAGACATAGAAATTTAGTTTGAAAGTTAAGCAAGAAGTGTTGATGTGCTAAAACAAATCCATTTAATCTAGATTTAAAATACAATTGGACCCCACATATGTGTTTGTTCTACTGATTTCCTCTAATGTCAAATATCCAAAACCAAATTCCATTAGTCATAAGAAGCGTCTTAGTCCTAAATATCTGAAGAAACACCTCTTATAACTTCATGAAACCAGAGATAGACTGGTTTACAAATTTTACAAATGTGCTTCAAGAGATAATCCAAGCTTGTATTCATTCTACTATTGTCAAAATCAAGGTCTTTTCCAATGTTTTGAATTTCTCACATAGGTTTGAAAGACTTACAAGCATAAAATGTTATTCAATACCTTGGGATTGTAAACAAAGTCTCTCTAGGTTCATTTAGGATAAAAAATCAACACCCTCATCCATGCCAAACATCAATCAAATCCCACCTCAGAAATTTTTTTTGGAACTTTGGAAAAAATCATCTTTACTAGAATTTTGGTAAATCCTTCAAATCAAATCAAAATATCTTTGTTTAGCTAAATATGTGTGGATGAATCCTTCCTCACCCATTTAGTTGTGGACAATTTTACCCAAAGATAACATATAATATCTTGGGATTATAATTCCATTATCCAAATCAAATCAAAATCTGAAAATCCTAAAGTCTAGTATTCGTCCAAAGTTCTGGAAAAGTTCAAAAATCCATATCATTCATCCTTCATTTGTTACACCATCATCATTTGGTATTTAAATATCCTATATTTTCTTTTTTTTACTTAAATTTTACGTCAACCCAAGGAGTTAGAGGTTCACCTCCCATACTCCTAAAATTTGATCCTAATTTTATGGTCTAAACACGATCACAAAATAAGAAGATCATGGAGAAAAACAAAGAAACATCCACTTCAAGTGATTTGATTCAAACTTCATCATAATTCAACTCTAGGATATTCATCGACCTTCCACTTGATCCTCCTCAAATAACTCAAAATACTCAAGAGGGAGGTTGCTAAGTGGAGTATGTCACCAAAAAATCCCAAAGGATGACCCAAGATAAAATAATTGAGCTATTCCAAAATCTCGAAACACATAAGATTGTCAACACAATCATGAGGCTCAACCCCACACAATACATGTTGGCATTAGCAAAGGAAGGGGCTAAACTCCCTTCTGATTTTGATGTGAGAAATATTGTTGAACAACCTCTTGGGAACATTCCACTAGTACCATTCATGCCTCCATTCCCAAATGTCAACCAATTGATCATGCGACCAACCTTATGCCATACTCCAGGTCAACCAATGATCACCAAAGAGAGTTCATTACTCCAAGCTCTTCAAAAACATCCGCTTGTCAATAAAAAAACTTGGAGGAAATACAATCTTGGGTATGACTAGTATTGTCCCACAAGACCCAAATAATCCATATATACCACTCATATTTCATGATACCAACAACCCCTCCACCTTTTCCGCAACACCAACATACCCTCCTGATAGAAAAATTCTTCTCCCCATGATATCACTAGGACAAGTGGATTTATTTACACAAGTGGGAACTTTTGATGCATCATCCTCACTTTTGCAAGGAATCAACCCACCAATATTCCCATCATTCCTAATATTTCCACCATCATCCACACCTAGTCAAGATATGGGGAAAATCCTTCCATCCAACACACCAATCACAAATTAAACAAATCCAATCAATCCAAACACAAGTCAAATCAAGAAATCCATCATACCAAATCCTTCGTTTATGCAACAGATATCAGAAAACTAGGTGGCACCAATCCAATCAATCAACATACCAACTACACTAATCCAAACATCTTAAAATATAGTCTCACAAGGACTAAGCATAGCAACCATCAATCCAAACCTACCATCCATCACTCAACCCCTCATCATCGCTCAACCACCACAAAAAATACCTCAGAAAAATCTTGGTACCTCATCTCACACAATTCCACCAAATCCTTCACCTCCACCACCAAATCCAAACATATCAAATCAATACAACATCACATTTCAAGTAGCCCAACAAACATACCAAAAGGCACTTCAAAAATTGCAATCTCAACAAGTTGCACAACAAGCTTCCCAACAAGCACAAAAGGAAACACAACAAGCTCAAGCACATCAAGTTGCCATGCATAAGCACAAGCTTTTCTACAAGTCGCACAAGCTGTACAAGCTACTAAACAAGCTCAAGATGAAGCACAAGATCAATACCAAGCACAAAATCACAAGTTCAAGCTTTGGCCTATCAACAAGCCTTGCAAAAATACATGTAACAAAAAGCATTAATAGCACAACAACAAACTATGCAACAACAAGCACAATAGCAGGTAGTATTGGCCCAATAATAACAACAAGAAAACAAGCTCAACAACAAGTATTGTTGGCACAAAAACAATAGTAGGCATATCAACAAGAGTTGGTTGCACAATAGAGCTCTCAACAACCTCTCACAAACACACAAACCATCCCACCCATTGCCCTAACAACCAAACCACCATCTCAAAACACATTTATCCCACCACTTGATCCACAAAATGATTTGACCACACAATTTAAATTTCTCTCTTATAAAATACTAGACATACAATCAAGAAAGACAAAGAAAACACAACGAAATTATCCCCCCTATCCATTATGGTTCCATTCCAACCGAGCTTTGAAATTCCCAGTGGTGCCCCTATCGAGGAACTAGAAATCTTGAAGATCGCATTAGCGAATTCCATGTAAACTATATGGAGGTCACATAAGATGATTCTTATTTAATGTGACTCTTCCCTCAAAGCCTGGTTGGTCCAACAATGGAATGGTTCTCTCGTCTCCCCGCTGGTATTAAAAAGTTCCAAGAAATTGTGGAATTATTCAATGAAAATTATTATTTAACATGGGTGTAGAGGTGAGCTTGGAAGAGTTATCCAACCTAAAGCAAGCCAAGGGAGAAAAATTTGCATCCTTCTTGCAATGATGGTGATCCAAGGCCAATACGAGAAAATGGGCTATGTCAAAAAAAGAAAAAATTGAGACTATCATCTCAAACCTTGAAGGGACCTTGGCCTTTCATTTGAAAATGCAATGCATAACCACATATGACCAATTGATTCCTAAAGCACTCAACATCAAAAGAGCCCTTATAACACAAGGGGGCACACCCACATACTAAGACAAAAGACCATCAACAAGTTAAAATGACAAAATTCACACATAGGCTAAGATCAAGAATGCCACCAATAATGGTGTCGTTTATGCAAAAATTGTTATCAGTGCTCCTAGTCCAAATGTGCAACAAAAAATGTACCAACAATCACAAAACAACACCCAATTTTTTTTGCAAAACAATACATCACAACAACAACCTAACAATCAAACTATCAAAAATCTAAATGCTCAAGGGCGACCACCCCCAAAGAATAGATATCCCCCTAAATGAAAGTACACACCACTTGGAGAACCAATCGAATCACTCATGCAATAGTTGGTACAATAAAATCTCATCAAAATCCTCGTGTATGAAAATTACCAAGAGCCTCAAGTTAAACTACCATGGTATAACACAAAGCACCATTGTGACTTTCACTAAATAAAGGGACACATGACAACCAGTTGCATGCATCTTAAAAACCTATTCTAGGATCTCATTGATGATCAGACCATAACCATTAAACAACCCACTAGGAATCAAGATCTTAAAATATACACGAATTTGATGCCAAATCACAATAAAGGGAACACCAACAGTAAATGACAGAGTTAAAAAATTTAAACCACATCTATCATCATGTTGTTGCATCCTTGGATGAGTGGGTAACATTTGTCAATATCAAAGGATCTAAAGCTGATAGTGGAGTCACCAACATAGCAGCTGAATTACTATCCCAAGACCTTCATAAATGTCCAAGGAACTTGCCACCAATCCAAAATCAATCCTTGAGAAAGACCCCCACCTAGATCTTTATAATGGAGTTGCTAAAAATATTGTCTGCATATAGGGATATCTTAGAGAAGGCATTGGTTGAATCCTTCATCCCCACATACCTTGATGCAGGCCAATTTCAAGCTATGGTCAGACAGATCACTACACCACATATCCTCACTTTTTTAGAACATTATCTCCCACCTTAGCCATCTCACAACCGTACACTCCATCTCGAAGTCCTAATACACAAGAACAAAGTCAAAAGAGTTTTCATGGATGGAGGTGTGGGTTCAAATATTTGTACTTTGAAGTTGGTAAAAAATCTGGGATTCTCAAAAGATGTCATCAAAAAGGGTAAATGTATGACAATTAGAGCTTATGATGATCAAGAATGGGTGTCTCATCAACTTCCCATTTAAGTGGGGCCAACAATTATAGAAAATACTCACCAGGTTCTTGACATTGAAATTCCCTATAATATTCTCCTTGGGTGCCCATGGATCCATGGGATGCAGACTGTTGCATCCACATTCCATCAATGCACCATCCAATTTCCCTATCAAAACCAAAAGGTCACCGTCCATGGTGATCCTAAGCCTTTTAATTATTGAAAAATTCTGGAGGCGAAGTATTATAAGATTCCCCAAGTCCCAAAAATTATGAGGGACCCACATCTCCTTATATTGGCACATCCACCTTAGCCTCCACTTCTCAGAAAAAAACAACTGCCATCCCATACATCCTAGATACTAAGTTCATTATCCAAGATAATGGATGTGGAGATTATAAAATGAAAATAAGTTCCTTTGTGATAGGAGAGTTACCTCAATCTCCCAGAACCCATGGAAGACCACGACCAATTGCCCTAACATATTATAACTTCACAGAAACACCCTCCACTTTCAAAAGGTGGGAAGACCTAAGTAGAGAGGTGGTAAATGAGAAAGATATATCAATTCTATTATATGTAGATGAAAGGCCCTTTCCAGATCTCCCCATGGAAGAAAGCAACAAATGTTTCCAGCTAATGCTTGGCATGGGCTACAACAAAACTAGAAGGCTTGGGAAAAATGGTAATGGTCGACTTAAACCTATCATTATTGAGAAGCATCTTAAGAATCTTGTCCTTGGATGTTTCCCTTAGAAGATAACCATACTTGGCAAAGGTGCTAAGGTTAAAATAGTCAAAGCTCCTTGTCAGTTACTAGTATCCACTAGTCTTCCCCTAGACAACTATACATTTGATACAACCAACGTATGTGACAAAGATCCCATCTCTGACCTGCCCATGTTATTTGAGGACTCCTCCCTTTTTGTGATCACAACCATGTATTTTATGTCAAATAACCGAACCACCAAACTAAATCTTGTTTACCCCCAACTAATAGACTATGACCAACGAGGACCACCGATCTTAAACATGTTCGAAAACAATGAGGCTCTCTCAAAATTCATGGACTCGGGGATACTCTATCATATGGAGATCAAAAAGTAGGATTTGATATTGATCTTGACACACATGCATAATATGTGGAAATGATTGAATCTCTTAGTCACAAAATAGAAAATCTAAGAATAACATGTAGATATTTAAGTGAAAACCACATTGTGGCACTTTTTGATAAAAAAATAGTAAAAAGAAAGGATGTATTCGATGGTGAAAACCTCTCTAAGGTGCCAAAGAATGAGGGATTCAATATTCCCCTTAGTGGCATCCATTAGGAAATGTCAACAATCCTAGCAGAAAAATGTAACCAAGTCAATCTAGGAACTAAAGAGACACAACACATCACTTTCTATGCAGAATCACTTTTGACTAAGGAACAATAAATTCTAGCTGTATTTTTGAAAGAAAGAAAATTAAATTTTGCATGGACCTATGTTGACATGCCAGGTCTTGATCTAGAGGTGGTGCTCCATCATCTAGCAATCTATCTAGAAGCAAAACCAGTAAGCCATAAATTAAGAAAGATGCATCCGCAGGTCAGATTATTGGTCAAAGTTGAGCTGCAAAAACTCCTTGACACTGGCTTCATATGACCTACTGATTATACTTAGTGGGTTTCCAACCTTGTACCTATTTCTAGGCCCAATGGGGGCATTCGAATCTGAACCGACATCAGGGACCTAGATAAAGCGTGCCCTAAGAATGATTTTCCTCTTCCCAACTATGTCACAAAAAATGTATCTTTGGACACTTTTATACTCGTTTGGGTATTTCTCATGGATGTTGGCCTAATTTTTTCTAGATTTAATGTTATAATGTAGTCAAAACATTCACATTAGGTCTTGGAACCTTGTGAATCAATAATAATTCTATGATGCCCTATAAAAGTGTTGTGAAGTGTTGTAACACACTTTCAAACTTTTCTAGGACTTTTCTAATGCTGTTCACTTAAATAACCTTTCTTTTACCATTTTCCAAGCCTCATTTCAAAGTCCCATAAGGATTTAAAAAAAAATATTACACTTTTCTAGGCTTGTCATCAATAATTTGACCCTTTCTTATGTTGAAATGGCCCCATTATGCACTTACAAGCCTTACTTAAAAGTTTTTTTGAGAATAAACCCAATAAAAATCATTTAAAATATCTAATTTCTGAAACCCACTTAAAATTATTAAGTGGAAACAAGTTGCTACTAGGGGCCACTTAGTCCTATTGGGCTAAAAAATACAAAATATTTCAAAATTTTGTTAGGTTATTATTTTCTAAGACCTAGAAGGTCAGCCTTGGATGTGCTAGTTTTGGGAATTAGGGCATAATTGTGTATAAATATAAGGCTTTCCACTCATTTTGGGGACCTTCTTCTCTCTCTTGATTCATTCATTATTCATTCATGATTCATCTTCCATCTCAAGCCAAGCAAGCTAGGGTTTTAGCATTCTAAGTCATCAAGATAGCTTTCTAAGGTATTCAAGTGAAAATTGTTCATCCATTGTTGCAAAAATTCAAGATTTATCATCATGAGAAGTCTCTAATTCCTTTATTTCATGTTCATGTTTCAACATATTTCTTCATTTGGTTTAATTAACTAAACAGGGGTTTGACCAAGGCAAACCCCCATTCCCTAACATTCAACATTTCTCTTTCTTTCTTTGTGTGTTTGCAGATTTAGGTACCTTGAAGGCTTGGAAATTATTGAAGGATAGGTTGAAATCTTGTTGGAGAAATCTCCTTGTTGGCTCGGTTAAAATATTCACAAAAAGTCACAGGCTCAAATTTGGCAGTTTCAGATCCGGATGCCTGGAGGAGCAGAAAGTGTAGACCGGGAGCTCTTGTTTCCACTTTCAGATTTTTAGAAAAGCCAAAGTGGACTAAGTCACGATAAATGGAAACTTAGTCCCAATGTACATGTTTTTCAAATATTTCTATAGTTTCAGATACCCATTTGGCTAAAACGAGCTCTAGTACAGTTTGCTAGATCTGGGACTAAGTCACCCAGAATGGCGAATTAGTCCTAGTAGGCCAGAATTCTAGGATTAGTAGCATTTCCAGTCTCTATTACAACCTATAAATTTTTTTAGGTGCATCTTTCCAATTTCATTTATTTATGTTATTGTTTGTTTGCATTCTTAGCTCATTTTGTATATCACATTGTGTTTTCAAGTATCTTGCATTTCACTAGTTTTGCATTAATAATTCATCTCTTTTATCAGTTTATTGCATTCAGGAAATTCCCTTTAAGCATATTTCAATCATATTAGAATTATCTTGAGTGAATCCCCAAGTTTTTTTGGATTACCTTTCTCCTTTTAGGTGAAAAACCCTAGAAGTATAAGAGAGCATTTTTCTACAAAAAATTACAGTTCACCTACACAGACATGATTGTAGATTTAATAGCAGGACACAAAATGCTATCATTGATGGGTAGGTTTTCAAGGTACATTAAATTTTGATAGCAAAGGATGATCAACATAAGAAAACTTTCACCTATCAATGAGGCACCTACTATTGGAACATGATGCCATTTGAGTTGAAAAAATCTAGAGCTACGTACCAAAGGGTGATGACTGCAATTTTTCATTAAATTATTCACAAATAAATGGAAGACTACATGGATGAAATAATAGCCAAATCAAGAAATCGTTAAGACCATATAGCAACACTAAGTTCTATCTTTGATAGACTAGAAGAATACAAGGAAAGACTAAATCCTAAGAAATGTGTATTTGGTGTCACATTAGTAAAACTCCTAGGGTATATTGTATCAATAAGGGGAATCAGGATAGACCCGAAAAAGGTCAAAGTAATCCTTGAAATAGAGACACCACAAACATTTAAGTAGTTAAGGGCCTTGTAAGGAAGACTCCAATCTATTCAAAGATTCATAACATAGTTAGCAGACAAAGCCATCCCATATTATCATCTACTCCACAAGGGAGTAGCATACAAATGGGATGAGAAATGTGACTAAGAATTTAATAAAATCAAAGAATACTTGCTAATAATGACTATCCTTATGCCACCAATCCCAAACAAACCATTGATCATGTACATATCAACAACAACGGTAGCCCTTGGGGCTCTTGTAGTACAACACAATGAAATAGGAAAAGAGAGAGTCATTTACTATATGCAGAACCTTGGTAGGGTACACACTCAACTACACATTCATTATTATCTACAAGTGTTGTTTGCCTCACTGAAATTCAGACACTACATGCTAGCTCACCAAATAAAGCTCATCAAAAAAATAGACTCTCCCAAGTATCTGCTCTCTAAATAAACACTCACAGGATGAATGGAAAAAGGGGTTATTATCCTAATAGAATATGATATTGATTATGTGAAGTGAAAAACTATCAAGGGATATGTAATTTCAGATCAACTCATCGAGGCACCGATATATGCAGAGAATCCATTGGTGTTAGAGTTCCTTGATGAGTCAGTTTTCAATGTTAGTGTAGCAGATCATTGGAAGGTGTACTTCGATAGATCATATAATCAACATGGGTTAGGATCCAAAGTCTTCTTTATCACACCACAAGGAGATTGCATCCCAAAATCATACATGCTATCTTTCCCTTGTACCAACAACATTGTTGAGTACGAGGCCCTTGTCATAGGACTCTGGATTGCAATATAGAGGAAAATCATGGCACTTAAGGTTTATGGGGACTCACAACTGATCATCAACCAGGTCAATGGTGAATACCAAATGAAAGACGAAAAAATTACCTCATACAAGAAACTAGAGGAGGATCTCAAGAAATTCTTCATCAATATCACATTTGAGCAGATACCGAGGGTAAAGAACAAAGTAGTGAATGCCATGGCTACAATTAGATCATTGCTGGATATCCCATGCAATGTCCCTAAACATGAATTCTTGGTAGAGAAGCTTCTCATACCAGCTTTTGAGGTACCAAATTTTGAGTTCATGTGTTAAATAATTGGTCCTAATGACCCTTGGTACCATGACATATACACCTACCTGAAAATAGGAGTCCTCCCAGTTGATATCACCCAAAACCTAGAAAGAACCTTTATCAAGAAGTCATCTCATTTTGCTATCTTAGGTGATACCATGTATCACAAAAGTATCAAAGGAACCCTTTTGATATGCCTTAACCTTGAGGAAGCTTTAACTACTTTAACTAAGGTACACAATGGTGTTTGTGGCTTGCATTCTAGTGGTATGACCTTGGCTAAGAAAATGTTGAGGACTGTGTATTATTGGCCTACAATGGAGAATGGAGCTCATGAATATGTCCGAAGATGTTTACAATGTCAGTAACATGGGGACCTCATCCATACACCAACTCAAGAGCTTCAATCGATTATATTAACTTGGCCCTTTTCACAATGGGGGCTCGATCTCATCAACAAAATCTTACCCACCTCATCTAATGGACACAACTTCATTATCACTGGTACAAAGTACTTCACAAAGTGGGTAGAGGCCATCCCCATGACCTATATCATAGGAAAGTAGATGGCCAAGTTCATCTTGAATTACCTTATTTGTTGTTATGTATTTCCCCAAGCCCTTATCATAGATAATGGAACACCCTTCAAAAACCAAGATTTTTGTGAGCTATGACAAAAATTCAATATCCAACATCACTTTTCCACCCCATACTACCCCTAGGGTAACAACCAAGCTGAGGCTACAAATAAAACCATCTTGAAAATCCTAAAACAAATAGTCAATGAAGTTGGTCGTGACTGGAACCTACAACTAAATCCTGCCTTATGGGCCTACCAAACAAGTATTCACACATCCATAGGTGCAACACCTTTCTCCCTATTCTATGGATCATAAACCATCCTTCCCATTGAGACCGATCTCCCATCCTTAAGAATATCATTACATAATCTCATTATTGATGAAGAATATTGGGTGTTATCGTTGAATGAGCTAGAGCTACTGGATGAGTGGTGCATGGATGCTTTGAACCACTTGCAGGTTTATCAAAACCATCTCAAAAGGAGCTATAATAAGAAGATCAAGAGTCAATCATTTCAAGTTGTAGATCTTGTATTAAAACATAATCAGAAGAATGTACCAAATTTAGACAAGAAGGTAAAATTTGAACCCAATTGGTTGGGACCTTTTTTCACCATCACAAGCTACAATTTAGGAGAACATCAACTATCCACACCTAAAAGCGAGCCTTTGCAAGAGCCCATCAATAAATCCCATCTCAAAACATTTTATGCCTAGGCTTGCAAGGTATAAATAAAAAAATATACAAAAGCCAAAAAAAAAAGAGAAAAAGGATCAAAAACAGTAAATAAATAAATCATTCTATAGTGAAAACAAAGTACCTTGGTGAAAACTTGGCAAACAAACACCTTGTGTAAATACGTTTTTTCCATCCATCATGGATTCTTTGACTTGTGATGCATAACCTACCATCCCTTTCCATCATGTTCACCCATCACATTCCATTGATCCCTCCATCACCTAACCTCATCCACATCATAGCTTGATCCTGTGTTGGTATCATGTTCACTCCTAGTACTACTTAGCACATTCCTAAGGTCAGTTTGTCTTGCTTATATCGAGGTAGGAATCACATTATACTGGGGGCACATTCTTATACCCACAATTGGATTGGATTTTTGTATTCTTGAAATCTTCCTAAAATCTTTGAAAATCCAAAAATATTCATAAAATCCTTGAAAAATCCAAAAAAAATCATAAAATCATGTGAAAATCCAAAAAACATCCAAAAAATATCAAAAAATCTAAAAATAGGTCGAAAAGTCAGAAAAAGTCACAAATAGAGTCGTCATGTCAAACTACATCATCTCTAAGCTTGAATGTAGGCAAGGCTAATCTTTTATTGGGCCATAAAAAATTAAGTCAATCCCTTAGGAGTCTGTCATAATAAACTAAAAATCTACATGTTCATATTCTCTGATAATAAATGAGTCTGTGTTAGTCAAACTGCATGGTCTCTGCATGTATAACGTAGGCAAGGCTAATATTTGATTAGCCCTCAAGGCCCCTCGGATAGGTACTTAGGTTAGCTTCTTGGTAAAATTACTGAAAACACCAAAAACACTACAAATTTTGAAAATCAAAACATTTATAAACCATCTCGAAAATACCAAAACAACCTCAAAAAAATTTAAAATACCAATTTAAACATTCAAAAAACCCAAAATCACCCATCCCATTTCAACATTCACCCACAATAAGCATCCACTCACAGTAAATAAATCGTCTATTGGATGATGTGGTTGTGTTGCTGATATGCAATTGTCATTGATGTCAACACTATTAGCATTAGTGTCTTTGAGACTGTATATGTGAAGGATATTGAGAAAACTAGAATAAATATGTTGCAAAAAGTCTGTGAAGATGTGAAGATCAATGTGGTGGAAAGTTATGTAAGTTGGTATTTAGAAGTCGCACATTAAAGGGTTTGTTGCTGAGCCTATCTAGAATATTCTCTAAAATTTTTAGAGGTACGCATCAAGATTGGAGAAATTTAGGAGTTTCTGAGTGCCTATAGTTATTTTGTTACTATAGCACATGCTTCTAAAGGAAGAGAATGTGATTCTGGTAAATTGAGTTGTTGCGTACATTCTTGAGATGTTCAATGATGTTTCTAGATCATGCTCTATCATTGTGGTACATGTTTGCATTGATTGGTGTGTTCATGATTGAATATTTTTCATTTGTGTGTTCGAGTTTTCATGTTCTTGGCCAACATCATGGTGGTAGCATGTTTTGGATCCTTGTGGATTAATTTTTGAATGCTTGGCATGTTCAAGGATGTTGGTTTAGGTATTCATTATGTTGTGACCAACTTAGGTTGGTGCACATTGAGATTTGTTCATGAATTGGGCTGACAGTTTGTATTCATCTATTATTTATTTTTGGAAGACAAAGTTGTTGATGTGAATTCATGAAGAAAATATAGAAGAACGTTTGTTTTATTCATTTGGTGTGAATGTATGTGAAGTGTGTGCAAGATATGTGCAAATAAAGATCAAATCATTCAATTGCAGAGTAGAGTGTGAATAATTTTGAGCGAAGTGTGAAGAAGTATTTATGTGCCTAACTAGAACTATCATCAGGCTTATGAAGAAGCTAATTTCTCAATTCAACCTCATTTTATGGATTTAATCTAATTGTTTTATGTAAGGCATTGTGCCTGAATGCATGTGCATTCCCTATTCATTTTACTTATACTTTTAACAAGGTATAATTGTGGATTAATCTCCACCATGGTTTTTTCCCTAACGGGGTTTCCACACAAAAATCTTGGTGTTGTGTGTTTCTAATGTGTTTTTGATTCATTCTTTCACTGTTAATTATCATATATAAGATTAAAGGTTGATAGAGGTTAAATAAGTTTATATTTTGTAATAACTGATTCACCCCCCCTCTCAGTTGTCTATCCTTGTTTTACCAACAATTGGTATCGGAGCAGGTTCCTCTAAAGAATTTCAATAGCTTGATGTGATCCGAGATGGAATCATACAAGAAGGATACTCCCAGATTCGATGGCACAAATTACTCTTTGTGGAAGGTCAGAATGGAGTGTCATTTAAAGTGCATGGGTGAATCCTTTTGGAAGATTACAAAGAACACATATAGTATTCCTCAAAATGGTCCCTCTACTCCTGATGAGATCAAAGAAGCTGAAACTAATATCAAGGCTATATAAGCATTACTAAGTGCTTTGACATATTTAGAGATAAAAAATGTGGTAGGTTTTAAAATAACACATGCGATGTGGAAGAAGCTCGAAACATTGTATGAAGGAGATGCACAAGTGAAAGTTGCTAAGTTGCAAAATCTGAAAGGAAAATGGGAAAACATGAAGATGAGTGAAGATGAAAACATTATTTCTTTCATGCAGAAGGTAAATGAGCTAGTGATGGGTATTAGATGTGCCAAATGAATTTTGGAGTTGATCATCATTTTGCATCTCATTTACATTATCATCATATAAGCTTATCTAGGATTGGGAAAGGGCTCCTTTACATATCAAGGGTGCACCAATCCACTATGGAATAGGTATGCATTATGCTTCTTTAAGATTTCAATTAATCTAAGTTTTTATTTTACGAGGCATGATGGATTATTTCATAGGAGCACTATTATGTTTGCATAGTTTGAACTAACCCATGCTAATGAGTGTTGGAGTTTAGGCCATTTGCAGACTTGTGGTTCTTACATGTGGTGCTAGAAGGAGGGTTGGATCATGCTTGTTTGAAAATCTCACCATCTAATATACTGCTTGTGTTTCAGATTTTTGTATCTTAGTTCCAGAATCGATTTTATTTCACACTAAGATTGGTCATATTGTAATTATTGAGTAAGATAGAAGTTTCTCTTAAATTTTCTTAAGGTAAACTTGTGGAATTTTCATCACTCTGTCTTTCTCAATTCCTAGCTTTCTTCACCATGTCTTATTTTTTTTTCTAACTTAAAAGAAATCCTTTCATAAAATTCTCAACTGTATCTTCTTGACTATTTCTAATCTGCACAGTCTCTGAGATTTCACATACCCTATCTATGCTTCCCCATTTTTACATACATTATTTGTGCTTCAACAAAAGCAGGCTTCTTTGTTTATCAGATTCACATTTTTCCAAAGAAAATTTAGCTATTGCCAAAGCATCGTCGCCATTTTCTGCTTGAGTAGAAAAATGCAGAGCTTTTTTTCCATCACAATCACATTCTTTTAATAGATGGGCGCCCTCTTCTGGGTGACCATTGAATTTTTTTTTTTTTTTAATCCTGATAGAAGCACTTACATTACAGTAGCAATAGGCGCTAATTTTAACAACTTCTTTACTTGTGTGAAACAACTCATAAAGTTAGTGTAGAATTATAAAAGAATCATTGTGAATCCATTTGCACTTGGCAACAATGATTTACTCATTAAATATTTATGTATTCTTGTTTATTTGTTGTGCCCATCATTTTTATTTTAGAAACACATGTACAATGACTAAATGAATGTATTCCTTAAATATTGGTTTTGGTATGAAAGTTATGATTATTCATAGCAGCTCCAAAAAGATGTGTTAATAGAGGCTATCTACTCATATGACTACTATCATTGGTATAGCCTATTGATATGTAACGTGCAATAACTCAACCAGGCATGATTTTCGTTGACTTTCACTCACTCACCTATGGAAGAACTGCACCCCAATGCATAGAGTGATTTAAATAGAACCTATACATGATGCCTACTCGATTGATTGAAAATTCATCTACTGCAGTGTTGCAAGTTGACACTAGATTTAAAATTACATTTATTGGTTGTATTCTTTCATCTAGTTCTGTACATAAGACTAAATCATATTCCATGACACCTTAACTTGCTCACCACAACCATATAATTGATAATATCGAGCCCATATATATTATTATTTGAATTTAATTTCAATACTAGGATAAACATTATAATCCTTATTGTTTCATATACTATTACCTCTAACGATAAACTTAGGGTTATAGTCTCATGACCATTCCTACTCTTAGATTTTTCCCATTCGTAACTTACATACTTCTTGCAATGATGAGGGCTATACTTGCCCTAGGTAGAGGCTAGTTCCATCACCCAATTTCCAAAATTAAACCATCTTGGTGACATTTAATAGCTAGGTGCAAGTCATAAATTTTGTTGGCAAAGATCTCATAGGATACACCCATCAGGGTGCAACAACTATGTGAAGAGTGATAGTGTATTCATAGTTAGGTGGAGATGAAGTGACATGAATTTAATTTCAAATTAATTCCCCCCAGTGCAAAACATGTACATGCCATTGCAGAGGGAACATGCCTTGCACATTTCCCACCTAACGGCCACTAGAACGCTTATCACGAAATCAATAGTTTTGTGCCAAACAACTGTTGTCTTGAGCTCAACGGTCGAACTCTCTAGAACCCTGATATGTTGCGGATCTTATTTTAGCTAATACCAAGGAAATTATATCTTGAAGTCACTCATTTCTAGTTTTATAAGTATCCTGTTGATTGATGTTGCTGATTTATGACATTCTACAGGCTTAAGTGAATGAGAATCAAAACCTTTACTTCTCTGCGTTAAATTGTCTGATTTTGGATCACTAATAAGGATTGTGTTGATCTTTGTTATATGACCAAATTTTTTAGTTGAAGGCTTTGATATTGTGAAAAGACCGTGGATAGCAAGATGCTTATTAATGCTTCACTTATTAGTTCAAAATATCATAGTCTTTTCATGTAAAATTGTTCTATTTTTTGAAGTTAATGATTAAAACAAATTCAATTAATAACTTGATCTTCACACGATTTGTCTTGTTTTATCTTGTAGTGATTTCATTTGCACTTGACAGACTTGTGACATTGAATCATGAAAAACAATATTTGAAGAATCTTGGAGTTAAAAGGAATTGGGCATTAAATTTGAAGTTGATAAAGAATTTTTTAATGCTTAGAGCTTCTATTCTATGCTTTAATTTTTTCTTTTAGACCAACTCTTATCTTTTTGGATTCTAAAAGCGGCACTACAACTTTTTTTGTTTTTTGCTACAAAGGGCTTAAAAAGAACTTGAGGATAAACTCACTAGATTTGGTTTGAGGATTAACAATTGAAAAAGGAAAATTCCATATTTTATTTTGGTGTACTAAAAAGAATCAAATCGTTGCTTTGTGGACTTAAAATGAACAAGTGCTTCTTTGTTTTGTAATTACTTACCCAAAGTAATCTCATTAAAGGATGTATGCACTTCTCTTGTGCCTCACGATGATCTTGAAGATCAAAAGGCCTTTTGGTGACATTTAGTTGCGTAAGTAATTTCCCACACACTTCAATTTGAATTTTAAAATTGAACAAATCTTGCGAGTGTGAGTGGAGAATATTTCATACATTCTCTCTTTTTGGTTTGCAACAAAGATTGATCGAGTTATGAATATGTTCACTTGCTTTTGTTTATCTTAGAGGGCCTACCTTGTGGGAAAAAGTAATCACCCAATGGAACGACCCAACCGTGAACACGCTAAAGCCAAACGACTTCAAATTGGTATATAAGTGTGGATTCTTGAGGAAAGTTTGAGAATCACAAGGATTATTCCAATGAGAAGGGCATAAATGGTCTCTCACCGCATGAATGGTCCACCATGAATGGAATGCTTGCATTAAAATCCCTTGTTTAGAAAGACCAAAATCCTTTTCTATTTGTTGGTGCAAAAGGTTATGTCCTTTGAAGCTGCCCCACGTAACATGCGGTTTGGTTGTAGAGATGAAAAGTATGCCATGGGAGTTTCATGGGTACTGATGCTTGGTTAACCCAAGAAGTGAGTGCACTGTAAGGGGGAGCCTGTGTGGTCAAGCATCTAATCATCTGCACTGAATATGTGCACCTAGATTTATCCAAGTGGGAACCCAACAAATACTATCTTTTCATCCTAGGATTGTGCATGTTCTTGCAATCAAAAACACTTTGTTTGGATCTCAAAACATTTGAAAAAAAACATTCACAAGATCTTCAAAATTTTAAACCCTATAGGGAAGAAAATTCCTTTGACGAATTCAAGTGATCTTGCTTGCCCTAGGGACTTCATCCTTAGAGGCATCTAAGTACTTGGGTTTTATCATCATCTGTCTTCACTAAAGTCAACATTAATAATTTTTTTCCTTAATTTCCCTGATTCCACATAATGGACTTTGTGGGATAAGAAGAAGTTAGTTCATTAGACATCTAGTTTGAAACTTTAATCAAATAATTGTTTGTGGTAAAAATAAGTCATTAAGAAAAGCTAAAATACAATTGAACGCCACACATGTGTTGCTCCAAATGATTTCTCGCAAGATCAAAATCCGCAAACCTAGGTTCACAAGTCTTAGACCAAAAGCTCGTGAGGAGCGGCTTGAAAGACTTCTTGAAGTTAGAAAAAGGTTGGTCTATAATTTTTACAAGAAAGCTTCAAAGAACAATCCAAACTTGTATGAGTTTTATTACCAACAAAATCCAAGTCTCTTCCAAAGGTTTGTATTTCTCACATAGGAAGTATTGCATGTTCTTCAAAACCAAGGTCTTTTAAAAGAAGTTTTATCTAGGTTCAAATCTAGGATCAAAATCAATCACCCGCATTCATTCTTCAAACATCAAACTCAAATCCCATCTCACCAACAACTCTTGAAAATCTTTAAAATATCATCCATACTAGACTTTTGGAAAATCAAAATCATTTTATGTGGTTAGATATGTGTAGATGAATCCTTCTCCACATATTTGATCAAATTATCAAATCCTTGTGAACAAATTTACCCCTTGGTAAAATCCAACATCTTGGGGTCTAGGAGTTCATTATCCAAAATCATCTTGTTTGACTAGGGGTGTCTTGATGAATCCTTCTTTACACTTTTAGTCAAATTATCATCTTGTGCACGAGTCTACTCTAGGAAAACATCCAACCTCTTAGAGTTTACAAGTGCACTATCTCAATTCAATCCATCCAAAATCAAATCCTAAAGTCTAATATCTCCTCCAAGATTTCTCAAAAGTTCAATCATCGACACCATCCATCAGTCGTGTATCTCATCCCCATTCTTTGATCCTTAAATAAAACTTGGTTTCTCTTCTTTGAGCCTAAAGTTTAGACCAATATAAGGTGTTAGAGGTTTATCTCTTACATTCCGAAAAATTGATCCTTATTTTATGGTTCAAACTCGATCTCAATATAAGAAAAATATGGAGAAAAACAAAGAAACATCCACTTCGAGTGATCTAAGTCAAACTGAAATAGAATTCAACCCTACCATATCCATTGACCTCCCAATCAATCCTCCTCAAATATTTCAAAATCCTTAAGAGGAAGGTCAAGTGGAAGACATCACCGATAACATCTTAGGGATGACATAGGATGAAATCCTTGAGATGGTCCAAAATCTTGAAAAATCATCAAATTATTAATACCATGATGAGGTTGTATCCCTCCCAATATATGCTCAAATTAGCAAAAGAAGGGGATAAACTCCCTTCTGAATATAATGTAAGCACCCTTGTGGAGAGACCTCTTGGGATCATGCCTCTAATCCCACCCATACCTCCATGTCAAAACATCACCCAAAGAATCCCATAGATCACATCATCCATTGCTCCAACTCTGCTAATTGTTAGCAAGGGAAGCTCATTGCTTCATGCCCTTCAAGAACATCCCCTTGTAAATAATCAAGAGTTGGACGAAAAAACCATATTGGGCCAATATGTCCCAGTAAATCCACTTCACCCATACATTCCGCTCACATTTCATAATCATCTAAATTCATCCTCATTTCATGCAACACCAGTCTATCCTCTAGACACACAAACTGGGCATCTCCCTATGACCTCATAAGGAGAAGGCGATTTTTTCGGAACGAGGGGAGTCTTGGATCCCTCATCATTATTTGTTCAAGAAAATGCACCACCCATCTTTCCACCATTTCTACCTCTACCACTTACATGGACATAACCCCTTGGGTTGGGTCTTCTTCCTTTACCCTCCATCAATCAATCAAATCAAAGCAACCCCCTTATCATAAAACCTCCCGTCGTGCCATCGATATCACAACAATAGATGGTGACCATCCAAGCAACCCCAACAACTAACACATCCACCATTCCTTAAATCTCCCAAAGTATGGTTTCCCAAGGACCAAGTGTCTCGATCACATCATCCACAACTCAAACCCCGATCATCAACTGCTCATCACAATGGTCAACACCATTCCCAATCCACCACCACCACCGCCAAATCACAATATGGAAAATTCATTGAGCATCATGATGCAAGATTCTTGACAAGCTGCCCATCAAAAGGTGCTCCAAAATCAACAAGCTACCTAGCTAGCTACTCACCAAGTGGAAGCGCAAGTAGCAACACAACAAGAACAACAAGCCATACAAGCCACACAAGCTGCCTAAGCTATGCAAGCAGCTCAAGCATCTCAAGCCACCCAAGCCACCCAAATTGCACAAGCAATCCAACAAGTGCATGCTCAAGCCCAAGCCCAATATCAACCTCAGCAAGTGCAGGCACAAGCATAGTACCAAGCACAATTGCACGTAGCCCAACAAGTAGCATATCAACAAGCCCAACAATAATATTTTTGGGCGTAACAACAACATGACCAATAATAGGTCTTGTTGGAACAACAACAACACAACCAACGACAAGCGTTGTTGGCTCAACAACAAACACATGCATTACTTGCTCAACAAAGATTGCAACAAATTCCCACCAAAATTCCGCTCGTGAATCCAACACCTCAAAACATGTTCACCCCACCTCCTGATATGCAAGGCGATGTGACAACACAAATAGGATTTCTCTCATAGCAAGTGCTTGATCTTCAATCAGGAAAAACAACAAGGACACCTAGAAATCTGTTTCCTTATCCTTTCAATCGAAGCTTAGCAATGGTACCATTCCCAAAGGGATTCAAAATCCCCAAATTTGACAAATATCATGGGATAGGAAACCCTAAAGATCACATCAAGGAGTTCTAGGTACATTGTATGGAAGTCACATACAACGATACATATCTAATGCGGTTGTTTCCTAGAAGCTTAGCTGGTGCTTCCATGGAGTGGTTCTCTTGTTTGTGTACTAGCATCAAAACATTAAGGGTGATCCCACAATAGTGGTTTACAATTTTTGGCCAAACTAGACACTAAAATTATTATTTTTAACTAAATCTTCACATTCAAGCACCTATAGCGGCTAAACCGTGAGGAATTTGAAGATGATGCAAACTAGAGTCTCATAAAATTTTGTTTGTATATTCTACAAATATTTTTCTCAAAATTTTTGGAATAAGATTGCAGTTCTTTTTCCATCTCCCACGAAAACTGGTTTTTTTCAGAAAACAACGTTTTTAAAAAGTGACGCTCATCGTATACAACATAAATTTTTTTGTATGAAGGATAAAATTCTAATTTTTTAGAATTTAGATTTGTAACTAAGATATCTAGCACTTTCATTTAGTCTCAAAGTTTTTTATTGAATATTTTTTCCTTAATAGAGTTTCGAAGTCAAACCAATTGCAATTAAGACATAGGCGGACTGTATACAACATAACTTTTTTTGTATGTATCAAAACTAATTTTTTTTTTTTTAATGGATAAAGGACATCAATACCCAAAAAAAAATATTTAAAAAAAAATTATTTTTTATAATTTTCTATTTTTCCACATGTGCAAAACAGAGAGCTTGATTTTCGGTGAAAAACCTATGTTTAATAAAACTAAAAAAACACATACATAATAAAACCAAAACATATTAAAATTATATTCGTGGGATAGCTCATTTTTAGGACTACCATAATAATTTGAAATAAATTATAAATGAATTCATTTGATCCCCCAAAAGCTAAATTAAAAGTGATTTTTTATCAGCAATTTGATAGGTGTAAATGAGACTCATTTATAGGTATGGTTTAAAACTAGTGAGGTTCTATTGAAGGGGGTTTGATCTAAGGTGGTTTGATCAAACTCTCTTCAATTGGAATCCTTAAAATGGAACTTTTAAAGTCTTAAATAATTATATTTTCTAAAAATATGTGATTTCAACAAAAATCATTTCCTCTCAGAAATTGTAAACCAGCTTTGTGGGATCACCCTTAAAATAAATAAAATATGCATTCCTCTAGAATTATGCATTCAACATTGGCATGGATGTTAATTTAGGGGAAATTTCAGTGCTCAAACACACAAAGGGGGAATCATTCACGTCCTTCCTCCAATGATGGTGATCCAAGGCCAATTGGAGCAAGTGGGTCATGCTAGAGGAACAACAAATCTGCATGATCATTGCTAATTTGGACAAGACCTCGACATTCTATTTGAAGATGCAATGGATCATCAAATATGACCAATTAATCCCCAGGGTGCTTAACATCGAGAGAGCCCTTATTACGCAAGGGGGCACACCGACACATCTTGAACATCAAGATAGTCACCCATCTACAGGTTATAATGAAAAAACTTGCACATGGGTGAAGAACATGAATGTCACCAACGATGGAGTGGTTGATGCCAAGGTCATCATCAATGGTCCAAAGAAAAATAACCAAACACATCATCAACTGTAGAACAATAATCACAATAACATGCAAGCCAATGCGATAAAATTTAAACGACCCCATAATCATGTCAAAAACTTGAATAATCATGGAGGATCACCTCCACAAAACAAATATCCCCCCAAGAAAAAAATTTCAGTCCTTGGCAAGTCAATTGAATCTATCATGAAAAAATTGGTCAATGAGAACCTCATCAAGATCCCCAACAATGATAATTATGAAGATCCCTAAGTGAGACCATCCTAGTACAATGAAAATTTACTTTGCAATTATCATAAGCTCAAGGGGCATACAACCACCAACTGCATGAAATTGAAGAATGTCATCCAAGATCTAATCGATGACAAAATCATAAATGTTGAGCAACCGGCTGGTAACCAAGATCTAAAAATATACATGAATTTGATGCCTGATCACAACCAAGGAAACAACAAAGGGAAAAAAAAGTATGGAAATGTAAATCATGTGTACAATGGAGTTGTTGCCTCCCTAGATGAATTAGTCACTATTGTTAGCATCAAGGGAGCCAACGTTGATTGTGGAGTCACCACACATAGCAACAAGGTCACTATTGTCAGGGTACCGCAACCAACTAAGACTCCCACCATAAATAAGAGATTCATCCCTAGTAGTTATAATGTCCTTGACTAGTTAAAAAGAATCCGTACTTAGATCTCCATCATGGAGTTACTGAAGATTTCAGTTGCCCATAGAGAAATCCTTGAGGAAGCATTAGCTTCATCCACTGTCTTTGCCAACCTTCATATAGAGCAATTCCAAGCTATGGTCGGTAACATCAAAACTTTGAATCTCCTCACATTTTTTGATCAGGACTTCCCAACCCAACCATCTCACAACTGTGCACTCCACCTTGAAGTCCTAGGTCACAAAAATAAGGTAAAAATGGTCTTGGTGGATGGGGGCAGAGGCCTTAACATTTGTTCACTAAGTCTTATAAATAATCTAGGAATATCTGAAGATTCCATTGAAAAAGGTAAAGGTATCAGAATCAGAGCTTACAATGATCAAGAAAGAGTGTCCTAGGGTACTATTCAACTCCCTATTCAAGTAGGGCCAGCTATTATGGAAACTACATGTCAAGTTCTTGTTCTTGACCTACCCTATAATATCCTTCTAGGACACTTGTGGATCCATGGGATGCAAGCAGTTGCATCAAATTTCCACCAATGTGTCTTGAAGTTTTCATACCAAAACTAAGAGGTCACAATCTATGGTGATCCTGATCGTTTCATCTAGTGTAAGAACCCGAAAGCCAAGTAATACAAAGTCCACCAAGTCCCAAATAATGATGAAGTCCCCTCCACTTGATATATCGACCCATCCAACATCGCCTCCACTTCTGGGACAAAGACACCCTCCATCCCCAACATATCTGACATCAAGCTTATTATCCAAGACAATGGGTGTGGGGAATACGAAATGAAGAAAGGAGCCTTTGTGGTCAGGGAGTTACCTCAATCCCCTAGATCCCATGGATAGTCGCAACCCACTAATACAACATCTCAAACCTTCAGAGTGGATCCCTCCTAATTCAAGTGTTGGGGAGATCTAGGCTGAGAAGTGATGGATGAGTGAGATGTATCTAGTCTCCTCTATCAAGAAGAAAGGCCCGTGCCTAATCTTCCCATGGATGAAAGAAGAAAAGGATTGCAAATGATGTTGGGCATGGGTTATAATAAGAATGCAAGTCTTGGAAAAAATAGTACCAATTGATTAGAGTCCATCATTGTTGAAAAATGCATGAAAAATCTTGGCCTGGGTTGTACCCCTCTGAGTGTAACCATACATGGCAAAAGTCCCCTAGTTAACGTAGTTAGGACTCCCCGTCAGCTATCGACAACCACCCTCCAATTACCCATGTCCATAGGTCGAGTCATGGATAACTTTACCTTTGACATAACCGATCTATGTAGTAGTAGAATGATGACGAGGACACCATAACATGATTACCCATGATTTTTGAAGACTCCTCCCTACTCATGATTAGTACCTTATCCTTTGAGTCAGACCACCAAACTCACAAAATAAACTTGGTCTTACCCTCAACTCATCGATTATGACTAACGAGGACTGTTAATTCTAGACACGTTCAGAAAAGATGAGGCACTCTCACAATTCATGGGACTAAGGGATACAGTACCATATGGAGATCATAAGGCTAAATTTGACATCGCATTGGACACTCATACCTATGATGGGGAGACAATTGAATCTTTTAGTTGCAAAAGTGAGAAATTGAGAATAATCTCATGGTCCTTGATTGAAAACCACGTTGTGGCACTCTCTAACCATAAAATAGTAAAAATAAAGGATGCATCCAATGGTGAAAACTTCTCTAAGGTGCCCGAGGATGAAGGATTCAATCTTTTCCTCACTACACTTCATCAAGAAAAATCAGCAGTCTTGGCAGAACAATGCAATCCCGTCAACTTGGGAACAAAGGAGCTACCACACATAACCTTCTATGTTGAATCACTTCTTATGGAAGAACAGGAACTCTTAGTTGCGTTCCTAAAATAAAGAAAGGTAAATATTGCATGGACTTATGCTAACATTCCTAGGCTTGACCTAGAGTTGGTAGTTCATCATTAAGTTGTATATCCTGAAGCAAAGCCTGTGAGACAAAAGTTCAAAAAGATGCATCCCCAAATAGCCTTGTTAGTCAAAATGGAATTGCAAAATCTCTTGAATGCAGGTTTCATATTCCCGATCGACTATCTAGAGCGGGTGTCCAACCTGGTACCTATTTAAAAACCAACTGGGGGCATCCATATTTGCACCAATTTAAGAGACTTAAACAAAGCATGTCCTAAGGATGACTTTCCACTACCCAACATCGACATGATAGTGGATATGACGATCGAACATGAGATGCTATCACTAATGGATGGGTTTTATGGATATAATCAGATCATGATAGCAAAAGAGGACCAACACAAGACAACGTTTACATGTCCATGGGGACCTACTAGAGGAATATGATGGCATTTGGGCTAAAGAATGTAGGAGAAAATTAGCAGAGAGCCATGACACGGAGCTTTCATGACATGATTCATAAGACGGGGGAAGACTACATGGATGAAATATTGGCTAAATCAAGAAAATGATAGGACCACATATCAACTTTGAGCTCCATTTTTGATAGGTTGGAAAAGTATAAGGTTCGCCTCAACCCAAAGAAGTGCATCTTTGAAGTACAATCAAGCAAGCTCCTGGGGTATATCATGTCAATGAGAGGAATCAAGGTAGATCCTACCAAAGTCAAGGCGATGCTCGAAATGGAAGCACCCAGGACACTAAAGCAACTAAGAGGTCTACAAAGAAGGCTCCACTCTATCCACATATTCATAGAATAGTTGGCAAACAAAGAAATCCCATATTATCATCTACTCCACAAGGGGGTAGAATACAAATGGGATGAAAAATGTGACCAGGCATTTAACAAAATCAAGGAATAATTACTCACACCACCAGTTTTGATGTTGCCGATTCCAAGAAAACCACTGATCCTATACATTTCAGCAACAATGACAACTCTTAGTGCTCTCTTATCTCAACATGATGGAAAAAGAAGGGAAAGAGCAATATACTATATCAACAGGACCATGGTAGGGCACGAGCTAAATTATACTTCTATTGAGAAAGCTTGTCTGGTAGTTGTATTTGCAGCTCAAAAATTTAGACACTACATTCCAAGTCATGAGATCAAGCTAATCATAAAAAAAAATCCTCTCAAATACCTACTTTCTAAAGCCACTCTTACAGGATGAACAGCCAAGTGGGTCATGATATTGACAGAACATGACATTGAATATGTGGAGTGCAAGGCGATCAAGGGACAAGTAATTTTAGATCAACTAGTAGAGGCACCTATATACGTAGAAAACCCACTTATCTTAGAATTCCCTGACGAATCAATTTTTAGCCTAAGTGTAGCAGACCACTGGAAGATGTATTTTGATGGATCTTACATGCAACACAAGTCAAGATCAATAATTTTCTTCATAAGTCCCTAAGGAGACTGCATACCCAAATCTTACAACCTGTCATTTGCATGCACAAATAATATAGTAGAGTATGAGGCTCTTGTCATAGGCCTAAGGATTGCAATACAATGGCAGATTATGGTTGTAAAGGTGTATGGGGATTCTTACCTCATAATAAATCAAGTAAACAATGAGTATCAGACAAAGGATGATAAACTGACTCCATACAAGAAATTTGTAGAAAGTCTCAAAGAGTCATTCATTGATATCTCATTTGAACAGCTACCTACAACAAACAACAGAGTAGTAGACATAATGGCTACAATTGGATCACTCTTGGAAATCCCGCATAATGTCCCAAAGAAATAATTCCTTGTAGAGAAGCTTCTTGTGCCAACATTCAAGGTACGAGAGTCCAAATTTTTTTTTGAACTCGTTGGTCCCAGTGATCCCTGGTATCATGATATTTACACCTACTTGAGAATATGAGTCTTGCCTGCTAACATAACTCGAAACCTTAAGAGAGCTTTTGTAAAAAAGTCTTCACATTTTGTTATCATAGGAGAAACCCTCTACTGTAGGAGCATCGAAGGGACCCTATTATTTTTCCTAAATATTGAGGAAGCCCTAACTGCTTTAACCGAGGTGCACAGTGACATTTTTGGTTCGCACTTGAGCGATATGACTTTGAATAAGAAACTATTGAGAATAGGATATTATTGGCCCACAATGGAAAGAGACGCACATGAATTTGTTAGAAGATGTTTGAAGTTTCAGTAGCATGGGGACCTTATCCACAAACCAACTCAGGAGCTTCATCCCATTATTACACCTTGGCCCTTCTCACAGTGGGGGATCGATCTCATCGGTAAAATCACCCCCATCTCATCCAATGGCCATAAATTCATAATTACTACCATGGAGTACTTTACAAAGTTGGTTGAAGCCGTTCCCTTGACCTACATAACTGGAAAGAAGATATCTAAGTTCATCCTGAACTACCTCATTTACCGATATGGTTTCCCCCAAGCCATTATCTCGGATAATGGGACACCTTTCAAAAATTAGGACATTCATGACTTATGTGAAAAATTCAAAATTAAACATCACTTTTCCACTTCGTATTACCCCCAAGTCAATAGCCCAGTAGAAGCCACCAATAAAACCATCTTGAAAATCTATAAGAAAATAGTCAATGACGTTGGTCGTGATTGGTATTTGTAGCTAAATCCATCCTTATGTGTCTATCGTACTAGAATTTTCACACCAACAGGTGCCACCCCATTCTCTTTGGTCTATGGATCATAAGCCATCCTCCCCATTGAGATCAAGCTCTCGTCTCTGAGCACATCATTACAAAATCTCATCACAGATGAACAATACTGGGTCTCGTGACTGAATGAGCTAGAACTCCTGGATGAATGGTGTATGGATTCCCTAAACCATCTATATGTGTATCAAAATTGACTCAAACATGGCTACAACAAGAAAATCAAGAGGCAAACCTTCCAAGTCGGTGAGCTATTACTAAAGGAGAACTAGAAGAACGTGCCAAACCCAAAAAGAAAAGAAAAATTTGAGCCCAACTAGTTGGGACCTTTCATTATCATGTCAAGCTATAAATCAAGGGCATATCAATTATCAACACTAGAAGGGGAACCTCTGCAGGATCCCATGAACAACTCCCATCTCATAAAGTTTTGTGCCTAAAATATTTCAAGGTATAGAACCAAAAAATATAAAAAATAAAAAAAAGTCTTGAAAAAATGATCATCTTGATGAAAAATTGGTAAATAGGAATCTTGGTGACAAGAAGAAAATAAAAAAATATAAAAATCCAAAAAAATCAGAAAAAGGATTGAAAATAGTAAAGAGAAAAATTGTCCTCTAGTGAAAACCACTTCAGTGGTGCTCTAGACAAGTACCTTGGTGAAACCCTAGAAAATAGGTGCCAAGCATAAATAAAGCACTCTCCATCCACCAAGATCTTCATGGCTTATTTTGCACACTCACTTATCCATTACATTCTATTTATCCTTTCGTCATCCATTTGCGTCGGTACCATAGTTTGATCTTGTCTTTTTATCATGTTCCACCCTAGTACTACTTGGCACATTCCTAAGGTCAGTTTGTCCTACCTTTATCAGAGTAATCTATCACATCACATTGTGGGCATGGTCCTATACCTGCATTGAATCAAATTCATGTATATTCTTTTGATCTTCCATAAAATAAAAAAACCCAAAAACATTCAAAAATCCATCAAAAATCCAAAAATATTCAAAAAATCCATCAAAAATAAAAAACATTAGAAAATAAAAAAAATCTCAAAACATCCAAATCATATCAAAATCCAAAACATGTCAAAAATCCGAAAAAATAAAAAATGGAGTCATCCAATTGAACTACATCGTCTCTGAGCTTGAACTTTATTTTTTATCATCCCCCGAGACATTTTAGGTCAGTCCTTTAGGTGTTCGTCGCAATAGAATGGCAATCTGTTTGCCCATCTATCTCATTAGTAATCAGGTTTGTGTCAGTCCAACTACGTGGTCTCTATGTGTATAATGTAGGAAAATCTAATCTGTTGATCAACTCCACAGACCCCTAGGATAGGTCTTTAGGTTAGTCTCTTGGTCAGAATCCCAAAAACAGCCTCAAAACATTCAAAAACAACAAAAACATCCAAATATTTGAAAAAACCCAAAATGGTGCATCCGTTTCATCTCGCTTTCACCCGAAATAATCATCACTCATAATAAATCAATTGTCATCTTCATCCTTTGGTAAGTCAGTCAGAAACAAGTCTAGTAGATTCAAAAGTGAAAGCCTAATTTCCAAGGTCTAAAAGTCTAGGTTAGTAAGTCAGCAAGTTGGTCAATTCGGAGTATCAATAGCTTATCATCCAGTCAACCTCATCGTCACCTGATAACAACATATCCTATGATGCATCCTTCCTACAATGTACATCAACATAAGGCATCATCATAGTTTAGTCTTGGCTAGCGGTACGAAGAACATTAGCTTGTTTGTTTACTTTATATTTGTCTTTTTGACTTATCCTATTTTGTGCTTATTCCAATGACCTCTCGATGATGCTTAATCAAAATGGTTTAGAGAGAAAGGAGTGGGGAAATGATCATTATCTTTTTATCTACTATGCTTGCTGGATTTTCTTGTTTAATATAACTTGGTTATGCGTGCTTTGTTTGGTTTGTAGGGAAGGTGTTTTAGATGTCTTGTTGACCACATAGGAAGGCTTTCTTTTCTATTTTTTGGTCTGACATGTCTAGAATATCTGAACTGCATTCTAAATAAGGTTATGTATGTCAGGTGTGAACAAGAGTGCTCCTATCTTATTTTCAAGTCAAAGTCCATCACACTAAGTGCAACACCATCCAAGTTCTTTATACTTTGATGCATCGTACCTATGTGTGTTATCAAAAATAAGGAAAATTATGCTCTTTATCTCTCCCATCCTTGGATAAGCAATACATCATCATCATTTATCATCATATCTAATAAAGTCTTGATGACTCATAGACTTGTTGGACCTTTTTGCATCTTCTTAGATTCAAGGGTTGATCCCTCTCATTCTTCTATCCTCTTTCATGCTAACATAGTATCATTTCATCAATGCATCCATCCTACATTCATAAAGCATCCACACTCTCATCCTCCATAATCACATCATATCATCATATGACTACATCATCCATCTCATCCATCTCACATGTATTGCATCATTTAAGTTGTTTAGGATAATATAGATTTGTTATTCTAAGCATCTTACAAACATCTCATTTACATCATCATCACAATATAGATATGTTAGTCTAAGCATCTCATAAATCATACATTTGCATCAAACATCCGTTGCATAATGATATAGGCATCATCAAATCATCTATCTCATTTGCATCATCATCATAACCATCCATTCATCCAACTTGAACCTCTTTGTCGCGAGATTGACCTCAAATTGAATTTTTCAATGAATCTCTCAAGGGGGTAATGTACCAACATACTTCTTTCCACTAGGGCATCTAAAAAAAAAAGATTTTTTTTTAAATTTTGATGTCAGCGACATCATTCTTTGAATCAAAGAAACAAGTACATTGCTTCAAAGAGGGGAAAAATGTAGACATGCAAAATTGACATCATCGCTAATGTTCATCTTTTAATTAAATAAATCAATTTTATTTAATTAAATCATAAATCAATCCTAAAGTCCCCCTTTAATTAAATAAATCAATCTTATTTAATTAACTTCTAAAGTTCTTCATTTAATTAAATAAATCAAATTTATTTAATTAAAATCACTAACATCACCCTCTTTGATTAAATAAACCAAATATTTATTTAATTAAATCTAAAATCATTTTCCTCTCACTTTGATTTATTTAATTCCTAAAATCTAAGTCGAAATTGTCAAATCACCTAACAATATCTTAATTAATCAAATCCTAATTAATGCTAACTCTAATCCATGTCCCGTCCTCTAGCTTTTTCCACTTGCACAAATAAATCAATTTAAGTAATTTATTAAATCTTCATTTCCTCTCAACAAGGCATAAAAGTGGAATATTCCTCCATTTCAAATCTCCCTCCAAATGAGATGTGTCCTTCCAACAAGGCAATTATTTCATCTTACAAGTCCATTTTTCCTTGAGCTAAGTGGCCATAACTCCATTTGACTCTCCCTCCACCTTCTCATTTTAGTAATTTCAAATTTCAACTAATTGCATTTATGGGCACATTCATCAAAACATGCACATCATTGGCCTATTGGTTGGGTTCTTATCCCACATTCATGTCTTTTACCTCTTCTCTCATCAAATTCTTCTATAAATAGAGAGGTTATCCTTCATTTTGATCATCCACAATTTGAACACTTTTACTATAGGCATTTTTGAGTTGATCATCATTTTGCATCTCATTTCCATTATAATCATCTAAGCTTATCTAGGATTAGGAAAGAGCTCCTTTACATATCAAGGGTGCAACAATCCACTATGGAATAGGTGTGCATTATGCTTCTTTAAGCTTTCAATTAATCTATGTTGTTATTTTATGAGGATGATGGATTATTTCATAGGAGCACTATTATGTTTGCATAGTTTGAACTAACCCATGCTAATGAGTGTTGGAGTTTAGGTTGTTTGTAGATTTGTGGTGCTTACAATATTATATATAATCTAATTTATATTATATAAATTATGTATTAAATATTAATTATATATTATACTATATAAATTATATTTTATATTTTTATTATATATTATATGATATTTGTATTAATAATTCTTAATATAAAATATAATTTATGTAATAAATATAATCGTAATAAAATTTTAAATATAAATTTACATTATATAAACTATAGGATATAATAAATTTTAAAAATCAAAGTTGTGTCAAGTAAAAGTAAAATTAAAAAAAACCATTCAAAATAATAAAAAAGAAATAATAAAATTATAATTTGTATATAAAATATTATATACAATAATAAGTATCATTATATGATGTATAATTTAATTTATATTATATAAATTATATATTAAATATTAATTATATATTATATTGATTTATATTATATAAATTATATATTAAATATTGATTTATATTATATTATATTTGTATTTAATAATTTTTAATATAAAATATAATATGTAATAAGTATAATCATAATAAAATTTTAAATATAATTTTACATTATCTAAAATATAGCATATAATAAATTAAAAAAAACAAAGTTGTACAAAGTAAAAGTTATTTTAAAAAAAACATGTAAAATAGTAAAAAGAGGAAAAAAAGTAAGTAATATGCAAAATAGTAAATGAATGGTGAGGATGATTCTAATCATCTAGAAACCCTTTTTAGGAAGCTTGAACCATTGATCTAATAAATTAGCTTGTGCACTTCATATAAGGAACATCTTCCTCATAAAAATACTTTTATTTAGGTCAAATTATGGTCTCTATACACGTGCATGGTATGGTCCTAAAAGGTGGCTTTTAAAAAGTGATTTTTATGCATTCCTATTAAAAATTATTTTGTATCATTTGAATATTAGAATAAATTAGATATTTGAGAACTAGACTAAAAATATCAAATTTAATATTACTAAACTTTTTTAAGATTCAATGTGTAAGTACTTCAAATTTTTAGTTCAATGGTGACAAATTATGAAAATCAAGAAAAATATTTCCACTTTTTGAACATTTTGTTGATGCAACTTCTTGCACTTACCCAATTATTTGTATATATATATATTAATTTTATTTATTTAAATAGTTAAGATAATTTAATTGAAAAAAATAATTAAAAAATACATGTTTAATAGTATTTTAATGTGATAAAATAAATTTAAGATAAATGTGACAAACACATGATAGTAAAGGGTGTTTTCTATATGCTTGGGGATCTTACTCAAACCACATTGTTCAATTTAGTATAATCTACTAAGAAATTTAGGCTACTAGAAAACTCCATCCTAATTATTAAGGGTGACATTCTTGATGCCAAAAATTACCTCAAGGGTCCTTCTCCACCCTCATTGAACATTATCAATGTCATTAAGGATGATAGAGAACTCTATATCTATTTCATTAATTCTTATGGATCATGTTTCTCATGAAACATATAGGAAAACTAATCTATTACCCAAATTGTGAGTGAAAATGAAATATTTAAGATGTTGGAGGGTGGTTGAAACCTTACCTATCTAGATTTTCAACCACATTAATAATGAGAAGCCTATATGATTTTATGTTCATTATTTTTTTTCTAAATTATAATTTTATGGGTACCAATTTTCCTCTTCAAAATGAATTATCAAGCCACTCCATAAGTTTATCTTCAATCAACAATGATCTTAGCCTTCAATTTATATTTAATTTTTTTATAAAAGGCTACCTCCTCTCATTTTGAAAAGGTTGAATAGGAGCTGTTGTAACAATAATTTGATATTAATACAACCAAAGGCATTGAATTTTTGATGTTTTTCATGTTACATCTAAATGCACATGCATGGTTCCTTCAATTTTTTGTTTTAGTTTAGTTATAATAATAGAAAAGTCTTAAAGTTATTTGATAAATTTGTTGCTCATACCATTTATAATTTGTTGATTATAAGTTTGTATGGTTAGTCTAAGGCTTTAACATCATTATTTCAACTGTAAATGTATGTTGTGGTAGTAATTGAATATATGTCTAAATATTTACAATCTGAAATTCTCTACTTTTCCTTTGAAGATTGCACTATTTTTGCTGTTTTGTGGGTTTAACCCTAATTAAACAAGAATTAGTTTTCTAGGGATTTATCTATGTACAACATTATCTATTGTTTTCATTTATCTTAGGTTTTAGATTTAGGTTCTCTAAACCCTTATTGTTTTGAACTTTATTTAAAAATATGGATTAGTTTAGGAAGAAAAGCAAAAATAACTACCATATTAGATGATTGTGTTGGGGATACGGAGTTGGTCTGTCATCATGGATAAGGCATCTAAGACAACAGTGCCTTAGTGATTTTCATTTTTATCACATCAAAGACACAAAAAACTATGCCATAAAATGGAAACAGGCATAGTAAATCCCCCATTGATCCTACTGAGAAAAGTAAATGCATAACTTTAATAGATTCAACACAAGGATAGATTCAGTTTGTAGAATCAAACAACATGAAAGATAAAACTATGGAAACACAAATTTACGTGGGGAAAACCCTTTCGGGTAAAAAACCCCACCCTCCAAAACACTCAGTTCACATGTATTATTCAGTAACTAAAATGGTTACAATACAAAACCAGAGCTATGCTCTTTAGGAGTTAACATCTTGTCCATATGGAGAAATATACAGGCAACACAATAAGCAGAACCTTCACATAGTTACAATGTCATCCATCGACATACTATGTAGATTCCCTTAAGCTCCTCAAAGGAATCTCTCAGCCAGCTTCTTGGCCAGCCCAGCCTTAAGGAAAATCAGGTTCACATCTTAGCACAACTATGACACACAATTGTTAATCAGTTACCATGCCTTAGCATACCGCTCTAACACTTCGCCACCTTTTTGTGTCGCAGTTCAAAGTATTTGACTCACTCAAGTCATACTTTTCAATCACTATCAACCAACCAATTGGGTGGTATTAATATGCACCTTACCTTTGTTAGATAGATTCAAATGCCTTTGACCAAGTCGCCCTGCAAATATGCATCGAGCCATCTAGGCATTCAATTCTTTGCCACAATTGGATACTGACAACCGTTAAAATTTGAGCCTTGTAGTTAATGCATTCACCGCTCAAGACTTCAGCCAATCAATCATTGATAACCTGCCACATGTCGCCACTCCATTCATCTATCACTCTGACTTTCTATTCAAATCGGTCAATCTCAGCTGACCGAGCTCCAAGCTCATTAGAGCTCTTATCGCGCTACCACTGATCTCATCAAGTCGCCTCATGGTATGGTGGTGAGCTTAGCCAAGCTCAGCCAAGTCTTCATTACTCTAATATGCTCTAGTCTGACTCATGTCACGGTAAGGTGGTGAGCTCACCCAAGCTCACCCCACAACATCAACGAGCCTAGACCCAAACTTCACCGCGCTACCGCCAATTTCGGTGGGTCACCTTGTAGTATGGCGGTAATTGCCTGCACTAACCGCCATCACTAATGCGCTATCGTAGACCCTCCAAAACTTTCCTACAGTGTGACTGTAACCGCTAGCACAGAACACTAATGGTCAACCGTGCTACTACGGGGGCCGCTAGGCCACCCCGCAGTAGGGCGGTGACCACCAGGAAGATATCCAACGGTCTTACCATGTCCATTGTGGTGAGTCTCCTCATCACCCATGGTAAAGCAGTAACCACATTCACTAACCGCCTGCCATCCACTGCAACCACCACGACCTCCCCAAGCACTGTCTGCGGTAAGGTGGTAACCGCTTGTCAAACTGTCATCGCTCATCGCACCACCACCAGTCAAGAAGAAGACTATTGCGGTAAGGTGGTAACACCTCTAGACCGAGCAAGGTGGCCCACTGTAAAGCGATAAACCACACAACCACACCACCAAGGAAGGAATGCAATGATATGGTGGTAAAGGCCAGAAACAAGAAGAAATCGGCCAAGTCTTCAAGGGAAACCAAAATGTTGAGGCATAAATTTCCCAAAAATCTCCCACTTGATGAAGACATTCAGGCTTCCTCCATACTCGAGAAAGGACCAACACAATGCCTCCATGCTCCAACCAAGACACCTGCAACGACATTAAAAAATTTCCAACATCTCAGGCAACAACTTTGAACACAAGAACACACCAACGCAAAAAAGTACCAGTCTCAGGAACGCAAACATCTAATCCTTCAGGAAAAAAAAGGCACCACAACATCAACAAAAAAGAGCACAAACACGAACAAAGAATGAGAAACTCTTCTCCATAACAAGACAAACCATCAGCTTGAACTATAACCAAAAAACAAACTAACTGCCCTCCATCCAACTAATCAAAACCCACATGATTTGAAAAATAGCACCCACAACAAGTTCTAACCATCCAATTATCCATACCTCAAAGGTATGACCATCAATAAACTCTCACCATCACATAACCACCCATCAGCAGCCAAGAACAAGCACCATGTGTCAACCAATCAAAAAAGGACCAAACACGTCCAGGTACTCCCACTACAAGGGTACTATCCAGATGAATGCAATACAAAGCATCATCACACATGATCCAGGCATACTAATTCCACCAACCACCTACAGAAAGAAATGAGGAACCATGTAGTTCTGAGGAATAACCAAATTGATCTACACCACCTACTGCAAGAAATAATTCTCTCAACAATTTTCCACATTCTTCCAAAGTTCCATATCTGACTAAAGAAGGAGGCACAAGAACCTTCGTGCCATCACCCAAGTGACAACACATGACCAGAAATTGTGACCAACTTTGCTCCACAAAGGCATCTCACATCTAAAGTCAAATGAACATTCAGGAAGAAAAATACTAGAATAGAGAGAAACTGCAAATCAAAACATGTAGCATCCTCCTACATACATTTCTGAATGCCAGCTATGACAAGAGATATCTTCTTCACATCCCAAAGGGAAAATCCATAACAACACCCAATAGTTCCATGGATGTAAGAACCTCAAAGAAGATCAGACTAACCCATATAACCATCTCCTATCAGTCCTCAAAAGCACAAGGAGATAAACTATATTGTCCACCTTTCATTACGAATCCTCCATAATTTCAAAACAACTCAAGATTCATATCCATGAAAGATAAAGCATATCTCATATCTAAAAGTTATAATGGGTGAATACCTTTCAAATAAAATTTACTGCCAAGCAGACCAAGAAGAAAAGAAAAAGACACTCCTCCAAGATATACAAGTCACTGTGACTTACCCAAAAGAAATTTCCTTCATGATCTCTATTGAACTCACATTCAACCAAGGTGCAAGCTACTCAAACTTTCAGCTGTTACAACAAAATTCTCAAAAGATTTCCAGCCTCACCTTATTATCCATGCATCCATGAGCACCAGCAACCTGTCATCTCATACTAACTCCAAACTACATTACTACAATAAACATGAAGTCCTTCAACATATGACCAATGTACTCAAAACAAAGAGAAACCCGAGATCACTGTCAAAGTTCCAAAACCTAGGACAGGAAGTTATCATGACATCATGATCTACACATCTCCATTAGGAGATACCATGCTTCAAGTGAACAAGAAATGGTCTCAAGAGAAAAACAACATGCCAAAACTCTAAGCAAGAGTATATCATGACATTAAGCAAACAAACTCTAAACCAGCATCTCAGCCAAAAAGTTTTTAACAAAGTCCTCCATGGCTCCATGATGCTACACATCTTAGAAAAGTGACCATGTAGATGTGAAAGAAACACTTCTGCAACAACAGGATCTAAGAGCCCTTCCAAAACATCTACAAGACCAAAGAAGATCATCCACCACCAAGTGATGAATCCACAGTCACTGCTAAATCTCCCACTGAACCATGACATCAAGCTTTCCAAGCAACATGACCGACCACCTGCTGATCCAAACAACCTTCAGGTACAACCAACAACATGCCCATCAAAAAACAACATCGAACAACACCAATATTTCTAGATCGTGTAGACAACACCATCACTGTCAAAAGCTTAAGAAGCTCTCCATGACATCGTGATTCTCATGCTATAGGTTCCCATCACTGACTATTATGGTACTCAAAATGCCATTCACCTTCTCATCTCAAAACAACCATGCCAATGCACAAGTGACCACAGACAAGGTCAACTAACATATTTGCAACAACATAGAAGCAATCTCATGGATATTGATAGTCCACTTTCAAGTTGTCTCACTGCACTCAATGGTTAGCTAATCCATCAGACGCACAACTTAGAGATCCACTTCAAAACCTACAAATCTATCATCACACTAGAAACTCCTCAAGATACATGTCGAACTGTTGCTATCTCATCCAGTCACAACCCATAAAATAGGGTCTAGAAAATAGCAAAACAATAGCTCCACAAGTCACAAGTTTTACTTAACCGTGCAAAACCTACAAAACCATAGTGTTTATAAAAAACCCACACATCTCCATATTCATAGCTCATCTGGATGACCCAAGAGTTTGCACATAACCAACATGGTTAACCAGAAAAAAGAAAATAAAATATGAAAATGCATCATAGAATTTTTAGGAAAATCTAAAGAAAACCTCCAAAGCCAAAGACATGAATTTGAACCATGCGAGTGCAAGAAACAAGTAAGCAAGAACAACATGTCCATTTTAGACGAGTTCCAAAATCTCAGTCATGTACAAGCATACGAGAGAACCAAGCTATCCATAATTTGTAGACCACAAGGATCAACTTCATAGCCTCCATGCAATTAGAGCAGCAAAGAAACCACCTTTAGTGCTAAGTCAGAACACCCAACACAAGCACCAAACTTCATGGCTGAACAACAACACAAGAAACTCCATACCGGTAGGGAGCCTCTCACACAGACACCCAGTATGAAACCATGCTTTGCTACAACACAACCAAAAGCATATCTCACGCTCTTTGCATCATCAATAGTTGATGCGAGCTAGGAGCCTTAGACCACATTGCCACAATATGGTCAACTCAAGTCATCCCCAACATATTTTAAAACTGCGTGTTGAATCAAAGAAGCAACTACCACTCATCGAAGGATCAATCGCCAACCGATTCCTCCAAATTTCCTAAAGCTTGCCAAGCTAAGAAATCAACACAGGAGAAATACCTAGAACTACAGTAACCAGGAGAAGGCTTTGACACCACTTGTTGGTATCATCAAGCCTCAACCTCCCTTAAACAACTTTGATACCACTTGTTGAGGATACGAAGTCGGTCTGTCATCATAGATAAGGCATCTAAGACAGTAGTGCCTAAGTGATTTTCATTTTTATCACATCAAATACACAAACAACTATGCCATAAAGCGGAAACAGGAACAATAAATCCCCCATTGATCATACTGATAAAAGTAAATGCATAACTTGAACAAATTCAGTTTGCAGAATCAAAAAACATGAAAGACAAAACTATGGACACACAAATTTACGTGGGGAAAACCCTTTCGGGTAAAAAACCCCACCCTCCAAAACACTCAGCTCACATGTATTATTCAGTAACTAAAATGGTTACAATGCAAAACCAGAGCTATGCTCTGTAGGAGTTAACATCTTGTTCATCTGGAGAAATATATAGGCAACACAATAAGCAGAACCTTCACATAGTTACAATGTCATCCATCGACATACTATGTAGATTCCCTTCAGCTCCTCAAAGGACTCTCTCAGCAGCCTCTCGGTCAGCCCAACCTCAAGGAAAATCAGGTTCACATCTCAGCACAACTGTGACACGCAAGTGTTAACCGGTTACCATGCCTTACCATACCACTCTAACACTTCACCACCTTTTTGTGTTGCAGTTCAAAGTATTTGACTCACTCAAGTCATACTTTTCAATCACTATCAACCAACCAATCGGGTGGCATTAATATGCACCTTACCTCTATTAGATAGATCCAATCACCTCTGAACAAGTCACCCTACAAATACGCTTCGAGCCGTCTAGGCATTCAATTCTTTGCCACAATCAGATCTTGTCAACCATTCAAATCTGAGCCTTACAGTTAATGCATTCACTGCTCAAGATTTCGGCCAATCAATCATTGATAACCTACCACGTGTCGCCACTCCATTTGTCTATCACTCTGACTTTTTGTTCAAACCGATCAAGCTCGGCTGTCTGAGCTCCAAGCTCATCAACTTGCCTCACGGTATGGTGGTGAGCTCAACCGAGCTCACCCAAGTCTTCACTGCTTTACCATGCTCTAGTTTGACTCATGCTGTGGTAAGGCGGTGAGATCACCCGAGCTCACCCCATAACATCACCAAGCCCAAAACTAGACTTCACCACGCTACCACCGAGCTCATTGGGTCACCTCGCGGTATGGCAGTAACTGCCTACGATGACTGCCATCTCCACCACACTACCACAGACCCTCCAAAGCCTTCATGTGGTGTGGCGGTAACTACTAGCATAGACCACTAATGGTCAACCGTGCTACCATGGGGGCCGCCAGGCCACCCCATGGTAGGGCGGTGACCGTCAGGAAGACCGCCAACGGTCTTACCATGGCCACCATGGTGAGTCTCCTCATTGCCTATGGTAAAGCGGTAACTCCATTCCCTGATCACCAGCCATCCACCACAACCACTGCGGCTTCACCGAGCACTTTTCGCGGTAAGGCGGTAACCTCCTATCAAATTGCCGCTGCTCATCGTGCCACCGCCAGTCAAGAAGAAGACTGTCATGGTAAGACGATAACACCACCGAACTTCCAGACCAAGCAAGGTGGCCTGCGGTAAAGCGGTAAACTACACAACCGCACCACCAAGGAAAGAATGCAGCGGTATGGCTGTAAAGGCGGGAAACAAGAAGAAAACGGCCAATTCTTCAAGGGAAACCAGAATGTTGATGCATAAATTTCCCAACAGATTGAAGTCACTTTTAGATTGTAGATCTAGAAATAGATCTAGGATTTAATCTGATTTTTCATATTTTACGCATCCTTATTTTCAAAATGTTCCACCTTAAAAGTGTAAGCCCCTTTGTGAAAAAAGAATTACATTAACCACTTAGAAATTTTTGCAAAGTCAAGTTCTGACAATCGAAGCCTTGGAGTTATCTTTCTAAAGTTTTATGAAGATTTTCTTTCAAGAGATATGGTACTTTGTTACTTTTTCTATGTTGTGAATGTGTAAAACACTCATCAACACTAATGAGAATATATCATGTCATTTCATCACAACTCAAATTATTCAATCACATCTAATACTTAGATTTATTAAATATCTTCAAAATAAAGTGTAAGTTGTCCATATTTTTATACCACATCAAGCTCAACTAACTCTTCAATAACACATAATATTATCTAATGATCTTCTATATCTAGTCACCACTTATGAAATCCACATGCAAAGAGATAGGTTGGTATAAATTACTAGGTGGCTATACTAATACATCATATTATCATGATGGTAGTTACTAAAAGGAATCCTATTTTGAATAAGTTTGACTTGTTTAAAATATACCCCTTACACTATAACTAAACATTTGGGAAACAAAATTTCATCACTTGTTTCAGGTTTTGTTAACTTCATCCTTTCTTTTATTTAATGTAATAAATATTAATTATCAGTTCTATGTTTCAAGCCTCTACTATGACTGTAAAACATATCTTACACCAAAAATATTCAATGTAAAAATTTATAATCAATCTTTAATTATAAAATGTAATAACTAGATTACAAATAAATTTTGTCTTTAACATATTAAAATTTAAAAAATTAAGAATTATAAAATTTCCACGATACATATATCTTTAAATAAATATTGAAATAAAGTCATAATCAATTGAAATCAAAGGAATGCATTCAAAGATCTCATGTTCATATTTGTAGTATTTTTCAATAAGAACTACTTGCACAAAATTCTATTCATCAATAAATCCACGTTGTTGGTTGTTCGAATTATCATAATTTTCCAAAATGTAGTCATAAGAAAAGTAAGAGTAATCCCTGGTACACAATATCTATGTGTGGCTATTTATACTCATGATACAATGTGAATATCTTGTTTTGTCTACCCTCTGACATCCATGCATTGTTCTTCTACCTACACCTACAAATTATATATTATATAATATAAAATAAATATTTAGGTAAACATTTTAAAATATGTTAATTTTTTTCAAACAATACATGATATCTCAGAAACTACTCTATTTGGACATGGGTTCCTCCATGAAGATATGCTGACCTTATACACAAAGTGTTTCTTACACCATTCAATAACATCATGTACATCATAAATATATTATCTCCCTCATGATTCATTTGGTTTTTTTTTTATAACACATTCGACACAAGCTTTTGTACCATCATGTTAACCCTTTCTATACCCACTCTTAAAAAAATGAAATATGTGGTATATTTTCATTTCTATTATATCTATGTGGTGCCTAAAATGGCCTTTATTATTTGAATTGTGATGCACACCTGTCAAACTATACAAAATACTTTTAAATTTTCACACTGCTTCTTGCTAAATATTCAAAAAACTTCTTAAAGCAACGTTCTACAAAAATGTGTGTTATGCTCTATATATAATCATTGATGTTAAATTGATATTATTTATTAATTATTGATTCTTCACATGTACTAGATCAAAACCATCTTTCACATGTACTAGATCAAAACCATCTAAATCCAATTGTGCATTTTAATAACACAAATGCACCATAATAGTTACCTACATCAAATAGTAATATTGTGTTTCAATCTTCTTTTGCAAGGTAAAAGAGTGACTTTACAAAAATTTGGCTACTAATAAAACTATTCTAGGTGGGGAAGTATCTCTTAACAATATAAATTATTTTTCTTGCCACTTAGAAAAATATGCATGTGATTTATGTATGGTTGTATCAATTTACAAAAAAAAACTATAAATTTTCCAATAGGTATCTCCTCTTCTACATAATACAACCTTGAGGATTCTTTCCCAAATTGTTTTTTGAATTTTATGTACTTGTAACTCTTGCAACTTACCATCTTCATCATGTCACAATATTCATTTATCAAAGGCATTTTAGCCAAATTTCTACATGTTTCATAGAGTCCTTTTATGTATTGAATTGAACCATCTACATCATCATCATATTTAACACATAATATGGATTCTATGAATTGAATTACCCATTTCAAAGGGACATTTTGAAAACCACCAATTTATTCTTTGATATTTTGAAGCGCCTGATAGTAAAGATCAAATTAAATATGATAATCACAATCTTTTTGAAAAGTGTTGTTTTCCTTCAAATAATGTGGCATTAACATTTTATACATTATTTTTCTAATATTTATATGAGGATTGACATCAAAAACCATCACATACATCTCATGGTGTGTTATGTCTAACTAATGGTTTGTATGTAGTACAAATCTTTTTGGACCGATCTTATGTTTTAGAAGACCTCATCTGTTTAATGAAGGATGAGGATGATCATGCTAAAAAATCTAGATCAATTTCCTCACACCATATTTATTATTGTTAGAATAATGGTCCCTACATGTCATTTTCCAATTTCCTTCTACAGTAGTATCATCCAAAAAATATATATTTTTCATATATCTTCTTAGTGTGTTTCTGATTAAGCCAATTTTAGTTGAAACTGAAGAGATCTAACACTTTCTTGGAATTTTTGGAATTACAATATATTTTAGCATCACTTGTTTCAAAATTATCTTATTCATTGATCAATATATTTTCTCAATAGAACCTAAACCCTTTTTCACATTTTTAACAATATCTTATTCTAGGCATCTTTTCCTCTCTTTGTTGTGAAATTTACACCCAAATATTACAATGGATATTTTAGTTCATCATGAAGAAATATATTTGATAATAGTTATGCTTGACCAAGTGTATCACAATTTTTAAAATAAGCCTCAAGTATTTCAATTGTAGTTCTACTCAATGACTACTTAGTAGTTTGACTAGGTTGTTCAATGCAAATTTTATTTTATATCCATTTCAAGTAAATGATCTATATTTGTAAAATATTTTTTCTCTTCACCTCTATAATTAGATTCATATGCATATCTATAGAAGGAAGCAATATTTATTTGTATCTAACATCAAATTATAGATTGACCTCCCCTCTGATATAAGTTTTGTTGTTTGGTCTCCTCCCTAACATCAATTATGTGTGCTTCAAAATCCTCTACTCTAGTATATAAATTAGGCTCAACTTCTAAACTAGTTTTTATATATTGATCCCCTATATACATTTCATATAAAAGATAAGATTTTAGAATATTTAAGGCACAAATATATTTAAATCTCTCATGTTTATAAAAAAATATGTAATTTTTAGTTCATTTCAATTATATATATGCTCAAATATCTAAGTGAACCGCCAAAAACATATGCAAATAAGGGAAAGATGATTGCTTACAGGGAAAAATTTAGTGGTGAATCTTCGCCAATTGGTGAATATTTCAAATTGGGACCTCCAAAAATGGTGAATAATACAAGCTAGAAATTATGTTGAATCGCCAAGCTTTTACAAAAAAATAAAATTGTCTTGATTAATTCTCCAATGCATTATTTTTTAAATGATGCGTCATTGGAATTGATTCACTAGTAGTTTATATTCTAATTACAAATATTAACTATATTCACCATTAATTTTATACTCAGACAATTAATTTTTGGGAAATATCACCACTAATAATAATTTACCATTTCATTTTAGGGATATTTTAGCCTTGAATAGGTTTTTTATTTATTGCCATCGATTAGCTTTTTAATCGAATGGTTGCAAGTTAATTTGGTGAAGTTATATGCATGTTCCTTTTAAAAAGGTTGTTGAGGCCTAAAATTTTTTTTGTTTCCCCCTTAACCCCCACAAGGGGGCTCTGCCCCCTTGAATCCCGCAAGGGGCACTACCCCTTGACTCCGTCGATGGTAGCTGCCCCCGGGCCCCTACTTCAATATTAAAACAAAAAAACAAAAAAATAATGGGGGAACTGTGCTGACCAACTACGCAAATTGTTAAAGGAGAGATTCTCCATCGTAATTAATCATTTTGGTGATTATTCTCTAGTATTCGCCACTATGATTATTTTTTTTACCAATTATTCATTAAGATTCACCAATATTTTACAATTTTTTTAATAATGTGCATAAGATTCGCCAGGGAAAATTAATAATTTTTTCAAATAAAAGGAAATATTCGCTAGGATTTTACACCTTCGCTGAGGGGGGTTTCTTAAAGTTATCCCTGATTCCCTAATTACGCTCCTATAGTTTTTCACCTAAGGAGCACTTGCTTGTGAAATGGCTCTCTTTCCACTTTGGTGTTATGATTTTAGGTGAGTTCATTCAAATGGGGTTAGGGGTTTAACGTGATGTGTGTGGAGTGCCCTAAATTTAATAAAATGAAAATCAAAGCTAATCTAAATGTAACTATGAATGTAAAAGCTTATGAAATACAACTGTGCTAGAAAACACATTGAGATATACAAGTATATACAAAATAACCTAAGAAATATGAACAAACTATTATAGAAATGGATGATATTGAAGAAGTGTGAACCTTGAATCTTGTAGGAACTGGAAATGCTACTGGCTTTGATGCACAATCCGAAAGGGACACTTGTGCCAAGTGGGGTGATCTAGTCCTTCTTCGGGGAAATTCTAGAAAATTGCTCCAGAGTCTGTTTTAGCCAAAAGGGTATCCAGATCTACCAATATTTTTGAAAAATAACATCAATGGGACTAGGTCGCCTAAAGTGGTGACCTAGTCGTCTTCTGAATTTCTATGAATTAGAAGATGGGATCTGAGGCCTTTGATCTATTTTTTCTGTTCCTTTAGGTATACAGTCCCGAAAGTGAAGATTCTGGTATGTGGAAGTCTTACAAGCTTCAACTAGGGTTTCTTCAACCTTAGAGATCTTGTTCAACTTGTTGAATGACCTGCAAGCTTTGAATGCACCTAAATCTGCAAACACACACAAAGAGAAAGAAGAAAATGTTGGATGTTAGGATATGGGGGTTTGCGGTGAAGCCCCTTTGTAGATAATCAAATAAAATGATGAAATATGAAGCAATGGACTTAGTTACCTTGCCATGATGAGAGATCTTGAGTTGCAACAATGGAGGATTCAACCCTTGAGTGCTTCAAAAAGATGTCTTGTTGACCTAGAATCTGAAACCCTAGCTTGCTTGAGGAGAATAAGTGATGAGAGATTAGATGTGAGAAAAATGTGTGTTGAGAATAAAATGGATGATGTATAATGAGGAATTAGGGTTTTGAAGCTTATTTATACAAGTTATGCCCTAATTTCCCCAAAATAACACTAGATACAAGCCGACCTTAGAGTTTTAGAGACCAAAATCCTTAAAGAAATTTAAGTTAACATTGAAATGTTTGCCACATAGGACTAGGTTGCCCAAGATGGCGACCTAGTCCACCTAGGCATTTTTCATTATTTTTTGGTAATTAAAATGTGATTATTGTTACTTTTCGGGATTGTCTTATGAAAACACACTAAGATAGGACTTATATGTGTATTAAGGGGTCATTATAGCATAATAAAGGGTTGATTGAGTGATGAAAATCCTAGGAGAGTGTGAAAATGTTTTACAACACTTTACAACACTTCATCACAAGGCTTGGAAATGGGTAAAAATAAGTTGAAAATGGTTCAAATTCCATAGGAATAGGTCCAAATCAGTGAAAAGTGTCAAAGTCTACACTTTTTGGCGACACATTTAGCCCCCACTTTAGTGAGAGGATGAACTTGCTTCAAAATCACACTAAATTAGCCCAATGAAGATGGTGAAGAATGACAGAATAAGAATGAGAAGGATGAAGGGGGTGGTCAAGCCCCCAAGGATTCAAGATTCTAAGTTAATGGGACATCAATGCCAAAGAACACATTCAAGGGTGAATGCATTATAGTAAAACAAGATACATGATCATGCGATGACAAGGATTAGTATGAATAGAATGAAAAGGATGAAAAAGATGTACTCACTTTAGGGCCACAAAACATCAGGTTGTTCAGGAGGTGAGAAACATAGACATGGTTGGTATGTACTCACAAAGGTAGCTATGGGGAAATTTGTGCCACTCATTGGGCTTCCCACTCAAACCATACCAAAGTTATACCTCGTGACAACCTTGATTAGGCCCCACAAAAGAAAGCAATGTTTGTAATGATGGTGTTCAAAAGGATTTTTCTTTGTTCATGCGATGTCTCAACCTAGGAAATATTATATGTAATGTCACCAAGAGAGGCAAAGTGAAAATGTACTCATTTTGTATGCAAAAGAGGCAAGGGCTCATCTTGTATGAAAAAGACGAAAAATGTAGGTGTCTCATCCTAAACAACATTGTGTGTAACATTTTCAAGAGAAGCAATCACAAGAAAAAGAAGATCACACAATGAAATGTGAGTGGTGATGTATGACCCCACTTTAAAGGAATTTTGAAACACTATACTATGAGAAATTACTTTAAAGTAGAAGAGGGAGAGGACATGGGAGCTTGTTCAGAAATTCCTATGTCGAGTCATATGTTTTTGAAAATTTGCATCATGATAAGGGGAGTATGTCACATGCGAGTCAACTTAAGAAAAGTTGTTCACATTCCAAGCTTGCTCTTATATGTTCATGAAAAGTTAACAACAAGCCGAAAGAGACAATGACAAGTGGAATATGAGGGAAGAAGGCTAACTAACCTCTTGCCCCCACTTAGTGCAAGACAAGAGTGAGCTAAAGGGATTGGGTGAAATGCTTGGTAGAGTGAAAATTAGTATCAATTAGAGGGATGAGGTTCCCCCACATAAGGGAGAGCACCAAGCTCCATAATATGTTGAATTCTACTCCTCAAGGCCTTACACTGATTAGTGGAGTGACCATGAACTCAGTGGTAGGGACAAAAGGAATGTTGATTATGACATTTCTTTTGAGTTCTAGGAGGAAGGGATATCAAGTGATCTCGGAGGAGTCACAACAAGATACCCTCTTGATCAAGGGTAGAAGGTGGTCCCTAGTTGGGAAACAATGGAGGTTCTTGCTTAGTATAAGATGCCATACCTACACAAGGCTCTATGGATTGTGATATTTTATATACTCCTTTGGAGAAGTGTGTAAAATCAAAATCAAGAGGAGATTGTGAGATGACATGGGCATTAAGCGAAGAGTCCTTTTTGGTTGGAAATGATCACTTTCTAAGGTTGGTTTAGAAGGGTGATGAGGGGAAGGTTTGATGATTTTGATGAAAGGACAAAATCCATGACCATGGTTGGATATTTGCATATGATGCTCGATAGGGTTGTAGATAACTTGTTTGTTAGCACCACAACCTTGTCCACTATAGCCAAGTTGTTTCATGATCTCATAACCTTTTCCATAAAGCTTTTTCAGCTTTTTTGGGTCGGGTGAGGGGTCATTATTTTCATTGGTGGCTAAAGGAGTTGAGGTGGATGTTATCAAAGGATTGACTGAGTCTTGTGTTAACAAGACTACATTTCCCATTTTAGAGTTGTTATGCATGGTCTTGGAGTCTCCTATTAAGGGAGGGGTGAGGTCTAAGGAATCCCAACCATCATCAAAGGAATTTGGTTATAAGGGTGCCACATGTTGGGTTGGTGTAGAAGTGGTGAAGGGTTTGGATTTTTTTTGCTCAAGATGTAATACACTATAAGGCTCGGGATCACCATCAAGTGTGTAAAATTTTTTTCTATAGATGTAATTCATCTTGCGATGAAGAGTGGAAGGAATGCCATTCATTGCATGAATCCATGGCCTACCAAAAATGAGGTTAGATGAAACATCATTTGGAATAACATGGATTGATGTGTTTAATGTGGCCACTCCAACTATAAGAGTAAAAGTGATCATACCAAGCAGATTTTGTCCTTTACTATCAAATCTAATGAGGGATAAGGAGTAAGATTGGATGGTTGATTTATTGATATGGAGCTTATCCAATAGATTGACACTACATACATTGAAAATAGAGCCATTATCAATAAGGGTTCACTTGATCCCTATGCATTTGTATTGAGATATGATCATGAAAGCTTCAACTTTGTTTTGACTTCCAAAGGAGGGAGTTGACTTTGGTGGAAAACAATGTCAACATTCAAGCCTTGAATTATACTTGCAATATCATTTATTTGTGCATTAGAAGGAACATGAATTTGTTGTAAGGAATTCTGCATCATGTTATGATAGTGATGGGAGGCTTGGATAAGGTCCCATAAAGATATTTTAGCGGTAGTGTTCCTTAGTTGATTGACAAGGTCATACTCCCTAAGGAAGGAATTGAGGTGAGGGGTAGTAGGAAGAATGGGAGGGGATGAAGGTAAAGGTGTTTAGGTTGATGGTTGGGAATGTGGGTTATTGCAAGTGTAATGTGTGTGAGCAATGGTATTATGACTCAATTGCTGCAACACATTAGGCTTAGGTGGGGAGAGAGTGAATTCAGGTTTAGAAGGTGGAGAAAGGATGAGTTGAGGTTGGATAATATTAACATCCCATAGGGAAGGAGAGTCTAAAATAGGATCTACATCTTATTGTAAGGGCATAATATTATTAAGGAAATGATCAATGGTGGGATTATGAGGAGAGGAAAGATTAGAATGGCATTCTATGTGATTGTCAAAGGTCTCATTCTTGTGCTCCAAATAACCAATGCTAGTAGGAGAGCTTGGAAAAGGTTCATCACATGCTTCACTATGAGAAGGGGAGGCATCAAGAGAAGGATCAATATTATTTTCAAATAGGGAGGGAGGGTCGAGAGTCCTATGATTCCTAGGAGAAGGATCTTCTAACACCAACATGTCCTCTTTGCATCAAGGAGAGATATTAGAAGAAGGGAAAGGGTTATCATCATAGTTAGGGAGAATAGGCAGGGTAATGTTTATAAATGTGTTTATAATTTCATGTTCTTGTGTTAAACTATCTTCCCAAAGGGGATGATGAGAAGAAAAAGAAAGACCGTCATGATGCTCAATGATTGTACCTTCTTTTAAAAAGATACCTTCATCACTAGAAGGAGAGGTATCAAGAGAGGATCAATTATGATCATCATGATTATCTATGTTTGTATTTGCTTCTAACACATCATCCTCATAAATATGAGAGATATTAGGTTGTGTATGTTCAAGACAATTAGAAACATTTTCATTTGCTAGACTCTCATAACTACGGAATGCATTGAAAGAATGATTCTCTCATAACTACGAAATGCATTGAAAGAATGATTAACATGTTTATTTACTAACTTATTCATTTCAAGTTAGAAAGAAATGAAACAAAAATGTTTGAAGAATTTACAATGCAATATAAAGACTAAAAAGGAAATACAATTTTCAGATTACAAAGGCAATTTGTTGATTACACTATCGATGATCAGAAAATGAAATTTTGCAAAATGGAAAAACATACAATGCATGAAATGAGCTAAATTAAGCTAATTTTAATCAAATACATGTAACAAAAACACAACCTATTGATATAGGTAGGTAATGGCATCAAATAGAATCCTAAACACATTGTTTTTAGCCCTATAAAGGGCAGTTTTAGAAGCCTAAAGGGACTAGGTCGCCCAAGATGGCGACTTAGTCCTCTTGGTGAATTTTTTGAGATATTTTAGGTATTTTGGATTGATACAAGTGGTTTTTGTATGGGGTGATGCAGATCTAACATGAAAATGCAAAATTACAGCAATAATTAATGTTTTACAATGCAAAAATGCAGCCAAAATGCACTTTTCACTAATGCAAAATTTGAAACCCTAGGATGCAACTTCACTAATGTGACGTGCCATGCAAGTTAATAATAAGAAAATGAAGAATCTAAATCAGACAAGAGGGTGTAAAGATGCCAGGTTCACCAAAATGAGCCACCTAAAACATATGCAAACAAGGGAAAGAGGATTCCCTAATTAGGCTCCTAAAAATTTTCACCTAAGGAGCACTTGATTGTGAAATGACTCTCTTTCCACTTTGGTGATATGCTTTTGTGTGAGTTCATTCAAAGGGGGTTAGGGGCTTAATGTGATGTGTGTGGAGTGCCCTAAATCTAATAAACTTAAAATGAAAGCTAATCTAAATGTAACTATCAATGTAAAAGCTTATGGCATACAGCTATGCTAGAAAACACATTGAGATATACAAGTATATACAAAATAACCTAAGAAATATGAACAAACAATTCCAGACATGGATGAGATTGAACAAGTGTGCACTTGGAATCTTGTAGGGGCTAGAAATATTGCTGAATTTGATGCAAACTCTGAAAGGGACACTTGTGCCAAGTGGGGTGATTTAGTCCTTCTTCAGGAAAATTCTGGAAAACTGCTCTGGAGTCCATTTCATCCAAAAGGGTATTCTGAATTTCTTTGAATTAGAAGATGGGATCCGAGTCCTTTGATCTGTGTTTTCTACTCCTATAGGTATCTGGTCCTAAAAGTGAAGATTCTGCTCTCTGGAAGTCTTCCAGGCTTCAACTAGGGTTTCTTCAACCTTAGAGAGCTTTTTCAACTTGTTGAATGATCTTCAAGCTTCCAATGCACCTAAATCTGCAAACACACACAAAGAGAAAGAAGAAAATGTTGGATGTTAGGATATGGGGGCTTGCCTTGGTCAAGCCCCTTTGTAGATAATCAAATCAAATAATGAAATAAGATAAGGAAGCATGAAATATGAAGAAATGGAATTAGTTACCTTGCCATGATGAGAGATCTTGAGTTACAGCAATGGAGGATTCAACCCTTGAGTACTTCAACAAGATGTCCTGTTGACCTAGAATCTGAAACCTTAGCTTGCTTGAGGAAAAGAAGTGATGAGAGATGAGAGGTGAGAAGAATGTGTGTTGAGAAGAAAATGGGTATGCATAATGAGGAATTAGGGTTTTGAAGCTTATTTATACAAGTTATGCCCTAATTTTCTTGAAATAACACCATGCAAGCCGACCTTTGGGTTTTAGAGACCAAAATCCTAAAAGAAATTTAAGTTAAAATTGAAATTTATGCCACATAGGACTAGGTCACCCAAGGTGGCGACCTAATCCACCTGGGCATTTTTCATTGTTTTTGAGTCATTAAAATGTGATTATTGTTACTTATCGGGATTGTCTTCTGAAAACACACTAAGATAGGACTTATATGTGTATTAAGGGGTCATTATAGCATAATAAAGGGTTGATTGAGTGATGAAAAGCCTAGGAGAGTGTGAAAATGTTTTACAACACCTTACAACACTTCGTCACAAGGCTAGGAAAGGGGTAAAAAGAGGCTGAAAATGGTCCAAAGTCCATAGGCAAAGGTCCAAATGAGTGAAAAGTGTCAAAGTCTACACTTTTTGGTGACACACTAAGTGTTTCTTTGTTTATGCTCAAATCAATATAAAATTAAATGTATGAAAATTTCTAATGTATCATTCTTATCACTTGTCTAGATATATACTTACATAGTGGTAGCAAAAATATGCGCACAAACATAGTTTGAGGTGACTTGAATATCATTTTAAAAAGTATTGAAATGACATAAAATCTATGTGTACTAATAAATTCTATGTAGGAAGGAAAATATAAGATATTGTAGAGCATAACCTCCATAGAATTTATGTTAGAGTGAATAATTTATCTATTGACTATAGCTTAAGTGTACTTAGGTTGATGAGGTTAGACAATATCTTGTCTAACTGAATATGCAACCTTTTAGATCTCTAGAGATTACCTATTTGTTTGATAAACCTCGTGTGCATACCTTTTTAGGTTCGAAGACTTTCCATCTCACCTCAAATGTCACTTTTCTAGTCATTCAACATTTGTCATTAATGTTGATGACTTGGTCAAATAGATTGTTGGTTTGCACATTCCACGTGATCCAGAGGTTGAAATCTATAGGAAACTTTTCTTCTTATTTGTGCCACATCATGGGGCACTTGGAAATCCACCTATTTTCAATCCACATTATAGGTGGATTGCCTCTTCCTTTCCAATATAAGCAAGCTCATATAGTACTTTATAAGTAATTCTTGTAGATCAATCTCTTTGATAATGTGAATTAGGCTAATCATTGTGCACAAGTATTTTTGTGGAAGGATAAGGTTTTTGTTGTTATGATCTTTGATGGAAATCCTAATGTGGTATCAGAGCAATGCAATAAAACCCTTCCCAAAAGCTTGCATCAAGTCTAGTTTAGAGTTCCATGCAATTTGATTTACATGTAAAAATTAATCTCTGTTTGTTTGAGGTTTTTGTTGTTTGGGTGTAATTATTTGTGGATTTGCATTGGGTGCATACAATCTATAGTTTACTAATTTAATCGTAAAAAAATAAAAAAAAAATAGCAGAGGGCCATTAATGTGCCCTTTACCAATATGTTATTTTGGTAGAAAATTTGTAATATCCATATCTCTATATAGGAGCGAATTTGCACCCCTTGCACAAATTCCCCTTTTACCCTTCCACACTTTAGAAAACCAAATCTGAAGGTGAAATTCCACATAAGCCCACTACCTTCATTCCACTTGGCACCTGTTTTGAGTGTCGACAAAGGAATAACTGTCAGGGACGCCCGCGTGACACACAAATGTATGTGTGGCGTGCTTACGTCCCTGGAAGATTCTTGTAGCTAGAGCCTGCAGAGGCATTACACTTCCCATTGGGAGTCAAATTGTAACACCCTCTTTAGTTGACCAACTCGAATATGACTATTTCCTTCACTTTGTACTTCAAATTCATTCACTCTCATTTCCATTTCAGCTCTTCACAATCCCTTCGATAACTTCTACAAAGATCTAAGCCTTTGACTCATCTCACTTGGCTCTTCACAAGCTCTAAAAATTCAATCCATCACTCTCAAGCAACACTCTACTCTCGATAGCAGCAATATCAACACTCTGTCAACTTCGTAGAGCAAGTGTGGAACCAAAACCATTGCAGTAGAGGCTCGAGTTCTCTCATTTTCTCCCCCATTAGCCTTGAGTGCTCTTGGTGGAGGTGGTAAGATTTCTACACCTCTCCTCTATGATTTAGTTGAGTAGCATAGCACTATTTTGTAGTGCTTTAGTGTTCTTTACTTCATTTGCTACTTTATCATACTTTTCTCCATTATCATCATCTTGGTTGTTTGTGGATGTGGGAACACCAAAATGGGGGTTTGACTGAGGCAAACCCCTATACAGCCCCAACAATTTCTCTCTCTCTCTCTCTCTCTCTCTCTCTCTCTTGTGTGCAGGTATTGATGACATTCACGTGTTGTAGGCTTCATTACTTGCACGGTTGTAAGCATTTCCTTTGAACCACTTCTTGTTCTTTTTATCTATTTCACCATATTTCAGCTTTATCACTTTTTGTCATTTTCCTACATTCTAGAAGTTCTCAACAATTAGAGTAGAAGTAGCGATTTATCTATTTTATGAGATAAACTTTATTTTTGGTTTGTATGAGACATAGGAGTGCCTCGATGATGCCAGCATGTTGTGATGTCATTCATATTTTGTATTGTTTTCCTTTGGTCGAGAGCTTGTTAGTTTGTCGAGAAAATCTTTGTGACCTACTCTTTCCAATTATAGAACTTTCATCATTGTTCCTTGAGGTAGTTTAGGGCAGTTTGCTCTATAAGGCTCTCTGAGTGAAGACAACTTGTGAGTAGAGAATCCCCCTTCTCTACAATCTCTTTGCAAGATATTATTGTGGTTTTACAACATTGGAAGGTTTAATGCTTTATGATTTGTATTTGGCTTCATTTGTGCTTGTAATAAGTTAAATTATTTGTTTAAGGCATTAATTATGATCGTATCAACTCCACATCTAGTCAATCTCTTTTTCTCAGGCATGTTGGTCAATCATTCCTCCAATTCCATCAACCTACAAAGAGATCCTACACAACACTCCTTCAAGTGTCACCCTCCACTTTCAGACATGTGACCCCTCTTTGAGCGAATCCAAGTCGACAAAAGTTTTTATGCAGCTCAAAGAACACCTACGATCTCCTCCAAAGATCTACTCTTTCAACTATGAGTTGCCTCCCTCAGTAAGTCATCACCTTATTTTCCTTTTTATCCAAGGATTTGAGTGGCCTATAAATATTGAGAGTGCTAGAAAGAGGTGTGAAATTTGGTGCATGTCATATTCGCTTGTTTTTTAGATTGATTAGAGAATCCTCTTCCATGTAGCACTCATATCTTCTCACATGTGGCACATCTACACTTTTCTCTAGCATAAATAGGTGATATCAAGAAATTTTTTAGTTGCATGAAGATCTTACTCCATCTCACATGACCTACAAATTTCCCATAAGAATCTTCCTCACACACATGGCTTGCCTCATAGAAGAGGCATTGTAGATTTGACCTGATGTGGTAGTTTAAACTAGCCAAACATGCAGATTGGAGTCATCATTTTATTAATATTGATGGGTTTCATTAGTTTCTTAATGATTCTTTTTATCTACACAATGTGGTGTTCAACATTCACAAGCTTTGGGAGAGTAGTTTCATTGTTATATGCCACCACTTCAAATGAATTCTTCCTTGTTGACTATAGTCAAATGCCCATTGCATTGTTTTTTTACAAAGAAGAAAAACTTTTATACTAAGCACTAACATTTATGCTTATCCATTAGCTGTTATTTAACTTTCATGATTTAGCTAAAATGTCAAAAGGTTGTAAAAATGGGTTTTTTTCATTTTGTGATAACTTGCAAACAAAGGGGTGATCATTTTTTTTAATAATGGGGTATTTTGATTTTATGTTTTCATCATTTTCTTGAGGTTTGAAAGGAATACTTAATTTATGTCTTCATTTTTCACCTCATGACAAAAAATGACATGAACTTGTAAGAACTCGTAACAACAAATAAGTTTATAAATGCACTCACATAAAGTGCCACAAAACCTAAATGTATGTTCCTTTAGGAGGGAAACATTTACTTACAATAAATTATAAAGTGTAATGGAGGGTTGTATAGAGCCTTGATTAGCCATCACATCAATGGATCCTCATGATTTATTGTTAATATGTATGTTTCCTTGATTTTCCATCACAACAATGAATCCTCATGATTTTTACTAATATGTGTGTTTCCTTGATTTTCCATCACAATAATGGACCCTCGTGATTCTCACCTCATGTGTGTTTTCTTTGATTCACACCCTTTATTAATTTCTTTTACATCTTTTGGACCTAATTCTAGGTCTAAATTTCTTGCACATTGTTGTGCCCAATTTCAATTAGTCCTCTCATATCTCTTAGTATTAAGGGGGATTATGACAGTGTTATGCTAATGCTTCTTTCAATGGACCAATGGAAGAACCTTTTGGGTATGTGCAGGATCATCATGGAAAAAACAGGCCCTTAAGTGGCAATAAAATTCAGAAAATCAGAGTTAGGCAACTTGACGTAAAAATTTGAATAAGTTATCTATATTATTTAAAAAATATGTAAGAATAGAACTTGTAGAAAATTGAATTTAGTTTCTAAACTACTAGGTTTATGTTTATTTTTTTAAAAATTTATTTAGTGAAATTTTGAAATTTCAATGTAGTAGTACTTAAATTTTAGGGAAAAATAAGAAGTAGGTGTCTGTCTGACCACCCTAACCACAATAAAATGATAATATTTTTTTATAATATTTTAAATATAAGTAGGGGACTCATGTCCGGATGTGATGCATATTATTTTGTATTTTCTTTCCAAGTAAATATTTAATTATGATTTTCTTAGTACAAATATTAAAAAGTATAAAAACTCGTATGTCTAACCACCTTAACTTGGTCAAAACTTCATGAAATTCATTTTTTTTTTTTTAATCCTATAGTATGTGAAGCACAGAATGTGATGCATATTTCAGATTCAAAAAACATGATACTGTTTGAAAGTTATAGATGTTTCTCAATCAGCCTATCAATTAGGAATTTAGTCGTAAATCAAATAGAAAATGAATAGTAATTATTTATTAAATTCAAAGTAAAGCATAAATTATATTGGTGGAAAGTTGAGAATATCCTTTGAAAAAAAAAATCATTTCATCATCAGCCACATGGGTCATCATATCACTTAGATATTGCCACTTTTTGGCCTGTCATGATCCTACACATACCCTTCAATCTTTATCTCTTGGTTGAGGAATTATTTTAGTGGATCATATTTTATGAGATTCTAGTATGCGATAATAAGAGAACTATTTGTATTTTAAATTTCACAAAGTTTGATATCCTTTGTTCATTCATGGTTGAGTAGTGTTCATATGTTCACTCTTGTAGTGTTTTTTATCTCTTATCTTGATCTACATTTCTTGGAGGCTTGTTGATCCTAGAAAACACAAGTTCATCTTCAGTAGAGTTTATAACTTTGACATGCTTCAAGATTTTTTCATCAGCATTTTCCTATCATCATGAGAGATATTTTCAAGAGGTCTTATCCTTATCTTATCTCTCTTTTAGAGGATAGTTTTTTCCCACTAGGTTTTCTATCTTTCTCCATTTACAAGAGAATGCATAGTACAAGGGTAACTTACCAAGCCTTGTAGCTAGGACCCATTTCTATCTATTTAAACTTTTTTGATCTCCACAAGTATCACTTAAGGGGGGGTGTTAGAGTGAATAATTCATCTATTCACTATAGCTTAAGTGCACTTAGGTTGACGAGGTTAGAAAAAATCTTGTCTAACTGAATGTGCAACCTTTTAGACCTCTAGAGGTCACCTAGTTGTTTGGTAAGCCTCATGTGCATACCTTTTGAGGTTGGAAGAATTTCCATCTCACCTCAAAGGTCACTTTTATAGTTGTGTCACCAAAAAGTGTATACCTTGGCTCTTTTTTGCTCATTTTGGCCTTTTCCATCAGATTTTGGTCTTGTTTACCTTGATTCATCCTTGTAATCTTGCAATTCATCAATAATCTAGTGGTGTTTTACTAAGGTGTTGTGAAGTGTTGTAACAAATATCCTCACTTTTCTAAGACCCTTTCAACATAATTCACCTAAATAATACATTCTTACACCTTCCTAAGCCTTATGTCATAGTGTTGTGATGCATTTTCACACTTTTCTAGGCTTATCACCCCTAAATCAACCCTTTTCAATGCTAATTGTGTCCCCTTAATTTAATTTTAGGCCTGATTAAAGTGTGTTTTGAGAGGCAAAGCTAATAAAAATTGTTAATCATCATTAAATTCTTGACCACCATTTAGATTTTCCCAAGTGGACTAGGTCCCCACTTTGGGTGACCTAGTCCTTTTAGGCATAAAATTCAAAATTAAAACATAAAACTTGTGGGAATTTTCCCCCAAAACCCTAGGGTCGGCCTATTAGGTTGCATTTCGGGAAAGTTAGGGTTTCACATGTAAAAATAAGGGTTTTTGCCTCCATTTTGCAACTCTCCTAGCTCAGTTTTACTCTCTTGCTCTCAATCCTCAAGCAACCAAGACTTCACAAGAAAGCACACAAGCACTTGGGTTTTTAGGTTATCTCCATTGGAGCTGCTCATGCATGTTGCAGACCATCAAAAAAGGTTTGGTAAGCATTTCTATTGTGTTATAATTCACTCTTTCTTTCCTTCATGTTTATCTCATTTGGGTTTAATTACGTATAGAGGGGTTTGACTTAGGCAAACCCCTATATCCTAACCCCAAAAATTTTTGGTCTTTGTATGTGTTTGAAGATATTTTGATGTAGATTAGTTCAAGGACAAAGTGTTGCAAGAAGTACCAACATTCTCCTCAAGTCAACTCCAAGTCTCAAACCCTAGGAAGGACAAAAGATAAGTTGCAGGTCACTTTCGAGGGTTCCTGTCATGAATTGCTGGAGAGAAGGGGAACATCAACCAGGACCCACAAAACCAAAGCCTGATTCCTTAGAAAGCTACAAGAGGACTAGGTCACCCCTATTGGTGACCTTGTCCCTGTGCTAGGCCCAGAAAAGGGTTTTTGTGTTTTTGGACACCCATTTCCTCGAAACCTATTTTGGCAAAATTTCCAAGTTGGAGGACTAGGTCATCCCAGTTGGCATAAGTGTCCTTTTGTTCAGTTCAAGCATTTTCCAGGACATCCCGAGAGCATTCAACTGTCACACCACTTTTCCAAGTACACACTTTCTATCCCTCTTTGTTATTATCCAGAAAGCACACATTTAGGTCATTCTAGAGTAACTTTGTATTAACTTAGTTTGAGTTTATTTAAATTTGCATATATTTAGATTAGTTTCATTTTACTTTCAGTTCTAGCTGCACATTTCACACACCTAGCACAAACCAATCATCAAATCCTCCCCCCTTTTGAATTAACCCTCACCATAGCACATATCAACAAAGAGGTAAGATTGCTATTCCTAACCCAAGTGTTCTTAGGGTGAAAAACCCTAGGAGCCTAGGAAATGGATCCTCTTTCCCTTGTTAGATCATATGTGTTTTTGGTGGTTCAATAGTCATTCAACACTTGTCATCAAGGTTGATGAATTCATCAAATAGTTTTTTGGCATGCACATTTCAAGTGATCCAAAGGTTGACACCTATAAGACATTTGTCTTCTTATTTGTGCCACATCATGGGGCACTTGTCAATCCACATGATAGGTGGATTTCCTCTTCCTTGCATATATAGGCAAGCTTATATTGAACTTTTTAAGTAACTCCTTTATCAATCTCTTTGATAATGTGAATTAGGTTGATCATTGTGTGCAAGTGTTTTTGTGGAAGCACAAGGTTTTTTATATTATGATCTTGGATGGAAATCCTAACAATTTACATATCCCTATTTTTTCTAGAATAATGTCATATTAATATAAAGGATATATGGATGTTGTGTAATGAATTATAAGAGCATGTCTATAAAATTATAAAATATATACATGAATATAAACCAACAATAATTACTTAAAAGGGTTCATAAGTTATATTATACTAGGGTAGGGACTTGGGAGAAAAGATATAAGTCATGTTCTCTATAATCAAACCCTAATTTTAAGACTTATAATAAATAAAATAAATTAACAAGCCCCAGGAAATTTGAGAATGAATGACAAAACTATATTTTTATTACAACTGATGTACTATAAAATCAATGTAGGTAGAAGCTGTAATTTCAAACCCTTAGGATTATAACAATGGATGAGTTTTAAAAATGTTAAGGAAAATATATTTTGTAATGGTAATATAAGCTAATTAATTGAATAAACATATAAATTAACCAATATTGATTAAATAAGAAAGAAGAGCATTGAAAATTGAATTTGATATTTATAAAATTAAATTTGGAAGAGTATTATGTATTTATCTATTAAAACTATGAGGATGATGTACTGTAATTTTTACTTGCACCTTAGTATTGGATTTATCAAACTTTCTTAAATGAAATTAAAATATGTTATTCATTCATGTTTTCATATGGACTTGTTCTACGAATTCTATATGACTGCATAGATTGAATTATTTGATCTTATAGAAGACGATTTAATTAAAAATATTTAGATGATTTATAAAATGCATAATTTAATTAAAAAATACATATCTTCTCTTTAATTGTAATATCTTTGCATCCTTTCTTCACATAATTTTTCTTCCTTTTCTACTGAAAATGAGTGTGTAGTCTTATTTTTCCTTGTCCTTTTATTTCCCATCTTCTTTCGAAAATATCACTCAAAACATTCTTTTCCAAATATTTGTTATCTAAAGTCACCCAAAATTGCAAAAAAAAAGACCAATTCCTTTCCAAATGCGTCAATTGAGAAAAATAGAACAAAAATACAAAATTTTCTTACATTTTTTATTTAAAATTAAAAATTAAAAAATACCTCATATATATCACATTCACATAAAAATTTGTTTGGAAAAAGTTGGCTCAAAGGACCTTTGTTCAAATTTCATAAGCTATGAGATTTTTTAATGTGTTTATATTAGGGGACCTTTGTTCAAAGGTTGACAATTGTGAATTTTTAATATTATTTTCGCTGCCCAATGGAAACTTCCAATGAAGGTAGAACTTTAGATTGAAGATACCTTCACTTGAAGGAGATTTTTAGTAAATGCTCTATCTATTTAAATTGAGAAATAATCACAATTTTATTATAATTTTCTTCATTTGAATCATAGATCATAAGCATAATTAAAGTTATTGATAAAAAAATAACTACATAATTATTACCACAAACATTCAAAATTATTTACATGAATTATGAAATATTTTATTTTTATAAATTTCATGATATTACAACATTATATTTTATGATATTTTTAAATATAAAAATTGAAACATTTATGAAGGTGATACAATATTCAAATATAAAAATTGAAGTCTCCTTACCTTGATGACTCATTCTTAATATTCGAATGAGATGGAAACTTGTTTATATATGCAGATCCCAATTGATTTTGCTGGACATAGGCATACTTGGGGTCATCTAAAAAATGCTTGATGATACTAGATGTTTTAAATATTTGAAATCGTATTATTAGCACTAGGGCACCCACTCCAGTGTCCATGATGTTTGGGCCCAAATAGCTAGGGATATTATAGAGTTAAATGGGTTTTCCCTATCTAGACCCAATATGAACAAATTATGAATGTAATTAATTGTATATGCAAAAATTATGTCTAGTCTAATATAAAATTGTTAGGGGAAATAATTTACTATGTTCTGTTTAGCCCCCAATTTACTATGGGTATGATCTTAAGTTTATAATTACAATAAAGAAATAGAGAATAGGTTATTTTTATCAAAAAATTGATTAGGTTGGGTGACACCAAGTTGGAAGATGTGATATCCCCTAGACTTAGGATCCTATAAATCCACAAGGTTGAGATAAAGGTGTCATGCACAGTGTACATGAAGAGAACATAAAGCATAAATGAAGCAGGTATGGAGCATACCTGAAGTAGACACAAAGCATACATGAGATAAGAAAAAAACATACATGATGAGAAATAGAACATACATAGAATATATGAGGCATTCAAGGAGTGCACAAAGTAGGAAAAATATAAAAATGAAAAAAAAATGAAGAAGAAATAAAGAATATGGCATATAACAACAATTTTTGTATAAAATATCTAAAATCTTGAGTCATCAAGGTAAGGAGACTTCAAGTATGAATGGTCATCTCCATACTGAGCATCACCTCTTGAATGCACAAACACATTGAGGGATTATAAAACAATCAATATGGAAAATGGCCATGCACAATAAAAACCCCCTATGGACCACAAGATGGAAAGATTTTTTATGCTAGGTGACCATGGACGCGAAAAATAAAGGCCATATAAAGCATACAAGCTAGAAAGTTTTTTTATTCTAGGTGGACTATAAGGTACATGCATCTAGATGATAACAAGCTACAATATTGTAGATGAATATATAATAAATAGACATTCATAGGCTAGAAAACTATGTTTTCTAGGTGATCATGTAGAGTGTATAAATGTTTAACATCATGGGTGATGGTTTAACATCTTGGGAACTAATTTAATTTCTTGGGGGATAGTTTAAAATATTGAAGGATAATTTAATGTATCAAGGGATGGATTATTGACCACGCATTAGTGAGAATTTTGAACAATAATACCACACAACTCGACACACCAAAATGTCAAAGCTCAAGAAATGTGAATGGTTATACAAAATGGATAAGTGACATTCCTCCTTATAAATGTCAGTATACTTGCTATACTGATATTTGAAGGAAAATAAGAGGGAAGGAAGAAGAGAGGGGATCCTCAAAAAATATTCACACCTCCAAAACTAGTTATCTTTTCGCAAAGTGTAGAGGTGAGAGTAACCATGATTATAGATTATTATTTTTCTTTAACATAGAATGGATATGAATTCACATGAGATTGTACCACCATGAATATAAATAATAAAATACATAGAGCTATAAATGTCACGTAGTTAGGAGAAACAAAATAGAAGAACCATTAATATTTTGAATGAATAGGTGCATCAACATATGGAAGAGTGATAGCAATGAAATTGACAATTTATTTTATTTTATTTCCCAAGGCATGCAATTCATTTGTATAATATCCAAGCTCTTAATGATATATGAAAAAGAATGATTTGTATGATTTTCTTATGAAATTTCTCATGTATTGGAGGATGAAGAGTAATTAAGTGGGATTTGAGAAGCCTTAAGAAAACATGATCTTGTGTAGATAGAGGATATGAAGTAGGGGAAAATCCTTTCTTGTGTGAAGAATAATGTTATTTATCACAAAGGTAAGATATAAATAATTGAGGAGGGGATGTAGAAAAAGGAGGCTGAAAACATAAACCCTTTTTACAAAGGTGTTGTGTAAGCTTCGTAGGAACCTGAACTCCTTGTTCCACGTTTTCATTGTATCCAAGTTTTGAAATCATTTTGAATCCAAGCTCGTAATGTTTTCCCAACTCATGTGGAGAAAGAGAATCCACCTTTCCAGTCTTGTTGAAAGGATATGTTTGATCACTTTTTAAAGAAGAATAACTAGAATTAATATGAGAGAAAAAAATGATTATTTTACAAGGATGTGGATCCTTGTTGATTGTTGAGATGTCATGATGGGGGAGTATCATTCATATATTTAAGAAGCACAATGGAGATGTTATTTCCATCATGGGATGATGATGTATGGTAATTTATCGATGTAGAATAAGTTAAAATAGTAGATTTGATTTATTTAGAAGAAATAGATTTTACAAATGAATCAAAGTCTCGTTAGGTTTAGATTGTGAGATTTTGTACTCTCCAACAAAGGAGGGTGTAAAATCTAGAATGAACCAAAATTGTTACCAAAATATGTACTTGAATATGTAGCACTATTTGGATCATTATTATTGTTAGAAGAAGTGTTTGGATTATACATTTGAGAAGAGAAAATAAAAAATTGTGTGGATGCCACCAAAACAATTTTTTTCTCTTCAAGATTTTATTGTGAGATTTTATACTCTACAATGAAGGAAGGTATAAAATATAACGAACCCCAATTATCACCAAATAGCATAGTTGAAGGTCATTTATGATCACTGATATCATTATCATTGTAGGGTAGTGGTTCGACATTAGAAGATGAAATTAAAGTACAAAGAGATTTATAAATAGGAGATAAATCTCTAACTTCTACTTGTAAAAAACTTTCTAGATTTGGATCCCCTTCAACCATATAGGGCTTGTTATTATAAACAAACTTAATTGTATGGTGAAGAGTACATGAGACTACCCCCATGGCATGGATCCATGGTATACCAAGAAGATTATTGTAAGAAAGACAATAAAGTATGATATGGATAAGGGTAGGAAAATTTATAGATCCTACCTCAACAAATAGTGTGATTATACCTAATAATTTTCTACCAACATTTTCAAAGCCACAAATAGAGAGATTGTTTGGTTTTATGAGAGATATATCTATACCCATCTTATATAAGAGGTAAATGCTATAAAAGTTAAGAATTGGTCCATTTTAGATTAGATTATACTTTATTCCACTTCTATTAATGATGACCAAAATTATAAGAGGATCATGTCATCATTGAACTTCTCAAGGAGGTAATTCACATTGTGGGAAAACTTTATGTCTAAGTTTTTTGAATGCTTACATCTAAACAAGACTTCTAAAAAATGTGTTCTAATAGAAGGTGGTACCACTATATTCTGTAAGGCCTCTTAAAGTGACCTATGTTATGTAGGTGAATTTTTTATTGTCTTAAAGAAAGATCTTAGCCTAAGTATTATAAAGCTACTCAATAAGATCATACTCTTTTCCCACATGTCGAGGAAAATGAGGTTGAAGAGTAGGTCAAATAAATAGAATGAAATTGATAGTGTTTTGCACTTGTTTGGTTTGTTTATTGTTTTGAGTATTGTATGTGTTAGGAACTACATGATAATGAGCAAAAAATTAAGTGGTTTTGCAAAGTTTGGAAAACTTCAAATCGAAAGATTTTTTTTTGCTTGTAGTTGAGGAATATTAGAACAAAGATGCACAATAATTTTTTTGTTTTGGAAGTCCAAGGAGAGGGTAAAGTTGTGAAAGGAAACATCTTTCAAAGCTAGTGACACAAAATTAAGAAAGAAATAATAATTTTTCTACTACCCTCAATGGAGAGCCAAGTAGGTTGGTTAGGATTTTGATCACTTTTACTATTGTGAACAATGTTTTTCTATGGTAATAAAATGGATTTTGTGGAGTAAGATAAAAGTAATAGTATATAGTAAAATCTAGGAATTTTATAATAGATTGTTCTAGGTATGAGAAGAAAATTTGGGTAGAGACTACATAGAAGAAAATTTGGGTAGAGACTACACAAAAGAAAAATGTCATGCCTATTAATGAATTATTGATTATAGAATTGTAGAGATTGAAATTAAAGAAGAAGCTAAATGAGTTTAGTTCATTCTTCTAGGTTACAAGAACAACAACTAAATAGCATGGACTATACCATATTTTCAAAAAAAATCGTCTTCTTATTTTATTATTGACTACACTTTTTTATGTTGTTCTTTTAAATATTTAAAAACTTTCATTTCATGACAACATTAATAATTTCCATTTTATAATAGTATCGTTAATAAAAAAATATAATATGATATTAGATCTTTCCATGAAGCAGAAATAGCTACTAGTATGATGATTTCCACAACTATCTTCTTTGAAATTTAGCACATAATGGAATGAATCCTTTTATTTTCTAAAATTAAATACTCATTTGAATAAAAAATTCTCAAGGAACTCATTATAATATTATTTTTGGAGTACATGAGCCACTGAGAGGGGGGTTAATTGGTGTCTAGAAAAATTAATTCAATTTTCTAAGTTTTAAGACCCTTTTTAAACCTTTTGAAAATAATATGAATTATGTTTCAGGAACTAACATGTTTATCAGTCTGAATTTCCAATTCTTAATCATATAAATGTAAGTGCAAAAATGTGTAAATATGAAATAGTAAGATCACAAATGAAACCATATAAAGAACCATAACATAGTGAATTTCTTAAGTGGAAAACCCTCTTGGGGTAGAAAAACTACTCATAAAATCACCTCACTGGCTTAATGAACCTCACTGGTTACAAAATTCCTCACTAAGAAAAATCAATGCCTTGCTAGAAATGTGTCTCACTCACATTAAATGTGCCTTATTGACAATGATCAATCTATCTCACTAACTTGATCATTTTAAATTCACTATACACTTCTCAATAAATAATAATTCAACTACAGAGGATTGCTTTGTTTCTCTAAAAATCATATTTTACATCCAATCTAATACACATAATATCTTAAGGATTCACTTTTCTAGAATATTTAAAATAAAAATATATTAGTGATACATTTTTTTTTGCATTATGTTTACAAAACTTCAATTACATTATTTTGTTTACATATTCCACATGATAACTCTAAAAAGCATTCAACATCAAACAATGATAAATCACTATTTATATAAATATTCCATGGTATTCAAGATATTGCCAACTTTCGTACATATAAATCATCAAACAAACATTTGAAACTGACCTCATAACTGCTTGTACCTATCGAGCCACTATGGTGTCTTTTAGCATTTTTTAAACTATCTCTTAATCTACCTTTAAGAAGTAACATAATAATAAACATGTTTCTTTTTAATAAAAAATAGTAATCATTGAGTGGTATGCCAAATTGAATAAAGAATGTGGACATGATCAACTATATGTATGTTAAACCAACTAAAACCCATACTTGTACTAGGGTTAAAAGATGCTTTTACATGATAACACAATCATAGAACATGGGTATACAAAAAATGCCCATATTTGGGTTAAGGTAATTGAAACTTTAACGGAAAGACACATAAACAAATAAGAGAACTCGACCAAGGGTTTAAACACCAAGCTTAACCTTTTACATAGTAAATCATGAGAACCACATATAGATTTATAGAACAAATTTTTGTACCCATATTATCAAATGCTTGATCAATCTATAACAAATCTTTGCAAATAAAGAATCTATGCTAGGGTTACTCAAACCCAAAAAACATTATAACTTAACCTTTCACCATGTCACTGTTTAAAAAAAAATGAATACAAGAAAGATGTCACCTGTAAATAATGACCAAACCACCATTATAGTTGTTTTGTTCCTTTGGGATGATAGAAATAAGTGGCTGTTCTCCTTTCACTCTTTCCATTACTCACTGCGAGCTTTGTCACATCTTGCAAGATCTCAATGATTTTACATAATCTCCAACATATTCACTTAAATGCTTCTTAATATAAAATTTAATCAAATATCAACTATAACTATTCAATTTGAATAAAATACAACATATCACATTAACACCTCTCAATATCTAGGAGTTTGAAGATTAAGAATCACTTAAGTGTTTTCACCATTGAGCTTGTATAGAAGTGTTATGACCTTAGGCTCTTAGAAGCATTTAAGGTAGGAATGATGAAGTAGGATGAGAGCCATACAATAAACACCAATGACCAACTCTAGATCCTTAGGTAATATTAAGATGATTGATGAAACAAGATAAGTACCACTTTCAATTAACAAATGTTGAACATAATATATTGATCACCTCATAATCTGAAAAAAATTCTCAATTGAGTAGCCAAACTATCCAACCACACTAAATGTACCTGCATCTATCCTTGAAGCAACTTACTCAAGCTTTGCACAAGGACCAAAAAAAATTTGGAATTCTTTTGACATCAATAAAAAATCAACGCTACAAAGCCAATAAACTCCTCCTTTGGAATTGATGTCAAACCAATTTGCAACTCAGGACTACCAACTACCAATTTCTCACCTCTATCTCCCCCTTTGACAACAATGACAAAGGGATACCTGATTAGAAAGAAAGCACTCCCCCTATGAAGAATATATTGTCATCTTGAAAAATGAAAGAAAATAAGTCTCCCAAGAAAATATTGAAGCTTCCCCTGATTGAAAACTCTACACTATCATAACTTGTTACTATTCTAACTTTCCTTTGTTTGAGAAAATTGAAAAAAATGAATTGAAATAAGAACAACATTGTGAAGAAAAAATACATCTCCAAGAAATATAGAATATGTGCAAGAGACATGAACATGAGCAACATAAGTAACATCACTTTCACATTTTCAAAGCACTGTAACTGTTAGAGACCAATCAAACTAGCATGAAGCAACCATCACCTATCTCTGTCTTATTGAGGCCTCACACTTGGATTGACTTTTAAATATTAAAGCACTTTCTCAACCTTTGCATCTATTTCCTTTCAAATTCTAGTCCACAAACACCAAATCACTACCTTTGTCATCACTTGACAAATACAACATATCTCATATCAACTGTCACATTAAAAAAATTCCAATACTAGATCACCTCAAGCTATCTTCAAAACATTCAGTGTGAGACTAAGCTCACTCCCCCTAATTTGACTGATCAACCAAGGCACTGGTGCACATTGGAATTGTTCAAACTTCATTGATCAAGACACATTGTGAAACAAAGGAATTTGTATACTGTTAGATTCGAAAAATAATACCACTAAGCACTGAGTACTATTCTTTGCCAAAAACATAACAGTAAAACATAGAATTTCCAATTTAAAAGGAAACAATCTATGTCCCATTTTACTGTGGGAACAAGAGAATTACAACCATGCATCAAAGTAGAGAATCAGAAATATAGACTTGCAACTTCACTTAAAAAAAAGGACAAAATGTTAACCACTACAATCAAAGCAAATATGCTCTGTATGTGCACTGAATATCCATGTGTATGATAAAGACATCACTATAAATGCATAATGATCTGATTATTGAATGATAAATGAAATGACATCACTAAAAATGCAAAGTCTCATGGCAATGAAAATGAAAATGCTCACAGTCCTGATTCTCACTATCCTGATCACCATTACTGAAAATAAACGACTTGTAAATATTTCAAAGTAAGAGCACACTATCACTGCATAAAAAAAAATTAATTATTGGTAAGAGACACTACACAAGTCTTCAGATGTTTTAATTGATGGCAACCTTAGTCAGTGATTTGATCATATCGGAAGTTAGATCAAAGTTTTGTGATTAACTGCAAAGCATCCGACAAAATTGTGTTCATCGATTCATATGCAAATTTTTTGATATCATTTTGAGTTGTGGATCTTAGGGAAAGTTGTTTGGTATATGATCTCTATTATTCTTGAATCTAAGAGCCTCATATCAATCTGTGTGCAAGTTAGAAGATCCGGTTGATTAATTTTGTGTTTAATAGTGCATGAAGGCCGACTTGGTGGATGTAGTCGTTGCAGATATTTTGAGGAGTAATTGTTTAAGTGGTTTTTTTCTAACATGTTGATTTGTGTTATCATTATGCTATGGTTGACTTTGGTTGGTGCACATTGCAAATTGATTATGGATTGAGCCGACAGTTTGTAAATATTTTCATATTTTTGTTGAAGCCGACAGACAATGATTAAATCCCTAGTGGCGGATATATATAAGTGATTTTTTATATAATTCGGATATGTGTACGAAGTGTGTTGATGTGTGTTGTGAATATCATAAGGATTATAGAGAGATTATGCATAGTTTCACTTGTGCATAAAAGGATTTGTGATGCGAGTTAAAGCAGTCATAGTAGAAGAGAAGAATCAGACAAAAGGTCAAGAATTCGATTAATGAGCTTAACTAGAATTGTAATAAGGCATTAGCAGATGCTACTTTCTCAGTTCAGATCTTTTGGATGTTATCCAAATACTTTTATAAGGCAGTGAGCCTTTCTATTTTTGAGAAGTGATCTCTAGGCAGTGTGCCTGAATGCAAGTGCATTCCCATTTTGTAAAACATCTTTTTGAGTATACACAGATAAAATTGTGGATTGAACTCCATTGTGGCTTTTCACCTAATAGGGTTTCCATGTAAAAATCCTTGTGTTATGGTGTTGTGTTTGTTTCTCTTATGTTTATGTATATTTGTTTTTGTTGAATGTTATAATTTATTTAAGGATCAGATTAATAAAGTTAAAAAGTGCAGAACATTGATTCACCCCCCTTCTTAGTGTTCCTTGATTCCAACAATTGGTATTAGAGCCTAGTTCCTTAGGAGAATTTTAATAGCTTGGGAAGATTTAGGAAAGTAATTCAATGGATTCAAGCAGCCTTCAAGAAAAAATTTTGGTGGAACTAGATGATCTTGATCAATCCAAATCTAGATTTATGGAATTGAAGGAAAGTCTCTTAAATGTTGAGAAATTCATTCAGTCACTGAAAGATAAAATCAATAAGTCTAGGGAGAAGAGAAGGGAAATTTGTGATTAGAGATCAAGTAGAAATATAGTAAGAACATCGAAGATAAACAACTAAGTCAAGCCCTAAAGGAAAAGATAGAAGAATGTGAAAAGCTTACCAAAGATAATACAACCCTAAAGCATGTGATGAAATCTATTATGATGAGGATGACCAAGGAGATTGAAGACATAGAGAAGAATGAAGAGAAGCTTGCCTAGTCCTTGAAAGAGAAATATGAAGAATGCAGCCAAATTACTGATGGATTCAATCAGTTGGAGCTTGAATTGGAACAATTTATGAATAATGAAGAAGATATTTAAAGGTAGATTGTTGATCTCAAAGATGAACTTGCTACTACAAACGAATTCAAGGAGAAGTTCAAGACTAGCTCAGCCAAGCTTGATGAACTGATTCAAAGTTAGAGGACTGAAGGTGACAAGAGAGGTCTTGGATATGAGGAAGGAGACATTTCTAGATCTAGACAAACAAGATTTAAGAAAGGAAATTAGATGAAAAATCCTGGAAGGTATCCAGTAAGACAACCTAATGCTCAACTATTCAATGGTTACTATTTTGTTTTCAATAAATTTGGTCATATGGCTTCTCAATGTAGAACTAGAATGAATTTAAGTGGTCCATCATTCTTCTGTTAGTGCTTTAATTGCAATAAGTATGGTCATAAGTCAAATGAATGCAAAAATATGATGAAATTTTTTTAGAGAGATGTGAGATGTTATACATGCAATAGATTTGGCCATATTGCTAACCAATGAAGATCAAGAGAAAATCCATGGAACAACTGGTTTGGACAAAGAAATGTGGTGTGCTACAATTGCAACAAATTCAGTCATATTGCTAGATTTTGTAGAAGTAGAAAAGGTCTTGTAAATCAAAGGAGAAACATGCAGAAGGATGAAAAGGGAAAAGGGAAAGTCACTACATGTGAGATTAGGAAGAAAATGAAGAAGATATGGGTAAAAAATAATCCCTCTGCTATAGGAAATGATTCTACACCAGCACTAGGTTCTGGTAACTCATCTGGGAATTAGATTAAGGCCTCTTGCCTAGGGGGAGTTCTCAAGAAAATCCTTCAAACCCCTTGTCAGTATTTGGTATTGGGATATGGATGAGTGCAATGACTGCATTGATAATCTATAGATTCTACTCAAATAGTTGGAGAGCGTATTTATGCAGAGTTGAAGGTCTGCAGAAGAGTTATCTTTCGCAGAGCATGGAAAATAGGGTATTTAGATGAGTTAGGGAAAAATATTTATTGTAAAAAAAGGTTAGGTGTGCGAATGATAAAAGGTCATTTCTATTTTTCATTTGTCACTTTGTACTTTAACAAGAAGAAGTTTGGAGAGCTTTGAAGTGAACTTTGGCAAAATATGGTGAAGATTCAAGTGTGAAGGCAATTCAGCGATCAAATGCCAAACCAGCGAAAATGTATTTATTGGGAAAACTTGTGAACTTGTGATATTTTGTAAATGGCTACTCCATTGGTAGTTGAAATCAAGGATAGATCCTATCTGAAATTTAAGTGGAATCCTTTAAAATTAGTTGAGACAGAGCCCTTAGGTGTATTTTCGTCTGTTTCATATGCCATCTTTCATATTGAATACATTAGGGCATACATTCATGCAATTTCATTGAGGAATTAGGGAGCTCACAATTGTGGAATTTGTATTCCAAACAAATTATAGGAGAGGATTTATATGTTAAACCTGAATTCAAAACCTTAGAGGAGAAGAAATTCATGCAGATTGTAAAATTTCTTGTGTTTGAAGAAAGTGAGTGGGTTCGATATATTCTGAGTCGAGTTCATGCTAAATTAATGTGGTTGAATCAAACCTTTAAGATTGCAAAAGAAGCTATAAGAATTTTTACTCATTTAAATTCCTCTGGTTGGTTGCCCATCTTGAAGTCCATGAAGAATCAGACAGTTATCGATGCAACCAGATCAATGTTTGATAGAAGAGCTATGAAAATTGATGATATTATTGAAGTGGATGTCAAATTTTCATCTATGGTCATTTTTTACAAGATCTATCATTCCATATAGGATAATTATGTATCTGATAAAACTATCTATGCAACATATCAGATGGTGAAGGGGAATGTCGAGTATGATCTATGCAAGTTACTCAGTAGCCAATTGATGGAAAATCTTAGTAAAATCAAGAAAGATAAGGAGAATTCCTTCAAATATGGTAATTTGTTGTTGTGTTTTTTCTTTTACTTTATGAATGAAGTTCTAAGATTTGGAGAAGTACAATGGCAAGGTAATAAACCTATAGCTGCTTAAATTAGAGATATCTTGCATAGAGTTGGTAATAGACAAACAAAGAATACTACAATCTGGGGTTTTTTCAAAAACTTTCAAAATGAGATGTAAGTGAGAGAAATAAATCATAAGTCTATTGTGGAAAAGTGCAAAGACACTATTTGTTTTATGGTTGATATTAATCAATGCTTGATGGAAGATGCAAATCCTAGAATGGTTTGGATTGGGCTATGGGGTTGAGGAACATATTTTGGAAATGTATGCTAAACATTTGTTGAGGAAACCTTGAGATCCATCCAAAGGAAGGTTTGGTACTTTTTTAGAGAAGGATATACAAGTTCACAATTAACTAAGGAAACCTGTGATAGTCAAGAGAGTAAGAAAAGAAGTGGAAGCCTTTGCAAAGAGCATGAGTATATCTGCAAAAGTCGTGAGAGAAGCTAGAAGAAAGAGAGATCAAGTTGAAGCAGGAGAGCCAACTAGAACTAAATCTTCTTGTCTAGAAGTATCCTTTTCCAAAACTAGATCTAAAAGAAGCTCTACTCTCCCATCCGGTCCTACAAAGAAGTCAATCCTTGTGAAAGCTCAAGCCAAGTCATTTAGGAGAGAAGGAGAAAGGAAGAAGGAAAAGAGCACAAGATTTTATGTTGTGGTTTCTAAAGATGAAGAGATAAGATAAATCAATAAAAAAGGGCACAAAGGAAAAAATAGTCTCTAAGGACAAGCCCTTCAGTGAAGAGAAAGGAAATAAAAAGATGAAAACAATCAAAACAGGTATGTCTATAGAAGAAGTGGAGAAGGCATTGATTAAGGATGGTAATCTTAGGTTGTTTGTTAATGGTATGACACCTTTGATAGTTCTAGTCAAAGAGTTCTTGAGGAAGATTCAATAAAGTACTTGAATAATTTCAATATGGATCTTATTGAAATATGCCTGTGTTACCCAAAATTCTATGAATTTTTAGAAATGAGGAGAGTGAATGCAAGAATTGAAGATTAACAGTTGAGAGAGCACATTCTTGCAGGTTTATGTCTGATGATGTCTATTAAGGAAATGAAGTCAATTCTGAATGGTGCTAAAAAGGATTTCAAGAGAAAAATAAGAGTAAACAAGCTTTTGATTGGTCAGACTGAAGAAGTTGAAAAAGAAACTGGAAAAATTCTAAAGGAAGTTTTGTTAAGGAACATAATCGATGTTGAATCTCAAGAAGTGCATGATAGAGATGTTTCATCTGGTTCAGTAGCTGAAGAGGGAAAAGAAGATGCATTTGAGGAAACTCTAAATCCTCTTGACATGCATGATGCTAAAATTCCTATGGATACAGAAGCTCCTAAAGTTGTGTCGATTGAAGAAAAAGAGATTCTTGAAGCCATGCAAGAATCAGTAACTGAAGAGAAGAAGGATGAAGTGAAGGTGATTCTTGTGGAAGCAAGAGACACTGCTAAGGCAGTGAAGGAGTTTGATTATGAAATAGTAAAAGGTCCTATCAACTCGGACACTTTATCCCCTATTCAGAAGCTAAAGGTAGCATCATTCACTCAAAACAAGGCAATAGAAGAAATTTTGAAATCACATATTGAAGATAGTGAGTCATTGAATCTTGCATCTGGTATTCTGGGGAAGATCATGTTAAGGATCCATCTGACTCTCCCTCCAGTGAGCTAAATAAGCTTATTAACTCTGTAAGTACTCATTTTGAGTCATGTTATGCCTTGCATAACGACCCCATCTTTTTCCTTGGTCAAAATGGGTCCCCCTCTTTTGTTTTCTTTCCTTGGTTGTTTTTCAACAAACTTTGGAGTTGTTCTTTCTTCCAACACTTTTTTTTCTTTTGTTCTTCCAGAACTGGAACTAGAACTGAATCTGGATTTGAAACTCATTTTGAGTTTCATTCCCTGAATCCTTCCCAATTCTGATCTCACTCGTCTCTTTGTTTGTCTCTTCTGTCTATCTTGTTTTCCTTTCACGGAACCAAAACCTGAATGGATATTAAGTTCAGGATTTATACAAAGTTCCAAACATTGTTTCCATCTCGCCTTTGCCTCCGCCTTTTTGGTTTGTTTTTTTGGACTTGGGATTGATGTTGTTTGCCTTGTCTCAATCTTGGTGTCTTTTTTTTGGTTCTTTCTTTCCTTTTCTTCATCATTGGTGGAACCGGAACCAAAGCCAAAACCAAAATCAGAACTTGGACAAGGTTTTCAAACCTTGTTCTCATTCCTCTTTTGCTCCTGCCTTTTCTGTTTCTTTTTTACTTTTGTTCGGTCGCATAATAGTTTTGTGCCTATTCCTGCTATGATTCCACGTCCAACCTGCCACATTAATGGCATTAATTATAGGTACCTCACACTTATGAAATTGGATTTTAACCTTAATTAAGGTTAACTCGCTGGTTATTATTGTATAACAAGTAATACTGAACCAAAGTTAAGGTAGAGCATTTGGAAGCATGATTCAATTGGAGGTCAAGCATTTTTGCACGCGGATTCACATCAAGAGCCGACCTGTTGGATTGCATTTTGAGGGAGGTTTTATGTTCTTTGTTTTCTTCATTGTCATTCATTGTGTTTGTTTGGTCTATTGTTCTTCGCAGGGTTCCTGACTCTTTTCATTTGAATCTTTGCTTGTTTTCTTTACTTTTCTTTTCTTTTCCTTGTCTTTAGTTCTTTCTTTTTTTTTGTTTTATTTACTGTTTGTCATTTTCTCTTTTTTTTGGCTTTCCAACAATTTTTTTCACATTTTCTTCACACCCGTACCATTTTTCCCTTAGGTTTTTGGGGTGTCGATCATCTGCTACGTGGTTTTATGGTGTTCTTCGATCCATCACTTTACCTACCGGTTCTTTTTGCATGTTGACTCGTTAATTTTGAGTAGGGTTAAATTGTACCCTAATTGCTTAAGTCGAAGGTTTTAATAAACCAGGGATTTGCGCATCCATGTTAGTTTTAAAATTGTGCCCTAGTTGTTATTTTTCCCCTCAGTTGTATGGGGGATGGTTTAGTACTGTTATTTTAAGCCTCCTTGGCTTGTTAGGTGACCTCATTTTTGGGCCATAATGTCATTCGTTCTATTGTTGAAATTTCTAATGACCTCATGTTTATCTTAACCGGAGTCAGATCCAAGATTAATTTTGTTCTTGAACCTTTCTTTGCAATGGATGTCAGATCCCTCTCTGATCCTACTTTTGATGTATTATAAATTATCAAAATATCTTTCACTCTGTTGGAAGCGGAAGCGGACCGAGATATAAATTTGAAACTTCTTCATTGTACCAAGTCTGATTTTCATTCTGATCGCGGTCCTGATTACTATTCTGACTCCATCTCTGATCATTCTATATGGTTTGAATTGATTTTGAGTTTCATTCTGATCCTGCCCATGGAGGTCTTTTAAAAACATTTCTAGGGATGTCTTTTGCTTGGTCTCGCCTCCGATGAGTATGAAATTTTTGACTAAGTATGAAGTAAGTATATGAAAGATGAGATCTTTGACTTGGTTTTTTCATACTTCTTGTGGATCTAATATTGGGTTTTATTTTAGAAATTAAGATATTTCAGGAGCATTGAGTGAGGCTTCTTAAAGAAGTCAACTTGTGAAGACTTCAAAACCAAGAGCAAAGCCTAAAAAGGTCAAGCTAAAAAAACTCTCCTAGGTACAAAAAATAGGGTCCTGCCATTACTAATAGTAAGGTGGATTCTGATTGGGCAAATATAATGGATACCAACCTGGTCCCATTCCATTGTGAGGAGTTGTACTTGGAATTTTTTTTCTGAAGAGGTAATGGGGAGGACTCAGAGAATTTTTGAATCTGGTTTGGCGCATATTATTATATTTCCTCTATCAGTCCAGTGTCCTGATTTAATAATGACAACAACTAGAGCCTACATTCATGCTACCAGACAATGGATTCACATGGAAATGTTATCATTGATCTAACTCCACAAATGTTTCAATTCATGTTCAATGTACCCACTCCACAGAACCCTAGGCAACTCAATGAGGTAGAGACCTTGAAAATATATAGTAATCATAAGGAGGCCAAGAAAACTCATTTAAACATGAGATAGATGAGAAATGAGAAAAATTCTTTACTTAAGCTTCAAGATCAGCCTAAAAGGGAAAAATTCTACAAGGAGATTGGAGACATTATAATTATGCTATCCAAAGTGTTTGCGAAAAGGGATGCTCTTCACTTTAAATAATGGATGTTTCCTTTCATTCAGAAAATCCTAGATGGCATACAAGAATTTGATTGGACCATGATTGTGTTTAAAAGCATACAAAACCAAATAATTAGAGTGAGAGAAACCAAGAGTTTCTTCATTACCTCTTATGTGATTTATGCAGTAGCATGAACATGCATCTTTCTGGGTTTAAATATAGTGGGAATTTTGGGAGAAGTTGATGGACGAAATAAGGTGTGGAATCATTATGATCAACTCACCTTGTAGACTTATGGACTACATTATAGAAGTGTTAATGACACATTTTTATATGACACTATTAACCACCTTATAGGAGATGCAGGATATAGATTGAGTCAGGAGGCCATGGCATTCATCATAGAGTGGGGGTGTTGGTTTATCCAATACCCCAATTTTTACTTATTTCAGACTAGCCGGATTTGATGGTCACCCTCACCTACTCCCTAGATGTTGGAGCAATAGGATTGTTTTAATGGAGTTTGTTTATCAAGCTCATTTATCAAAATTTGGGGGTTAATTCTAAATTTGGTATAAAGCACAAGCCTAGTTGTCATAAGTTCCCCATGAAGTTGGGTGAATATAGTTTTCCACACCTTGTGTGAGCCAAGGTAGTTTGCAATGAATTGATGCACTTGAAGTTAGGTTTGTACACTGCTAGGAAGCATTTTGATGCAAAGAATAAAATGAACGCTTTTCTTGCTTCTGGTTTTTATAAACACTTGAATATTTTGGAGAACTTTTGAGGTGATCTTCAAGATGAGTATAACTTAAAGAAAAAGAAATTATAAGGGATTTTCTATCACACTCATGGTGGAGTTTGGGGTGAAAGTGGAAATTCCTGAAAAATTATCAGCTAATGGGAAGTTGTTGGATCCCCAATATGAGGCACATAATATAGGTACCAAGAACTTGGATCCTATAGATTGGGGTACAAAGGAGACCATAGATATTAAACAGATAGCAAGGCTGATATTGGATAGAAGCATCCAATGGGTTGTGCTAAGAACCAAGGAACCTAGGGGTCAAATTTCCAAGAAAAGGAAAGGTGCAGATACCACTCAAGGGTAAAATATTATGAAAATAAGAATGCCTCCTAAGGATCCCTTGGAGTTCTTCCCTCCTAATATAGAAGAGTTTGAACTTGAAGTTATTTCTCAGGATCTACCTGAAGCACATGAGGAATAAATCCCAACATGACCTGGGGCCTCAACATCAGTTGTAGGTGAGTCATCTACTCAACCCCCTCCTACAGAGCAGCCAAGTGCAGAAATTCTTAGGGGAAATCTCCATAAGGAAGATGAAACTTTGAAGGGAAAGGGTCTTGAGGATGAAATCCATGATGTAGAGACAAACTCTAAGGATACTCTGTTGGATAAGGAGACACTGGAGGAGACACCTATTGATGGAATTGAGCATGTTTTGACAGAGGAGGACCAATGGAAGCTGTTTGAAGAAGCTAAGAGGAAATCATATGCAAAGGCACAAGCTAATGCATTGCACAAACAACAAGATTCAGATGCCAAAGCACAAGTTGAACCATTGGAAAAACAACAGGAAATGGAAGAAAAATCCCAAACTGGTGCATTACTCCAGCAACAAAAATTAGAGGCCAGACATAAAGCTGATGAGTTGGTCAAGCAACAACATCAAAATGAGCAGGAGCTCAGAATAAAGGAGGAGAATGACAAGTTAGAATTGATGCAAAATATCCATGACCTTGAAGAAGAGAAGGCTAGACAAAGAAGACAAAAGGAAGCCCCTGAGGCTAAATTTAAGATCATTGAAGAATCATATAAAAAAAGGGAAGAAGAAGAATGCTTATAAAAGGAAAAGGATGTTGAAGAACTTGCTAGGAAATAACAAAAGAAAAAGGAAGTATGGGACAAGCTCAAAGAATTGGAGAGACAGAGAGATAAATTTCTTGAAGAAAAGAGGTTAGAGGAAGACCATTTGAAGAAGGAACAAGAAGAAAAGGTTGCAGGAGTAGAAGGATAAGGAAGAGGCTGAGAGGGTTGCACAAGAGAATGCAAAAAATGAGCAAAAGAATGTGCAAGAAGTTTCTTCTCATCCTCAAGTTACCATCTTATAGCTATTATCTTTTGCTACAACTAGCTCTTCCTCAACACAAGTAGTCATTACTCCTAGTGCTCCTACATGGTTGAAGCTAGATCTCGAGAATAAGTAGATAGCTCCACCACAACCTCTTAGTTGGGAAGAAATGATGAAGGAGATAGAAAAGGAGAGACCTAAGAAAAAGGAAAAGGTTCTTCATTCCACAAGGCTCATAGAGGCAGGAGAGATCATTGTTGAATGTGCAATTTTGATGGTGGACAAGGATAGAGAAGATATGAAAGTGATTGATTATCAATTGGGCATAGTCAACTTAGAGAGGCCTACAAGGAATCAACAAATGAATCTCATTGATATTGCAGCTTCCTCCACAAAGTTTTAGATGATCAAAGATAAACAAAGAAAGGATGAGCTTAAGGCTCAATTGGATCAATTGCATAGTTTCTTACAAGATGTTTCCACTCCCATGTCCCAACAAGTTGCTGCCTTGGAAACTCTAGTCTTACTCAGCAAAAGAGAATTTTTTGATTTAGTACAAATGAGGAGTAAGTCTAGGATGTTGGATAGATGGATTGGCAAGATTAATGAGGAAGTGGGTGAAGTGTTGGTAAACACTTTTGAAATCCATAAAACAACACTTGAATTGATAGAAGATATGGGTCATCATATTGAAAATCTAGGAGAGGAGGAAGAATATAGGGGATATATTCAGAAGATGAAAGACATCAATAATTTGCCAAAAACAACTCTTCTAGAGCAATCAATTCTTGAAGAAGATAATGCAAATTTCCTGGAAAAGGCTTCAAACATAATCCAATTTTGGTTTGACTTCATATATAAGCGTAGAAATGAAGGTCAACATGCTTGTAAATACTTGAATGAGCAGCTTGATGAATTAGAAGTTGTAATAGCTATTTTAGTCAATGTAAAAATACTAGTTAAAGAAGGCATGCATTTGGATCAATTGAAGGAGAAATGGAACAATAGATTTTAGGAGGTCATGCAGAAAGAAGATGATGGAGAGGATTTATTGTTCAATAGAATGATGGATATTAAAGAAGAGGTGAAAGCTGATAGGAGGGAATTGACCAAATTGAAAGATATGCAAGAATTTTCCTTAGTAGAGTTAAAAATAATCAAATTTGAAGACAGTTGTGTCGATGGGCTTGATGTGGACATCCTTCAACAAGTGTTCTCCAACTATGATGAATATCTTCTTGACAAAACTACACAGGAGTGAGTTGGTAGAAAAATGTTCTATTTTTGGCACATGACTTTCCCTTTTCTCTCCTACTCAACAAGGCAATCAACCTTTCAATTTAAGATCAACCAGTCTAGTTTCTTGATGCAGTTTCAGTTCCTTGATTAGTGGATCTCAATTTTTGATATTGGGATTTATGCGTAGCATGTCTATATGTAATTTTGAGCTCCATGTTGTAATGGTTGGATGATTGAAGTAGGATTAGCCACCTGGTGATAGCAGATAGGATTTTATAGCTTTGAGAAAAAATAGTTTTAACTTCATGTTTAATTTAGATACACTTTTTATACACTTTTTATGTTGGATTTGAATTTCTTGGATGATGTTAATGAACCATAATCAGTCTTTATTGCAATGAGTTGTATGTGCATAAATGTTTCTTATTTGATGCAAATCAATAGGGGAAACCAAATTTTAAAGATTATTTCATTAAATTATCTATGAATGGAATTATTATATGTTGGGTAGTGGAAAGTCATCCTTAGGACACACTTTGTTTAAGTCTCTATAATCGGTGCTGATACAGATGCTCGTAGTGGGATTTGAAATAGGTACTAGGTTGGACACCCACTATAGATAGTTAATCAGGCATATGAATCCTGCATCCAAGAACTTCTACAATTCCATTTTCACTAACAAGGATATTTGGGGATGCATCTTTCTCATCATCTGTCTCACTGGCTTTGCCCCTGGATACACTGCTAAGTGATGAACCACAACTTCTGGATCAAGCCCGGACATGTTAGCATAGGTCCATGCAAAGTTTACCTTTCTTTATTTGAGGAATGCAACTAAGAGTTCTTGTTCTTCTGTGAGAAGTGATTCAACATCGAAGGTTATGTGTGGTAGCTCCTCTGTTCCCAAGTTGATGGGATTGCATTGCTTGGCTAAGACTGCTGATTTTTCTTGATGAAGGGTAGTGAGGGGAAGACTGAATCCTTCATCCTCGGGCACGTCAGAGAGGTTTTCACTAGAGGATGCATCCTTTGTTTTTACTATTTTATGGTTAGAGAGTGCCACAATGTGGTTTTCACTCAATGACCTTGAGATTATTCTCAATTTCTCACTTTTGCGATTGAAGGATTCAATCATCTCCCCATAATAGGCGTGAGTGTCCAGGTGATCCCACAATATTGGTTTACAATTTTTGGGCAAACTGGACACTTAACTGATTTTTTTTAACTAAATCTTCACTTCCGGGCTCCTATAGTGGCTAAATCATGAGAAATTTGAAGATGATGCAAACTAGTGATTTGGGATGTTTTGTCTATAGATTATAAATATATTTTTTTTGAATTTTTTTGGAATCAGATTGCACTTATTTTTCCACCTCCTTCGAAAACTAGCTTTTGTAAAAAAATAACATTTTTAAGGAGTGACACTCACCGTATACAACATAATTTTTTTTTTTATGAAGGATAAAATTCTAATTTTTTTAAATTTAGATTTTTATCTACGATATCTAGCACTTTAATTTGGTTTTATAGTGTTTTATTAAATATTTTTTCCTTAATAAAGTTTTGAAGTCAAACCAATTATAATTGAAACATAGGTTGACTATATACAACATCACCTTTTTTGTATGTATCAAAATTATTTGTTTTTTTTAATGGATCAAGGACATCAATACCGAGCCTGAACATATTTTTTAAAATTTTATTTTGATAATATGTTATTTTTCCACATGTGCAAAACAAAGAGCTTGATTTTTGATGAAAAACCTATGTTTAATAAACTTAAAAAAAAACATACATAATAAAACCAAAACATATTAAAATTATATTCATTGGATAGTTCATTCCAAGGACTACCATGATAATTTCAAATAACTTTGAAATGAATTAATTCATTCTCCCAAAATGTAAATCAAAAGTCATTTTTTATCATCATTTTGATAGGTGTAAAGGAGACTATGTTGTAGGTATGGTTTAAAAAAAGCAGGGTTCTATCCAAGGGGGTTTGATCTAAGGTGGTTTGATCAAACCATATTCAATTTAAATCCTTAAAATGGAACTTTTAAAGGCTTAAATCATTAAATTTTCTAAAAATATGTGGTTTTAGCAAAAATATGAATCTCCCAAAAATTATAAACCAGTTTTGTGGGATCACCCATCCATTTAGTATCAAATCCAACCTTATGATCTCCATATGGTATTGTATCCCTTAGTTCCATGAATTCTAAGAGTGCCTCATCATTTTCAAACGTGTTTAGAGTTGGGGGTAGACCTGGTTTATTTTGTGGGTTTGGTGGTCTAACTCAAAGGATAACATACTAATCATGAGTAGGGAGGAGTCTTCTAAAAGCATGGGTAGGCCAGTTATGGTATCCTCATCATCACTAATACTACATATATCAGTTATGTCAAAGGTAAAGTTATCTATGACTCGACCTATGGACACAAGTAATTGGAGGGTGGTTGTTGATAGCTGAGGGGGAGTCTTGACTATGTTAACTGAGGGACCTCAACCACCTATGGTTATACTCAGAGGGGTACACCCAAAGCCAATATTTTTCATTAATTTCTCAACAATGATGGATTCCAATCAGCCATTAATATTCCTTCCAAATATTTCATTTCTATTGTGGCCCATAGCAATCATCATTTGTAGCCCCTTGCTTCTTTTGTCGATGGGAAGATTAGGTGTGGGCCTTTCCTATTGGTATAGTGAGCTTGAAATGTCTCTTTCATCAAAGACTTCCCAACATAAATCCCCCTAACATAAGAATCTAGAAGGGTCTTCCGTGAAAGTGTGAGAGGGTGTTTGAACTAGTTGGGGTTGCCCATGTGACCTAGGAGATTGAGGTAACTCTCCTACGACAAAAGAATTCTTGTTCATTCTGTATTCCCCACACCCATTGTCTTAGATCATGAGCCTGATGTCAGATATGTCAGGGATGGAAGGTGTCTTTGTCCTAGAAGTGGAGGCAATGCTGGATGGGTCAATATATGAACTTGAGAAGCCCTCATCATTCTTCGAGACTTGGGGAACTTTATAGAACTTGGCTTCCAGATTCTTGCAATAGGCGAAGGGTTCAGGATCACCATGAATTGTGATCTCTTCATTTTGGTACGAAAATTTGATGCATTGGTGGAATGTTGAGGTGAGTGTCTTCATCCCATGGATCCATGTGCATCCTAGGCAGATATTATAGGGAAAATCAAGGTCGACGACCTGACATGTGGTTTCCATTGTAGCTGGCCCTACTTGGATTGGGAGTTTTATAGTGCCTTAAGACACTCTTTCCAGGTCATCATATGCTCTGATTGTAATGCCTTTGTCTTTCTCAATGGAATCTTTGAAGATTCCCATATTCTTTATGAGTTTTAGTGAACAAATGTTGAGGCTTGCACCTCCATCCACCAAGACCATTTTGACCTTGATTTTGTGAGCCAAGACTTGAAGGTGCAACACACGGTTGTGAGATGGCTAGGCAGGAAAGTCCTGATTGGAAAAAGTGAGGAGATTCATAATGGTAATGTTACCGATCATAGCTTGGAACTTCTTTGTATCAAGGCTGACCGAGACAATGGATGAAGCCAATGCTTCCTCAAGGATTTCCCTATGGGTGACTGAAATCTTTAATAACTCCATGATGGAGATCTGATTAGGGGTTATTTTTAACTGGTCAAGGATGTTGTAAGCATTAGGGATGAATTTTGAGGTGGAGGTCTTAGATGGCTATGATGCCCCTATAATAGTGACTTTTCCACCATGTGTCATGACTCCACAATCAGAATTAGATCCCTTAATGCTAACAAATATGACCAATTCATTAAGGGATGTGACAACTCCTTCATATATATGGTTCACTTTGCTAGACTTTTGCTTACCTTTATCATTTCCTTGATTGTGGTTGGGCATCAGATTCGTGTATATTTTCAGATCTTGATTGCCAGTCGGTTACTCAACATTTATGATTTTATGATCAATGAGATCTTGGATGATGTTTTTTAGTTTCATGCAGTTGGGAGTCATATGCCCCTTGAGCTTATGATAATCGCAAAAGATATTTTTTTTGTACCAGGGTGGTTTCACCTAGGGTTCTTGGTAATTATCATACATGGGGGTCTTGAAGAGGTTCTCATTGACCAATTTTTTCATGATGGATTCAATTGACTCCCCAAGGGTTGTGAATTTCCACTTGGGGGGATATTCGTTTCGTGGAGGTGGTCCTCCTTGATTATTCAAGTTGTTGACATGATTATGGGGTGGTTGTTGGTTTACCTCATTGGCTTGCATGTTATTGTGATTATTGTTCTACGATTGATGATGTGTTTGATTATTTTTCTTTGGACCACTAATGACAACCTTGGCATCGACCACTCCATCATTGGTGACATTTTTGTTCTTTTCCCATGTGTGAGGTTTCTCATTGTAGCTGGTAGATTGGTGACTATCTTAATGTTCAGGATAGGTAGGCATGCCCCCTTGTGTAATAAGGGACCTTTCTATGTTGACTGCCTTGGGGATCAATTGGTTATATGTGGTGATGCATTGCATTTTTAGATAAAATTCCAAGGTCTTGTCCAAAGTAGCAATGATAGTGCATACCTGTTGTTCCTCTAGCATGACCCATTTTCTTTGATTGGCCTTGGATTGCCATTGTTGTAGGAAGGAGGAAAATGATTTCACCTTTCCTTGTTTGAGAGCTGATAATTCTTCTAGATTGACATCCATTGTAATTTTGAATGCATGATTCTAGAGGAAGGCATCTTTGATTTCTTGGAATTTTTTGATGCGAGTAGGCAGACGAGAGAACCATTGCATGGATGGACCAACGAAGCATCGAGGAAACAACCACATTAGATACGTGTCATTATATGTGACTTCCATAAAATTTACTTGGAACTCCCTGATGTGATCTTCAGGGTTCCCTATCTTGCGGTATTTGTCAAATTTGGGGATTTCAAATCCCTTTGAGAATGGTACCATTGCCAAGCTCCTATCAAATAGATAGGGACACAAATTGTTGGGTGTCTTTGTTGTGTCCTTCTAGCACCATTATGTAGATGGTGAAATATTCATATTGTTAAAAATCCTCAACACACACTCTTAGTATGGTTAGTATTTTAAAACAAATCAAATAATCAACATCTCTATGAAATACTCCAACATACTTGATAAACCAACTAACAAACTAAACTAATAAAAAAGCATAAAAAGCATAGTGGATACCTATTTCATATTGGATTGGTGCACCCTTGATATGTTAAGGAGCCCCTTCCCAATCCTTTCTAACCCTTAAGATGATGATATACAAAGAGATGCAAGATGAACTCAAATGCCTATAGTAAGAATGCTCAAATTGTGGATGAAAAATGAGAAGAAAAGCCTTGAATTTATAGATGAGATTAAGAGAAGAAGAGGAAAAGTGGAGGAATGTGGGACTAATCCTCAACCAATAGATTCATGCCACTTGTCAAGATGTGAGAGGATGAAGGGTGGGAACATTTTGGTCTTTGTACAAGTAAATGCTTATTATGTGAGTTTGAAATTTTAAAACAGCATTAAATGCATATGGTTGAGAGTTTTGGGGGGGAAATTTGTTTGGACAAAAAATTCAAACAAATGGAGTTAATGAGGGAATATTCCTTGGGAATATGCTTTGTGGTGGAAAATATAAATTTAATAAATCAAAATAAATGATTTATTGTGCAAGTGGAAAAAGCTAGAGGATGGGACATGGATTAGAGTTAGGATTAATCGAGTTTTGATTAACTTTAAATAGAGATTAGTTGACATGAAATTTGATTTATATTTTTGGATTTGTTTAAATAAAATTGGAGGAAATAATGGAAATTATCCATTTAATTCAATAAATTTGATTTAATTAAATGAAGAAACATTAGGAGATAATTAAATAAAAATGATTTATTTAATTAAAGAGATAACCTTAGGAGATTAATCAAATAAACTTGATTTATTTAATTGATGGGAGAATATGATTTAATTAAATATGAGGAATGCATGATGTCAATTTTTCATGTATACAGGCTAAAACTTTGGTATTCTCTGGTGATTTTTAGTAGATTCCTTCATTCCAGATCTCAAAGTTTGGAACATTGAATTTTGCTATGTAGAAGAATTTTCGTGAAGATGAAAACCTTGTGACAACTTGACAAATTTCTTCAATCTTGCAACTTAGTTTTCAAAGGATCTTCAAGCTCCAAAACACCTAGATCTTCAATTACTCATGTAGAGAGAAAAAATGTTGATTTTTAGGAAATAGGGGTCTGCCTTGGTCAAACCTTATTTAGGTAATTAAACCTTATGATGAAATAGTGAAACATGAACATGAAATATGAAAAATAAACAAAGATACCTTTAATAATGTTTTGAAATGTAAATCTACAATCTACCTAAACAATAAAATTTAATTCTTTGGATAGAGGTAAGGAATGGGTTCTCTACAACTTTCTAGGGTTTTTCACGTAGTAGGAAGAGGGTTTCTCTTTACCAGTCACGTGCATTAAATCTTGTGATTAATTCAATGCTTGAGTTTGAATATGCAATGGAATATGTAAAGTACTGAAATATAACATGAAAACCTAACTACTTAACCTAAAATAATAGAGTCCATAATGCTGGAAAACACATAATGTATTATAACAATGCAAAAGTGAAGATTAAACTAAGTAAAATAACCTATTAAATCAAATGGGTGCACCTAGAAACTGCTATAGGAAAAAGAGGAAGTTGTGGAAGCCTCATAAAACCTAGAAAATTAGAGTTTTAAGCCACCTGGGACACTTACACCAAGTGGGGCGACCTAGTCCCTTTTTAATAAAACTGTTCTAGAAGTCATGTATGCCAACTAGGTCTCCAAATCTGCAACTTTTTGTATTGGGAACCTCCAGTGGGACTAGGTTGCCACTATGGTGACCTAGTCCCTTTCAAGTTTTTTGGAAAATTGAAAGTGGATATGGATGCCTCTGGTTTGTATTTTATTTCTTCACGAGAATTCAGACCCGAATCTATAAAATAACCTGTAAAACAAAAGATATTTGGGTTTCTAATGTGGGGTTTTCCCTGGTCAAACCCCTCTTTTGTATTTCAACTCGTAATGGAATAGAAAATTTGCATAAAACCTAGCCCTAAGTGTGTCTAGAACTAGGAAAACTTGAAATAAATAAAAACCCTATTCTATTTTGTTAGAATAAGATGCAAGTAATAGATTTGAAATGATGCAAGACTTCAACCCTAGAAACCCTACAACAACACAAATAAGTGTAATGAGGAATGTAAATGGGCTGAAAGTAGAAGATGGAGTCACTTTGAAAACAGTTTTTAGGTGTGATTTGGTGGCTAGTTGCACCTCTTCAACCTAGATTGCTCCATGAATCGGCATAGGAATCTATCTTCAACCTTTGTCAATGTTTTATCTTAGATGTGAAGTGATCTTGAAGACGTGCAAAAATCCCTAATTTTCTGTCTAAAAGCTTCAATTTTTTTTGTGAGAGAGATGAATCTTCTCGAGGAAGATGTTTTGCACTTGATTCTTGGAGTTGGATGTGAAAAATGATAAAGAGAGAGTGGTAAAATTACCTAAAAACAAGTATTTATATGCAACAAGACCTAATTTCTGATAATTTTGACCTAAGAGGCTGACACCCCTTGGTAATTTATGATAAAATATTCATTTTCCTATTTGAAACTTCAAAAATCCTCAAAAGGGACTAGGTCGCCCAAGTGGGCGACCTAGTCCCACTAAGGGATTTTAAACTGGGAATAGTGGTTTTTAGTTAATTTTGATATTGTTTGTCAGGGGTTGAATGATCCCTTAGGTATAACAGTCCTCAAATTCAAAATTAACCAACCTTAGGGGCATATAAATATTGTTGTAGGGTGATAATTGATGAAATGGGACCTAAAGTAGGACCAAAACAAGCACAAAATTATCCTTTTCTTCAAAGGTATATTACTTTTGGTGACAAATTTAGCCCCCACTTCAGGATCCATATGAATGTATGTGCATATTTAAGCTAAAGGACGCTAAAGAAACAATGCACCCTATTTTTATAAAATGATACTCATTTAAAAGGCAGAAGAATGAAACCCCCAGTGTAGTTATCTACAAAACCACAACACTAGGAACCACATCTTGCAACACAAATTCATTAGAATTCTTGGAAATCCTCTTATCTAATCCCTATAGATCAAATTTGAGGGTAGATGTATGCCACCCTTGGTTCTACTTGCTTTATGGAGGTGGAATCAAGGTAGCAATCTAACCATGTCGAATGAGGACACACATATCAGAGGGAATTTCCAAGTACCATGCCTCATAATGATAGGTGAGTGATGATGTAGGGCATGGAAACATAATTCAGATGCAATAAATGACATCAATAACGGAGTTCACTAGCACCTAGTATGTTGGTTTGAATAAAAAATCACACTAAGAGACTAACAAAGTAAAAAGATACGATTGTGCACATGTGTGTAAAAATGAGTTTGTAAAAAGAAATGAAAATAGAATAAACATGCGCTTACTTGCTCATTTACCTTTTGTAGAATTGAAGAGTGACAAGAAGAGAGTGAGAGGATGTCGAGAACACGTGATTTCACCCCTATGATATTGGATGTGTTGTGGGATTAGGTGGTAAGTGGCAACCACCAACATGAGGTCAGTTGATTCTAGAGCCTTTTCTTCATGATTTTTCAATTATGGAATGAATTTAATGCATATTTTTATTAGATTAGGATCTTGGAATTTTTTTTTGTAAACTGTCCCTTTTGTTCGCAAAGTGTCTTGTTTCTTCGCAAAATGTCTTGTTTCTTTGCAAAGTTTCTTGTTTCTTCGCGAAGTATCCAAAAAGGGGTCTAAAGTATTTAGGGACATAGGAAAAGCACACTAGAACATAATTTGCACACTTGCATGATGAATTAGAGTAAAATTGAATAAATTAGATGATTTAGATAACATATTTTGATGATTTGTATCTAGGTACCCACTCATTCTCATCAGCGTCTAGGTGGTAGATAGCTAAGTTTCTTGAGAGACTTGGATCTAGATTTATCAATAGCTGAGACAAAGCATATGTAGGTGGTGGAGATCTACTGGGAATATCTCATGCCTCTTATGAGATATCATGATGCTATGCTGATGGCTTTGTGTGAGAGGTGGAATACTGATACATGCACCTTTCACCTACCGATAGGCGAGATGACCATCATGTTAGAGGATGTCCATCACATACTTTGAGTCCCTATTCAGGGGAACGGGTGCAGTTACAAAGGGGAAAGTCCTTCCGGGAGTAGTAGGCAGACATGCACTACTACCTCGAGGGTGCGGTACATGATGACATAGTCGTAAGGCGGATTGAGCTAGCGATGTTACTCTACTCATGAGGGCTAGTGGTGAGGCAGATTATGATGCACACTATAGCACTAGTCCTCTTGCCTAATGGGTGAGAAACACATTTGGAGGGTGGTTTGGTACATCTAGTATGAGGCATGGCAGAGCATTAGACTATTTATGTGTGGGGATGATGCATTCTAGCACACTTGTACTATGACCTTAGTCATTTTGTATTCTCAAAGCTTGATAGTATGGTACATTGCACACTCTTACAGGTATGGTGCTTAGAGAATATCACATGTATACGACCAGTTGGCTTCCCATACCTGAAAAATAGTGGGCTATCCATGAGAATTTAGTTATCCATTACGACACCTATGGTAGTACAACGATCTACACTTTTGGAGGGTTAGATTCAATCGAATAGATGAGAATGATATCCTATGGAGGCTGTACCAGCTGGTGCTTTAGTGGTGAGATCATACCAGAAATTTGAGGAGGTTATTGATGAGAAGGTTCTTGGTAGGATGACACGATCACATAGTGTGACCATTCTATCGGGTTAGGAGCTAGTTTGGACAGGTACATACACCACCACAAGCATGATCATCATTCAAGAGGTATGTTTAGAGCACTTAGAGGCCAGGGGATACAACACATTTCACACTTAATGATGTCCTCGAGAGTGACTCAAACTATTCAGATCATGACCAACCACCTATGGATGATGTAGATGATGTTGGGGCCATGTGGGACCTTTAGGAGTGGTGGAGAGCATCACGACCAGAGCCAGTGGGAGTGGTAGAGCCTATGGAAGATGAGGGGGAGGATAGAGAGAGAGAGAGAGGACAAATTTGAGGAGGCATGATACATGACTGCTGACATATTCACTAATATTATTGATTAGGGTCCAAACCTAGATTATGGCGAGCAAGAGGGAGATAAGGAGGATGAGGATCAGGATGAGGAGGAGGAGGAGGAGAAGGAGGAGAGAGTAAAGGAGCCACCCCTTAGTGATGATGATGATGCAACATCCAGGGACTGATATGAGCAAGGAGAGGTCTCACCTATACATATAAGTAGATCCCAAATAGTAGTAGTAGCAGATGGCATCACTCATAGTCGAGGAGAGGAAAATTCACATTCCACCATAGATATAGGTGATAATATTTAATGTTGGTGTGTTATATGTTAATGTTTGATTTAATGTATATATATGTATATATATCATGATGTGTTATTGATGAAATTCTGGTATGATTTTGTAAGGCCTACAGAGGGTTGGCGAGAGTTCCTACATTAGGTAGCCACAAAGATAGTTCCAATGACGTTTGACAATGAGGAGATGGATATTGACTACGTGCCACCATCGATCATGGAGCGAGAGTTGGATACCCTAAGACCCTTCTAGAGATTGCGGGAGGCCTATGAGCGATTGAGGAGGTCGATACCCTGAGTGACGATTGTACCATAGGCATAACCATCACAACCTCTAGTAGAGGTGGAGAGATTGGAGAGAGAGGTGGCATGATTATAGGAAGATAGGGACCAGATAGGAGGTGAGCAACGGTTGAGACTCATGCAGATGGAGGGGATGAATTTCACACTCAAATTTAGTGGATCATGATCATGATCATGCACGACTATCTCCTGATGTCTTGCTACTAATGTAGCTTGATTACCAGATCTTGAGGGATCTAGTAATCACAGTCCTTAGTGACACTGTATACTAGGATGATATGTACGAAAAGACTTTCTGATATATGTATATATATATGCATTTATATTTTAGATGGTGTAATTTATTTGTGTGGATGTTAAATGAAAATGTGATCAATTAAATAGCCTTTGGTAGAGTATTTAATTAATAGCAACTTAATTTAACATAATGTATGTAATCGAATTAAAACATATTTAGAATGTATATTAGATTAAACATAAAGAGGGAATTTGTTATGCATTTATGATTTTAAAGTAACATAACACACAGGAAGGGAAAGGGTGAACAATATGAAATCTAAAGTAATTATAAAAAATAAATTAAATAATCACTTCGGTGTTCAAGAAACATGCATAACAATTTGTCAAGAATGAAGCAATGAGAAATCCCATAGGATAAAATTGGATTGCTCTAACAACACTGCTCTAGGATTCATACCATTCAAAAGGGGATTAGACATAATACCTACAAAAATGTGTGACATTAATTGGATCTTGAAGAGGAGTGTCATCACACTCGGTTAAGGTATAAGCTCCAGATCCATCATTTGTATCGACCACATAGGGGCCTAACCAATTAGGACTGAATTTACCTTTTCAAGTGTAATCAACAGTGGTATTACATTGGTTTTCATATAGAACCAAATCACCTTTGGTAAATGTTCTAGGAATGACACCAACATTGTTCTTGCATTGTAACTATTTAGCATATGCTTGAAGATGCTTGAGAGCGTTGATGCACTATTCATCAAGCATCTCAAGTTAGTGTAGGCGTTGTTCTACATAAGCATCATTATAGACAAGACCTTGGAGAGAAATCCTCAATGTGGGGGTTTCTAACTCTATCGTTAGGATAGCCTTGGTACTATAAACAAGGGTGAAAGGGGTATTTCTAATAGAAGAACAAACACTTGTTTGATATGCCCATAACACATATTGTAATTGTGTGTGCCAATATTTTGGTTTTGATTAACAATCTTCTTAAGGATTTGTTCAAGGATTTTATTAGTACTCTCGACTTGACCATTGGACTGAGGATAATAAAGGGTTGAAAATCAATGTTGAATATGGAAGGTCTCAAGAAAATTCTTCACATTGTTGTTCTTAAAGTGGGTAACGTTATTTGAGACTAACGAAAAAGGAAGACCAAAGTGAGTGATAATGTGTTCCAATAAGAAATGACATATCACCTCTGTCATTGTGGAGTGGAGGGGGATGGCTTCGAGCCATTTGGTGAAATAGTTGGTAGCAATAAGGATGAATGTCTGTCCAACAGAAGAAGGTGGGGAGATTTTTCCAATTAGATCCAATCCCCACACCGAGAACAACTAGATAGGTATTTTGGTATGAAGCTCAAAACAAGGAGTGTGGATCAAATGACTATGTTCCTAACACTGATGACATCTCTTAACATATGGATAGCAATATTTTTCCATGTTTTTCCAATAATAACCCATGTGAAGGAGTTTTTGCACTAAGGTTTTTTCACTGAAATATCCGCTACACGTACCAGAATGAGCTTGTTCGAGGGTGACATGGATTTCAACATCCTTGAGGCATCGTAAAAGGATTCCATCAAAGGATCTTCTCTACAATGCATCGGCAAGGATTATATATGTAGTGGCCAACTTTTTGAGGTGAATGCAGGTATTTCAGGTTGTAGGTTCAGGAATAGTACCGTATTTTAGATAATTATAGATGGCATCATACCATTCACATTGATTATCAAGAAAAGTGGGATAGAAATCATTAGGTATATTGATGATGGAGGGTTTCATTATAGGATGGATGGTAAAGACTACTTTTTTAGAAGGATCCATAGGAGATATAAGAGAGGTTGCACTAGCCACTGCATCTGCATGGAAATTTTTTGTGTGAGGGATGTTTGAATGTTGAAGGAGGAAAACTACTCAAACAAATTGAGAATGAGATCCTTATATTGTGATAATTTATCGTGTTTAGTTTGATAGAGACCATTCATTTGTTTAATCCATAATTGTGAATCACCATAGATCTTTATATCTTTAACCCCTAGGAAAAGAGCAACATGTAATCCAACGATTAATGATTCATACTAAGTTGTTTTATTCATACATAGGATAAGGTAATAATCTTACCAATAGGTGGAATTAAAATAACTCCAGCATCGGAGCGTGTTCTACACTTGGATCCATCAAAGTACAATTCCCATATAGTAAGGCCTATAGTAAACACATTGTCATCAGGGAAAGAGTCATTGGTGGGTAACACTAATGGTGAAGGAGCATCAACTAAATGGTCGGTGAGGGCTTTGCCTTTGATTGATTTTTGAGCAATAAACATAACGTCAAACTCGGTTAACAACATGCCCAATTTAGCAAGATGTCTGGAAAGATCTGTTTGATTAAAAAGGTAAAGAGGATCAAACTTTGTCATCACTTGTAATTCGACGTTAAGTAAGTAATGTCGCAACTTACTAGTAGTGAATACAAGAGCTCAAAATTGTTTTTCAATTATTGAGAAATGGGTCTCATAATTAAGGAGTGTTCTACTAATATAGTAAACTGTATGCTCTTTACTATTGGGATCCTGTTGAGCTAACAATGTAGCAAGAGCATGGGTGGAAGCAGTAATAGAAAGGATGAAGGGTTGGCTAGGTATAGCAGGTTGTAAAACAGGTCGAGTTGTGAGGTATTCCTTTAAACTCTCAAAGGCCTATTTACAATTATCATTCCAATCGAAATTGATATCCTTTTTAAGGAGATGCATGAAGGGTAACACACGATTGGGTAAGCAAGCAACAAATGGATGAATGGCCTGTATTAGTCCTTGTAACATACGTAATTGGGAGATGTTATGAGGTGGTGGCATATTAATTATAGCATCAATTTTTTGTGTATCCACCTTGATTCGTTTGTGAGATATGATAAACCCTAAAATTTTACCACTATCTACTCCAAAGAAAAACTTTTTGGGATTTAAGCACATGTTATATTTGCGCATATGTTCAAATATTTTCCAAAGGACATTCACATTATCATGACGGGTTAAAGATTAAGCAAGAATGTTGTCAACATAATCTTCTAAGATTTTATGGATGTAATCATGGAATATTAAAGTCATTTCTTGTTGATAAGTAGCACTAGAATTCTTTAAACCAAAAGGCATCATGGGTATGTGTAGGATCATGATGGGCCAAAAAGTGGCAATAAGTAAGTGATATGATGGACCATGTGTCTGAAATTTTTTATTTTACCCAAAATTGATGAAATGAAAAGGGTTTTTAAAGAAGATTCCCAGCTTTCCACCAATATAAATTATTTTTTACTTTGAATTTAATAAATAATTATTATTCATTTTCTATTTGAATTATGACTAAAGTACTGATTGATAGGCTGATTGAAAAACATCTATAGATTTCAAATGGTATCACATTTTTTGAATCCAAAACATGTGTCACATTCTATGCTTCACATACTATAGGATTCAGAAAAATAAAATTTAATTTTATGAAGTTTTGACCAAGCTAAGGTGGTCAGACATACGAGTTTTTATATTTTTTAAAAGTTGTAATAAAAAATTCATAATTAGTTATTTACTTGGAAATTTTTTACAAATAAATATGAATCCCATTGATACATGATTCCTCTACTTATTTCTAAAATCTTATAAAAAAATATTATCATTTTATTATGGTTAGGGTGGTTAGACATACACCTACTTCTTATTTTTTCCTTGAAATTTAAGTACTACTGCATTGAAATTTCAAATTTTCACCAAATATATTTTTGTTTTTTTAAAATAAGCCTAGTAGTTTAGAAACTACATTCAATTTTATACAAATTCTATTCATACATATTTTTGAAATAATATAGATAACTTATTTAATTTTTTATGTTAAGTTGCCTAACTTTGATTTTCTGAATTTTCATTGCCACTTAAGGGACTATCTTTTCCATGATGATCTTGCACATACCCTCATAACCCAACAAAATTTTCCCCAACAGGATGTGAAGGCCATCTTGTATTGATCTTGTGGGTTAATGAAGATTTGATTATACCCATAAATCCATCCATAAAGGATAAGAAAGCATGTCCAACAATAGAATCTACGATCATGTCGATGTTAGGAAGAGGAAAGTCATCTTTTAAAGAGGCCTTATTCAAATCTCTAAAACCCACACATATCCTAACATGATTATCAGGATTCACCACTGCGACAATGTTTGATATCCAGGGAGAATAATTAAAGGGGAAAATGAAACCCACGCCAAAGAGTTTTTCAAGTTCTCCTTTAACATGCAAGGCTATCTTAGGATTCATTTTTTGAATCTTTTGGTGAACTGGCTTAGTGTTTTCAACAAGGACAATGTTATGGGTAACTATCTGGGGATCTCTTCTAGGCATATTAGAATATTTACAAGAAAATAGTTCAGGAAAGGTATGAAGCAAGGTTGCAAGGTCCTATTGTTCCTCGTCATCAAGGAACATCCCGATTTGAATGAATTTATATTTGTCATGAATATCCATCAATATGTCAAGGGTATTTCCTCTAAAGGGGGTGCATTAGACTTAGAAATTTCAGGATCATATGGTTCCATGCTTGTGTGAGGTTCAATAATGTTATGAATGGTGGGCTTAGAACTTAGCATAACATAAGAGGCATGGATCTTGGAGCAAGAAGTTTTATCTGAAGCATCTAACAAGTGTTTCAAATCATTGTCGTCATGAACACAAGTGAATAGGGGAGAATCTACATCAATAAATTTAGGATATTGAAGCATGAGGTTGGTCATTGGTGTATATTTTATAGTGTTCATGTTGTGAGAGGGTCGTTGATTGGCTTTTACAGCTTTAGAAAAAGAAAACCCTAGACCGGTTTTACTTCCTTGTGTATTAGGTTCAATGGGTATGCCTAATTGTTATGGGTTAGGAGGTTGTTGATAATCCATCTCATCAAAATTCATTGTATAAGTTGCATGGTATTCCAAGAGAGATGAGGTAGATGGTTGTGAAGGCTATTCCTCTTGTTGGGTAGAGAGAATGACTGAGTGTTCTTGTTGAGTATCTTGTTTTCGTGTGACAATACACTCACCCATAAAGGAAGGGGTAAATTCTAAAGATTCTCAATCGTCACCAAGTAAATTAAACTTGGGTTTATCTTTGAATTGGTACTTCTCAAGAGGGGAAATATTAGAGGTAGGAATTAAGGTATGAAGAGGAATTGATGTGCCCTTTTCAAGTTGCAAGCAACTCTCAGGTTTAGGGTCTATGTCAATTTGATAAACTTTGTTATTATAGACATATTTCATTTTTCAATGAAGGTTTGAGGGTACTGCATGCATCTCAGGTATCCATGGTCATTCCAAGAGGAGATTATAAGATAGGTCATAGGGCACACCATTAATAGGAGTTGGCAGCATAACCATTCCAATAGTAATGGGCTATAATCATCAAACCTCCAATGGATAAGGAATCAAATTGGATTTGTGATTGATCGACATGTAACCTATCAAGAAGCTTCATGTTGCACACATTCATGGTAGAGCCATTTTTAGTGAGGCTCCTTTTCATACTGGTCTATAATCATAAAGGCTTCATTTTGTTTTCTTAACTCTAATGGAGGGAGCTCATATTGATAAAAAAAAATGTCCACATTGGTTGTGTTCATTTCATGTAGGAGAGTTGCCACATCATTAGAATTTGTACTAGGAGGGATCACTAACTATTGCAATGTTGTTTGAAGCATAAAATGGTAGTTAGGAGAATTTTGAAGGAGATCCCAAAGGGATATTTTGGTGGGAGTTTTTTTAAGTTGTTCAACCAAATCATACTCCCTAAGTTGTGATTTTAAACAAGGAGCTGTAGGTAAGATTGGGTAAGGGGATGGAAGTGGAGGTAGATGGTTGTTGGGGATGTGGGTTATTATAGGTATAATGAGTGTGAGCGAAGGTATCATGCTTAGGAGGGTAAAGGGTAAACTCAGGTTGGGATGGGGTTGGAGGTGTAGGGGAAGGTGGGTAAAGAATGAATTCGGGTTGGATGACGTTGACATATTTTGTTTTAGGTTGTTCATCACAATAGACCATAGTGGATGAAGTAGGGGAGATTAATTCCTAGAGGACTTAATCTAACATACCCATATCATCATAACTAAAAGGTTTGGAATACATGGGTGGGGATGGTTTAACTATATCATCACCAACCTTAGTGGATGAAGTGGGTGAGAGGAAGCCTTGAAGGGATTCATCTAACTTATCAAAATCATCACTACTAAAAGGTTTAGATGATATAGTGTTTCTATAGTGAAAAAGTGTGTTCATTTTATTATGTGAGGTTTCTATGTTTGCAAGTGTATGCTCAACTGAATTTTATTTGAAAGAAATATGAACTAAAGCAAAAAATGAAACATGTAAAGCTCTAATGCTACTCATAAATGTCATTTTAAGCTAATAATAACCATATAACAGATAATAACCAAAGGAAAACCAAGCATAAATATTAAGAAACAAAAAGTACAAAATCTGGAAAGCAAATGCAAAAATTATTGAAGCAAAATGTATGCTAGGACTAGGTCGCCCAGGGTGGCGACTTAGTCTTGGTATGAGTATTTTTGATTTTTCTATATTTTTTGATGAAAAATACAAGTTTTCAGAAATTAATGTGAAGGGGTATATGATATATTCCAATTTTTTGTATTATGCAAGGAAATGAATGCCAAATATGAGTCTTTTTCACTAATGTAAATTGGAAAAGACTAGGATGTCTTTTTAAACAATGCAACATTCAATGCAAGCCTAAAGAGAAGTTTCCTAGGATGAAAATACAAAATAAATCAGAAGTACAATGGATCTAAATGCATGTTCACCAAAATGAGCCTCAAAATTTAATGCTTTAGATTAAGGTAATGAATGGGTCCTCTACAACTTTCTAGGGTTTTTCACCTATGAGGAAGAGGGTTTATCTTTACCAATCGGGGGCATTAAATCTTATGATTTATTCAATGATTGAGATTTAATATGTAATGAAATATGTAAATTTTTGAAATATAACATTAAAACCTAACTCCTTAACCTAAACTAATAGAGTCCATGATGCTGGAAAACACATAATGTATTATAACAATCCTAAAGTGAAGATTAAACTAAGTAAAATAACCTATTAAATAAAAAGGGTGCATGCAGAAACTACTGTAGACCGAAGAGGAAGTTGTGGAAGCTTTGAAAAACTTGGAAAATCAAAATTTTAAGCCACTTGGGACACTTACGCCAAGTGGGGTGACCTAGTCCTTTTTCAAGAAAATTGTTCCAGAAGCCATTTCTGCCAACTGGGTCTCCAAATCTGCAACTTTCTATGTCAAGAACCTCTAGTGGGACTAGGTCGCCACTATGGGTGACATAGTCACCTTCAGCTTTTTTGGAAAATTGAAAGTGGACACGAATACCTCTAGTCTATATTCTATGAATTCACGGGAATCTGGACTCAGATCTACAAAATAACCTACAAAATAGAAGATATTTGGGTGTCTAATGTGGGTTTTTCCTTGGTCAAACCCCTAGTTTGTATTTAAAATCATAATGGAATAGAAAATATGCATAAAACCTAGCCCTAAGTGTGCCTAGAACTAGGAAAACCTAAAATAAACCAAAACCCTATTCTATTGTGCTAGAATAAGATGCAAGTAATAGATTTGAAATGATGCAAGAATTCAACCTTAGAAACACTACAACATCACAAATAAGTGTAAAAAGGAATGAAAATGGGATGCAAACCTCAAATCTGAAAACAGGCTAAAAGTAGAAGATGGAGTCACTTTAAAAACAATATTTAAGTGTGATTTGGTGGCTAGTAGCACCTCTTCTTGACCTATATTTCTTCATGAATCTTCATAGGCATCTATCTTCAACCTTTGTCAATGTGTAATCTTGGATGTGAAGTGACCTTGAAGATCTATGAGAAGCCCTAATTTTTTATCCAAAAAACTTCAACTTTTGTTGTGAGAGAGATGAATCTTCTTGAGGAAGATGCTTTGCACTTGATTCTTGGAGTTGGATGTGAAAAATGACTAAGAGAGTGGAAAAGTAACCTAAACAAAAGTATTTATATGCAACAAGACTTAATTGTCAATATATTTGACCTAACAGGCTGACACCCTTTGGGAATTTATGATAAAATATTCATTTTCCCACTTGAAACTTCAAAAATCCTACAAAAGGACTAGGTTGCCAACTTAGGCGACCTATTCCCAGTAAGGGATTTTAAAGTGGGAATAGTGGTTATTGATGAATTTTGATATTTCTTCTCAGGGGTTGAATGATCCCTTAGGTATAATAGGTCTCAAATTCAAAATTAACCAACCTTAGGGGCCTATAAATGTTGTTCTAAGGTGATAATTGATAAAATGGGATTTAAAGTAAGACCAAAATGGGAAAATAATTATCCTTTTCTTCAAAGGTATATAATTTTTGGTGGCACACTAAGATGAAGTGACCATGAAGAATGTAGGTCTTGATCTTGAATTTCATGTGGAAAAATTCTTAACTTGGATCTAGAATGCTACATGACAACACTAGCTCAACAACATGTTTGATTCACTATGCCTTTGACATGATGATGGATCTGGAATTGCTACAAAAAATGATGAAGAAATCTATCCTTGAATTCCATAGAAATACTCTTGAATACTCTATGATTCTCTTGTTGTGTCTTAGGATGCTTGACTCTTGGTTTCTAGGTAAAAATAAATATTTGAAACCTTGTTTATATAGACATTCTATCCAACTTACCATTTATTATATCCCAAATGTTTACATTCATAAAATTTGAATCCAAAAACCTCATTTCCTGCTCAAAACCCTAAAAAGGGGCTAAATGAGACTCATATGCCCAAGGTGGTGTATAGGTTCCATCTGGTTGGGACTCATATGCCAAAGGTGGTGTATGTATCCCACCAGAGCTTTTTAGGGTGAGGAAATGTTGTGGAGTTAGGATATTAAGTGTATTTGTTGATTATGTTGAGGTTTTGTTTGAAATAATTCTCAGAATGCATAATAAAGGGTATTGAGGGTCTATTAATGAAGATATGGAGCTCATAAATGCAAGAGGGCCCAAAACTTAATGTGAAAGTGTAAATAAATACACTTTTCAATAGTAAATTAAGGAAAAAATAAGTCTATTTAGCTTAAAAGGACCCTAAACCTAATTTGAATGTGTAAAAAAAATTACAACAGTTGATCAAGGCAACATTAGGTTCATTTTAATGTTAATCATTCCTAGATTAGGTGTGAAGAGGGGCTAAATTTTCCTACACTATATTTACCCCCACTTTAGTTTGAGGAACTTCTTCAAACTCACACTAAAGTAGACATTCAAGAGGGGTCCAACTGTACTAATACAGATGAAATAGGATGAAAAAAATCAAAGGAAGTGGCCAATCCCCCAAGATCCAAGATCCTACGTCAAACCAACATAAGCCCAAAAGGACACACACAAGATGTATGATATGTAGCATCATAATACACAAACATACAATTTCAATGACATAAAGATGAAAGAAAAAGGAAGCAAATATGGATCAAGCTTCAACCATTTTTCCCACACATTGTGGATCAGATCTATTCTTGTTTGTCTAAAATTCATGCTCACTCTAAGACAACAGAACTTTAGACTATTTTTTGGGTGAGTATCCAAAAGTGGTGGCTTATAAGTGGAACATTATGTCCACTATGTAAACCAAATGCACGTTCAAAAGGGCTAGTGAAATCTCAAGTTGTCCACTATATGAGACCCTAGAGAGGTGACACATATGTACGTGGCCGATATGCACTAACACAAACAATCAAGTGGCTATAGGAAAGTCACGCCTAAGTTTAGCTCCCATACATACAACCATACCAAAGCTATGTACCTCAAGATAACTTTGACAAGGCACCACACAACAATGAACATTAAGCTCTGTGAGGCAAGAAAAGATTTATATGCTTGACACCCATGAACAAATAGGAAGGCTACATAGGTAATAAAAGTGTGTTAAATGCAAGGTGGCCATATAATAAATGTTGTAGATGAAAAATAGTGTAAGGTACATTCAAAGGGATTTTTCTTATTTCATGTAAGGTCTCTTCTTAGGGAACATAATGCCTAATGTCTCCAAGAGAGGAAAAATCAAAGAAACATCACGCTCTCGGAGGATATCAAGCCCAATGACACCACCAATATAAGGATCACTAGTGCACAAACAAAAATATATGATTAAATAAACTACTAAAAAATTCATATAAATGACTAACTTTAGTCACATGACTATTAGTGGTTTATTTTTAGTCATTTATAACACCACTAAATTTTAGTCATTTATTTAGTCATTGATTTTAGTCATTAATTTGGTCATTGATTTAGTCATTAATTTGGTCATTGATTTAGTCATTAATTTGGTAATTTATTTAGTCATGGTAGTGATTTATTTAGTCATATATTTAGTCATTAATTTAGTCATTGATTTTTGTTAATTGGTCATTTATTTAGTCATGATAGTCATATATTTAGTCATTAGTTTACTCATTTTTATTTACTGGTTTCCATTAATTAGTAGTAAATATAGTCATGAAATGAATAATTTATTTAATACCATAATTTTATTTTTTTGATCGGTGATAATAGTTTATTTTATTAAATATAAGCAAAGGTTACAAATACTTCCGATTTATCTTCATCCAACAACTACCAAAAAAAGTTGATTAACCAGCTCACAGTTCCAGCTTATCAAAAAAACCCTAATCATAACCATGTGAAAACTACCCTTCCAACCATTGTTCATGCCCCAAGGTTTTTTACATTTACAATGAAAATCTAGGCATACCCCCCAAAAACCAAATCAAAGATGAGATTTAGTACAATAAACTAAAAATTATTAAAGCTTATACTACTGAAACACCTTTGAAGAATTACCCATCACCAATGACACTATCTCCATTAATGGATTCAACCTCTTCCTCAGATAGAGACCCATATTTTCATGCATCTCCTCTCTGGAAATGTCTTTGAGGTTCTCTAAGACCTCCTCTACCTCCATTAGTTCAACACAGATTTTGAGTGATTGCCACCTGCATTCTGCACCTTCTCACCACAAATCTTTGGTACATCCTTCCGGCTAGCTAATAAAGAGATGGCTTAAATCCATGAGCTCCAAGCCTCCTCCACCCATGCCTTCAATCTTAACAAGCCCCAATCCTTGTATCACCCATTCCAGAATGCCTTCCATGTCCTCAAAAAAATCTTTTTGAACTAGAGAAATCATGGCTTTCCTCACTACATCCACCGACTCTCCTAAATCTAGACCCCAAGCCATGACCAATAAATAAATATTCATATTGGTATAGTATATGTGCTTTAAATTTTCAAATCCATTACCCAAAATTAATTGCACTGCTTGCACCACCTGCACTTCCTTGAAGAGAAATAAACCTCGCAATCGCTTCACAGATGCTTTGCCAAAAAAAGGGTCCAGCTTCCTCCGTGATGTCAAGATAAAACTGCCCTCCATTATTTCACTAGTTCACTGGCTTCCAGACAACCACCCACTGCCAATTGACTACATTCCTTAAATTCGCACACCTATAAGCATCAAAGATGATGAGATGTGTATCTTTAATACATCTCAATTTTCCAGCCATCTCCATTATTGTTGAACATACGTCCAACGCCAACAATGAACCTTCATCAATGCTTCACTTATTTGAGGAATTTCCATGCCTCCTTTGCTTACTAAACTATCATTCCTTCTTGCATTAAATCCATCGAAGACATTTCCTCCAAATTAATCCGTCTAAATTATTCAAATCTTAAAACATCCACATTTGCAAAGGATAGTGCCCATTTTGAGAGGATTTTTGCCTCCACATTCCTAGCTCTCCTTATATGACTGACCTTAAATTCTTCAAAAAGGGATAATTCTTTAGTAATTTTCCTAATTACTCCCTACAGATGCCAAGCATCAATTCCTCCTTTTGAAATTGCTTGAATTATTATTAAAGAATCACCCTCTAGATGTATCTCTGTTCCCCCTAGCTTTTTGGCTTCCTTAATTGCCATTAAGGTTGTTTTTGCTTCCACTAAATTTTTGGCTCCCTCCTTTAATCTCATTGCTCCTATGGCCAACACATTCCCATTCCAATCTTGAACAATACTACAAGCTCTAGATGGACCCAAATTTCATTTTTCCGCTCCATCAAAGTTTACCTTCCACAAACCTTCATCTGGTTTCTCACATTTATCCACCACTAAAGAAAATTGAGCTGGATTAACCCAACCAAGCTCCTTAATGGGCTTAAATACCATAAATTTTACAATGAAAAACTAACATAATACTAAAATTGAACTAAAAAATAAAATAAAATAAAAATATTACATATACGAACAAGCTACAACATGCTAGAATTAAAAGATTGATTCAACATCATGATAAATAAAGGTAATCTACAATAAAAAATTTAATTCATATATATATATATATAAAGTTACAAGATGTCAAAGTTGTCTAAGGGTATATATGTAAATATAATGAAAAATGTCAAAGTTGTCTAAGAGTTTCCAACTCTTTCAAATACACCATCATAATTAAGATCCCTAAACAACACATTCAAAATACTGCATAAAGGAGTGAGCCAAGATGTCTAACATTAAGTAGTATATGATAAACATGTTCAACTAGGTCATTTTTTGCAAATATTTTAGTGGCCACCATGTGAAGGTTTCCTCTTTCTCTTTCAGATGAACAACTCCATCTATTTTGTCTTCATAAACAAGGGGTATGTTACTCATGACCTTTAAAATGTTTACATTTTCATCTCCTGTTCATTTCAAGTTGACTCCATGTACAATAGATATGGAGTGAATCTGCCAAATGCCCATAGAATCACCATGAAATGGATCCAACACCCTAACATTATCCCCTTCTTTGAGTTTATCAATACATTTCTGCAAAAATAAAGAAAAAACACATTATATTAGATACGCAATGATTACCATTGTTTGCATAATAAAAGAACCATTAATTACTTAAATAGTACTTGCATGTGTGTGTTAAAATAACTGCAAAATGAAAATTTCAAAAATAATTACAATGATCTCAATCTAATTTACTAAAAAATAACACTCATAGCAGTCCTTACAATGTTACTATTAGCTTCATGCTAATCAGATACAAAGGCCACAAATATAAACAATACATTACCATGCATGCATACCAAACACATAAGGTTATGAAAACACTATTACACATAAAAAAGGTAGCTAATGCACAAAAACAAAAGAATACAATATGAGAGCACTACTACTACTGCTATAAGGTGAAGGTGAAATACATTAGGATGTACAAAAACAGTGGCATTAAATCTCTAAAACATAACCCCATGTAGTCAACATAACCCTATCAATGATGACATATAAAAGAAGAACAAAGAACAAAATGTATCAAGGTAACATGTGATAGCCATTAAGAGTAGTCATTGAGGAAATAATGTAGTCTTTCTATGTGGCTTTCATAGCAATAGTAAAGGAGTAAAACATAAGGTTGGATGTAGAGGTCACATAAATAATAGAGAAAGAGCCTTTCACTGTTAGAAAATAGGTTAAGATTATGCAAAAATAAGTAAGGAATGATGTCCAATGAACAAGTAGTAGTATCAGTGAGTCTCATGGTTGTAGCAGTGAGTTTAGTGCAAGGGTAGCGAGTTTTATGGCTGCAACAATGAATTTAATGGATCAAGCAGAAAATATCATTACTAAACAACAAGAAGACATTAAGAGAAAGCGACATGAATATCAATTTTTTTTTTTTAATAATAGCCATAATGAAGAGTTAACAGTAGATTCATGAAGGAAAGAACAACATTTATCATCTAATGAAAGAAGAAACACATTGAGTTCAAGATGTTGACAAGGTCAATTAGAATGCCCTAAAACATAGTCAAGCATCATAAAGTATTGAAGTGTCAACAATCCCCACTAAAAATTGACAACATAGGTACAATGATTGTTCTATGGGTTACATTCAATTTTTTAGTTGTCCATTCGCTATTCTATAAGCTTGTTCACTGGTTGGGATCATAATAGTCATTAATAAATGAAGGATTTTAGAATCAAGGAAAAGTAACTATTATCAATCAGATATGCACACTATGCTAAATTTTAAAAAAATTAACTATATGTTGGCACATGGAAACCTTATTCAAATGTGGGTAATATGAATGAAGAAGGAATCTCCAGAGTGAGTTGGTTCCCCGAATGATATTTTCTATTCTAAATGATTTGAGGTAAAGAGTTCGAAGGATAAACTGGAATTAAAACTTATGACTTAAAGTGATTTTCAGAGCCTAATGATGACTTTGATTATCTACCGACAAACAACTCTCAGAAAACAACAATAACCTCACAATCTCTCATGAACATTCAATACATAATTGACTTGCATGAATATTCAAATTCAAACACAACATGCAACTTGTATCACATGAAATTTATGTATCAAAATCTGCAATAACAGGAAATAAAAGGATTTTGTAAACAAAATCACAATGGAACATCAAACTAAGATTGCAAAGGAGACATAAATTGAGAAATAGGAATGTTGTTTATTAAACTGAAGGAGTATCCAAAGTCTGAGTACAAAATTCTTCTTACAAAACTCTCTATATGAATAAGAGAATAAAAAAACAACCAATTGAACGAAGAAAAACCCTAAGTTTTCCTCCTAAAATAAACTCTCCAAAACCCTAATCGGAGCTTAGGAAGAAAGCTCATAAAAAAGCATCTAAATATACTTCGTAATGTTTAACAAAAGTTGAAAAAACACACTTTTTGTATGTCCATCCTAAAAAGCACCTAAAAATAGGTCTATTTTACTTTAAAAGCAAAAATAATAGCTTATCTCCATCCCATGTAGCTCAATTTCGCCCAAGGAAAAAGTCAACCATCTTTGTCTTTACAAACTACTAAAAATAGACAAAAGAATAAAACAATTTATAAATCATTGTTTTATCTTTTTCTTTACAAGATAATTATAGTTTTTGATCTCTCCATTTGATTTAATTTTTTGCAATAAAGATTTAAAAATCTTGCAAAAATATAACTTATCTCTCCATTACAATCTGATTTTTCTTAAAAAGTCATAAAAAATATAATCAATCTTTTAACTTTACATTTTAATTGATTTCTACCAAATCAATTGAAAATAAACTAAGGAATTTTATTACTCTCTAAGGCATAGGTATTGACATTAAAATAAAATTCCTTATGCATTGGACTTTGAAAAATAAATCAAAACCTAAAACTAAAGCCTTATACTTATGAAGTCAAGTGAAAACTTCAAAAGCTCAACCTAGGGCATGAAAATATTATCAAATGATAAAATGAAGGCATTAAACTTAACTCATGGTGATAAGACCAAAATCGAATTAGGGAAAATGGGAACAAAATCAAAAGCAAACCCTAAATTCACATCATTTCACACTTATGATTTCAAAGAGGAAGCTCTACATCTAGCCGCCATCATGGAATTAGGGCTTCAACTTGAATCTCATCATTCAAGCCTCTGTAGCTTGATTCTACTTCTGCAAAGAATGGTAAGTCATTCCCAAGACATTTTGTGGCTTTTCCTCATTCATTTTGAATCAAATTTGACCTTCAAGGTCGCGACCATGCACATATTTTTCTGATTTTTACTATCTATGTACCTCCGTTTTCCTATGCTTTATCTCTGCTCCTTCTTGGCCGCCATTATGAGAGCTCGACACTTGATTTGGAGGCTTCGTGAGAGCTCGGCCGTGGGCTTATTTGTTCTTCTACAGGCCCATGATGGTGATTTTTATCTCTATTTTTATTTGCCTCTTAAAATAAAATCTTATGAAAGCTTTTCCATGTAGAAAATGATTTCCATTTAAAAATTTGCAAGCCATTGCATAGGCCACAAGCTTAAAAATGCTTCAAATGAATTTTAACAAAGAACTCTTGCATTTTATACATTATTTGTCTCAGATTTTGAGATTTTGATAGAAACTCAAATGGGTTTCTACCAATTTGTGAGTTGATAAATATCTCATGAGTAAAAAATCTTTAGGTTGTGGCATGTATATTCTCTATTTGCATTTCTTGAGAGCTCCAAAGCTAAACACAAGCTCAAAAAATGGCTTTCTCCTTTGTATTTTCATTCCTCACTCAAACCCTCATATGGGTACTCTATATTTTGAAATAAATCCATACATTTTTGTGTTTTCTGTCAAAACCCTCAAGAGGGTAAACTGTAAAAGCAGAAATCTGCATTTTAAGTTGAGAACATCGTGTGGGTATTTGTAAAAATAGAAAAAAAAACTCTCCCACATCTGGGCTCGAGCCATGGTATTAATTAACACTCACTTAGATTCTAGAAAAATTACTTTGATGGCCTCTAGACATTCATGGTTGCATTTGATTCTTTCTGTATCCACCAGTTTTAAGAGCTTGAAATCTCGAAATTGTGCATTCTAACTTTATTCCGCATTTTAACATGAAACTCCAACATGGGTATTCCATCTTCTAAGAGGAAAATGATCTTGATTCTTGTTCTTTGCACTGCTATAAATTTTTTTACTTGTTCTTAGAATGCAACATTACCTTACTAAGAGAATAATTTTAATAGAACATGCCAAGTTCTTTCCACTGTTTGCTTGAAAGGCACAACACAATGAAGCTCAAAACTACTCAGAGCCTTTAGTTGCTTATCAAAATGTGTTTTCTACCTCACACAGTTCTAATATTAACATGATAATCACCTTTGCATGCATTCAATGAAACACACAGGGTGATCCCACAAAGCCGGTTTACAATTTCTGAGAGGAACTGATTTTTGCTGAAATCACATATTTTTAGAAAATATAATGATTTAAGCCTTAAAAATTTCCATTTTAAGGATTCCAATTGAAGATGGTTTGATCAAACCACCTTAGATCAAAACCCCTTGGATAGAACCTTTCTAGTTTTAAACTATACCTATCAATGAGTCTCCTTTACACCTATCAAAATGCTGATAAAAAACCACTTTTGATTTACATTTTGGGGGATGAAATGAATTCATTTAAATTTATTTCAAATGATTATGGTAGTCCTTAGAACGAGCTATCTAATGAATATAATTTTAATATTTTTTGGTTTTATTATGTATTTGAGTTTTTAGTTTTATTAAACATAGGTTTTTCATCGAAAATGAAGGTCTTTGTTCTACACATGTGGAAAAATAGAAAATTATCAAAATAAAATTCTAAAAAATATGTTCATGCTGGGTATTGATGTCCTCGATCCATTAAAAAATTAAAAATTTAATTTCGATACATACATAAAAAATTATGTTGTATACAGTCCGCCTATGTCCAAGTTGCAATTGGTTTGACTTTGTAACTTGATTAAGGAAAAAATATTGAATAAAAAGCTATGAGACCAAATGAAAGTGCTAGATATTGTAGTTAAAAATCTAAATTCGAAAAAATTATACTTTTATCCTTCATACAAAAAAATTTATGTTGTATACGGTGAGCGTCACTTTTTAAAAATGTTGTTTTCTAAAAAAAACCAATTTTCATGGGAGATGGAAAAAGAAGTGCAATCTGATTCCAAAAAAATTGATAAAAATATTTTTAGAATCTACAAACAAAATGTGATAAGACTCTAGTGTGTATCATCTTCAAATTCCTCATGGTTTAGCCGTTATAGGTGGCCAAATGTGAAGATTTAGTTAAAAATAATAATTTCAGTGTCCAGTTTGGCCAAAAATTGTAAACCACTATTGTGGGATCACCCCATAGAAACTCTATTCACCCCTCAAGTGCATTTAATGTAAATGCTTCTAGTTTACTTATTTACTTTGCAGAATGCTATCAACTAGCATGACATACCTGTAGATTATTTGATTATTTTCATCCTCCATTTCATACACTTAAATGCTTTATAAAAAATATGCCTTCTCATCTCAAAACTTAATAAAAACAAGTAATGTTCCTCTCCTATATTTATGAGTTCACAACCAGATTCAACCTTTTCGCTTTACTTGCACATTGCATTTACTTTGATCACTCATTGTTGTGTGTTCATAACGTTGTCTTATGTATGCAACTGATATTGAACACACACAAAAATGTTCATTTTGATACTCAGTACTCAAATGGCCTAATAATTCCAATGTATCTACTGCTCAACACTCCTCATACATTTTATGATTAAATGAAGTTGTTGTAAATAGATTTCAATTCTCTCATTTTGCAACGTGATTTCATGAATTTTATATGTATGCCTATTCACTATCACCATTTATGACATGAAACACTTGCTGAATTAGAAAATATCACCATGGAACAACATGAACAAAACACATGGTAGAAAAGATGCAATCAATTCAACAGTATTTAAAAGATGCATTTTAGTTGAATTGAGTTCATTGTCCACTTGTAATTTTCACTTCGTTGTTAGATTTGATTGTTATGAATGAACAATGTACTTGATTTCTTTGATAATTGAAAACATTTTCACTCGTTCATGAAAGGCTCAAATGAGCATGATAATTATATTTGCTTACTCAACCCACTTGTAATTTTAAGGGGCAACATGCCAAGCTCTACCCTTGTGGGAGCCCGTTTTACTCCACATGCTTTTATGTCTTCATGAAATGATCAGATACATAAATTTTCCTATACCTGGACATGAAAATAAAAAGTGTTAGATAAAACAATATATTATAATGATGTTTCCTTCCTTGCTTATGTCCAACTCCTATTCTCTCAACTATTTCAATGTATTATCAACAAAATTTTGCATTATTGTTGGTGATTCATATAGGGATGTTCATAATCGGAGATCTAACAACCCTTCACTTCTCTTATAGGTCGATTGAAGCTCGAGGATGGAGGATGGTGCACCACTTCTGCATCAACCAAAATAACATGTAATGATGATTATGTTCATGCTTATGTGTCTTCCTTTCTTCCATCTTCAATAGTGTAGAATTCTTCTCATGGTTCATTATTATAGTTACTCCCACGGCTTGTGTGGGTTACTTTAATTTATTTTCTTTTTTTCCATTCTAAAAATAAATGCATCAAAACGCAAAATTGTACAATCATTTTGTTCTTACAAATAGATGAAATATTGTAATGTGAATAAGCATCATGAAAGAAATGAAAGAAATTATTATGCTTAATCATTTGTATATTTTGGCTTTTACCTCATTTGTACTATAAAGCACCAAGAAAAAACCATTGAAATTATGTTTACTGAAAACACTTGCATAGTTGAAATTTGATAAATGTGATGCAATTCAGCAATCTTAAACAATGCATCAACTAACTGAACTTCACTTTAAAATTAACTAATCAGCTCTACCAATTGAGTTTTAGTAAAAATTGGTAATAGTAACATTTCATAACACTCACCTCAAGTTCAACACCAGTAGTACTATCAATATCATGCATATACTCCTCGAATTCAACATAATCACTGTCAACATTGTCCTGAAGTTGTGTATCTTTGTTGAGAGCTCTATTGATAGGGTCTTTTCCTTTTTGTTCTGCTTTCATATAATTACCCTGCATGTGGTTTAATCACCATGTAAAGTTAATATAAGTCAAGTAAAGAATGAAAAATCTATAATTTTTTGTCCACAACAACTATTATATTACCTCAACTTCAACACAACTATGATTGACATCAAGGTGTTGTTATTTTCGTGTTGCTTTCATAACATTTCTTTGCATGTAGCTTAACCATCAAGCAAAAAAATATATCTAGATGAGTAATTCATGTAAAAAATAGTCAACAGAGCCTTTCCAAGCATAAAAGTCATAATAGGTGGAATGAGTGAATATCCATTTTTGTAGACTCACAAACCCTTAACTTTGTCTTTATAGACCCATATCAACAATTTGAATACAAAATACACAAAATTCTTCAAGAATCCACCAAATTAGAAACAAATTGAAGTTTACTCACCCAACCACCTAATTCAATGCAAAAGAGAACAAGGAAACCCTATACGAGCAAGTACAAAATCTTGGAACTGCAAATAATCAGAAATTTCTGAGAAAAGAACAAAATTTTCAAGAGTTCTATTATTGCTTTATGATCCATAGGAGCAAAAATATTTTGGGGAAAAAATTGGCAAACCAAAAGTATAAGATGTTTTGAAAAAATCAAGAATTTGTTTGGAAAAAATCAGGAAAAATTTGGATTTAAAAACAAGGAAAATATTGTAGAACAAGAGATACAAACTATTTTTTTGAAATTGAAAGGAATTTCTATAGCATAGAGATATAGAGAAAAAAATTAAATAAAGAGTTTAACTAATGAATTGTAAAAAATATATTTTTGTAGTTTATATTCATATAGTTGATTACATTGCATTGCACATCTTTCAAACTCAAAGCATTACTTCGCATTGCATAACTAATAACTAGATACTAATATATGAGAAAATTTCAATTACAATATAGTTTTTACAAATTCAACCTAAGGAGTTATGCAATTACTTCATATTGTATAACTAATAACTAGGAGCAGCTGCCAATTGCATTTGCTTGTCATGGCATTCTATGACACCACATTTCTTTGAGGCATTTTTTCAAATAGATCACTGCCTTGTCTATACTACCACATTTTTCATACATGTCTACCAAATTATTTTTACAAACACTTCACTCCCTTTTTGCTATGGATAAAAACCTAAAACAAGTGCTTTCAAACAAGTTATGGATTCTTGGAAAAAATCTATCAAAAGCATAATTGTAAGCAATAGCATAGACAAAGCAGTGAACTCTTTGAAATAATGCCTCAAAGAAATGAGGTCTCAGATGATGGAATGTCATGAAAATCAAATTGATTTTGATTTTCATGGAATTCCATAACCATGAGACCTCATTTCTTTGAGGCATTTTTTCAAAGAGTTCACTACCTTGTCTATGCTAAATTTTTTTTTGTACATGTCTATCAAATCATTGTATCAAAGAGTTCATTGCCTTTCTGCTATGGCTAAAAGCCTAAAATAGGTGCTTTCGAAAAACCTATGTGTCGAGACCAAGAGTTATCTAAATATTTTGTCAAATAAAAATCCAAAATTCCCCTATTGTTATGACAATTCACATTATTTCCCTTCACATGCCCATTTTCACATTTTATTGCACTACCGCTACCACATTATGATACCCATACCTTACCTCTCTACCATAGCTCATCACCAAGTAGATCATGGTAGGGTAGTGAGAGGAGCCACTACTATATATACTATACCCTCCACGCTATACTGCTATACCTTGGGGGGTCAAGACATAGCCCGTGATAGATCAATACATTGAAGAGAGTACTAAGTATACACCGTGGTATCACAAAGGAGCTAAAGGTGACACGCGGTAGTGCAGTAACTAAGATGTTGGGTCATTTAATACATACCAATGACATCGGTCAACATCAAAATATAAAATTGAGCTCACCATGAAGATTTGAATTGTGTGAATTTATGAGCGAGAAGTAAATACATCCTAGTATTGAAATACACGAAATAAGTTGAGATTTTTCACTCATGATAGCTTTTCCTATCATGGTTTTGAAGGTATAATTGTTGCAGAGGGTTAATGAATGGTTCTAGAGCATATACAAACCTAAAAAAACATTTTTGAATAGGTGGTAGAGTTTATGGAGGTTTGCATCATTCACTCAATAAATCCTCTTCATTTTGCATTGTAAAAGCCTATAAACAAGGCTTTTGGTACTTAATGCTTTAGTAAGCCTTTCAATCCTTAAAAATGATTGAATCTAGAGTTTCATAAATTTATTAAGGATTTTTTGAAGAGATTTAGTGTTTTGGTGAATATTAAAGAGGACCTCCTTTGTAATTTTGGGCTAATTGGAGGGTTTTTACAACATATAGTCCATTTTTTGGTGTTTTTCTTCCAAGAAATTGCACTTGATGTTGTGATATGATTAAATTGATATAAATGGGCTTCCATAATAGTGATTGTTTCAAGGATTTTTAATATGTAATGACTAGTATACATGTTTTGAGTGTGTGTCAGTGCTACAAGCAAAGTGGCCTTTGAATGCAAGAAACATGTATTTTGATAAAACAAAGAAAGAAGTGATTATAAACTCTTGGTAACTAGTTTATTGAAGTTATCAAAGAAGTCTTAATGCCTTGGAAAAATTTTAGAATGAAGTGTGCTTTGTTTTGAATGTTTTGACAATGTGACTCCAATGAGCAAGATGAAGTTTTGACTGCTAAAATCAAAGAAATTGCTAGAAAAATGTTAAGTGAGTAAAATATTGGTTTATTTTAGTTGTAATAATGATGTTCACAGTGCTTGGTCTCATAAAAGTTTGAAATCCATTTGTGATGATTGATTGTCCATTTGGGACAAGTTGAAAGAATTGATTAAATAATGAGGAGATGAATGGTATTGCTTTCTTAATAAAGTTATGTGATGAATTTGAGTCTGACAAGAGTGTAGAATACTAATTTTGTGGAATGGATGAATGATGGCCTTGTGAATGGCTAAGGAAAATTGAGGATTTTGGTTGAGTTGATAAGTGAAACTAATGAAAATTTTAGTGAACAAAGTTTCTTGTTTAATTTGGTCTTCTCCAAATTGTGTTCGGGTCTTAAGTACCCCTAAAGTTGTTAATATTCTCCACAAAAAAAGGAAAAATTTCATAGATTCACTATTATATATGATGGTAATACTTTTCCTGGAGATCACGAGAGTAATTTTTTAAAGGCATGTTGTGGAAAACATTTATGAAATTTGCAAACATCTTTAAAATACAATACGAAGATGATATAGCCGATAATCAAAATATTGAGGGATAGCCTTTTACCTAATGTGAACCCATGGAATTATGGTCATTCCATGTAGAAACTATAGGCTTAATAGAGGCAACCAGCTACAAAACTTTCTTAGTGAGATAGTTTAAGCAACCTGTTATATGTTTGTACTCTTCATTTGAGTTGACATAATTTGGAGAGGCTCTTACTGGGAGATCAACATATCACTTTGAAATCTTTGTTGACAAACTAGATTTCCTCATGATACTAGTATTAGATTTAGTATGATCTAGTGTTGCCATATAATTGACAACATCTTCTACACTTGCTTCTCTATTATTGTTTTCCACCTAAAATAAAATATCAATTTCAACATATAGTCAATTCAATAAAAAAATGAAATAAATAACAAAATATAAATTGAAACAAAAATCCATACACTTACTCCAAATTTGTCTATTTTGGCCTGAATCCACCTTGGCGAAATGTATAATCAGTCCTCACATTATCTCTTTCTCTCTTGCCTATGTTACTCTTTGTCAAATATTCTTCAGAACACATAGTTTCTTTCAATGCCTCCCATTGTTTGGGAGATAGAGTGGAGTCTAATATCTCTTTTCCCTCCACAATTTTTTTTCTGCAATTGTATCTAAAAATGTTCATTGGAAGTCTGATCTTGTTCTTGTAATATTTTCTAGAGATTTTTCCATCAACAATGTCTTAAGGCATTTTCCATTTTTTGTATAACATATTCCACATTTCGTGGATCTTGCTTTGCAAAATTTGATTTTCACATATCCAAATGGACCCTACATCTTATTCCCAACTCTGAGGTCCACCTTGCAACATTTTTCCCAATGGGTTCACCATCTCTTTATACCTCAACCAAGAATGGCTTCTTCCCTTCTAATATTCTTTCTTTTGTGTTCCTCTCTATGGATCTGTATAAATCAAGTGAATCAATATTTTTCTTTTAACATAAGAAGGCACATATTTTGTTTCACCACTACAAATATTTCTGGCTAATCCACTAATTTCTTCAAAATTTGTAGATGCCATAGGTGCACTCTAAGGCACATCAGACGCAATAAAAATCTCTTCATGATATTGATTACGCAAAACTTCATGCTCCTTGGCCACATCACATGTGGCATCAGTAGGTAGATCAGTAGTGGCCTTCGTAGATTTCACTTCATCACAACTATTTTTTTCACCAACTTCATTTGTTGAATCATGAAAGCATTGGGTTCTATGAGCTAGTAACATTGTATCTTTACTTTCTTTTTGTTTTTTCTTTGCATTTTCTCTGCTTTGTTTTTCTTTCCTATAAAAAAAATAAAAATATCATATGATTTTTTGTATACAAAAAACTCTTGCCTATAAAATTTTATTAAATAGTATTAAACAAATAATTTACTACTTAGTGGATTTATAACTTGCATGTTTGGAAAACCAAGACGTGATAAATATTCATTATTCTTGGCCACAAGTTCTTCACAAAAGCGCTCATAATATGTCATTGGAATTTCAACATTGTGATCACTATCATCTAATTTACACTTTTCATTATTTTTCTTCATTTCTTAATGTCCAGAAAAAAAATAATGTATAAATTAGCAACTTGATACAAAGATAATTAACTATAACAAAAATTACATAAATACAAGTTTATGAGGTCTCAGTTTTAATGAACATTTATTAAAACACATGTGAAGTCTAAAGTACTGCAAAAAAAAAAGTCATTAGATGTTGTGGGTATTTTAGTCAATGGATATTAAATAATGGTGCCTTGCAAAAATGCTAGTTACATAAAAAGCTTAGCAATGTATTTGAATCAATCGATCAAATCTTTAGCAATAATTTTTTCATTCATAGTTTAATAAAAAATATGTATTACCAAATTTTAACTAGACATGAACTTGTAGCATGGTAAAAAAATTGTACAACTTGTTGGGACTGTAAAAAATTTCAAAACTACAATGGCTTACATTCATAAATTCCATAAGGTAGCCACATTTTGAGAGAAAAATTTTCTATAATCAATTTTTACATATCATATCCACCATTGATCCCATTAGATTTAACCTTTTGACACGTCAAAATCCCTTTGGTCATTATTGAGCAAGAGTCTCTAAATAAATAATCCATATCGGCATGACTAGGTCTATGTATCTCTGACCCATAAGCTATGGCCTTTCAATTTAGGCATTTATGGCATATCGGTGAAAGGTTAACATTGTGACATCAATCAAAACCTTAAAAGGATGTACATTCAAGAATAAAATTTCTATTGTTTCACCAAAAAAAAATTTATCGACAAGAACTTGATACTATCGTTGTGAGATCTCTAAGTTACCCCAAACCTACATGTCATTTCGATGAAATTTTTTTGGTAAGATATTCATTTTGTTTCACCGATAAAGAAAAATGAAACATGTTGGGGAGACATGTGCTATCAGAATGAGTTTCAAATGTCTTTCTAACCCCGTATATTACACCATTGAAAGTAATATCAGAGAGAGTTTTGTTGATTCATTTGAAGAAGGAGAACTATATTATGAGGGAGACTAGTAATGTCAGAGTGACTCCCAAATCTTTTAGCGATACATATTCTCTTTTCGATGAGTGATATGGATCAAAAGATCAGTAAGAATAATATTTGGTCTCCTCAACCATATAAGGTGTCTAATGAGCATTCGGCTAGGTTCAAACACATAGATCAACCAGAGTTTAAATAACTCTTGCTGATATAATCATTTGATCTGACAATTGGAAATTTGAAAAAATTTCTACACTTGTGTTAAAAGTTGGACATTAATGGCCACATGGATACACACTATATAGATAATTCTCTAAGTGAAAGAAGAATAATTGAGAAGAATTTTTGGGTTGGTAGTGAAAGGAATGGGAAAACATACGAAGGCTAGAGAATTTCATATAGCTAGACAATTTCTAGGTAAGCTTATAAATTCTCTGCAATTATATTTTCAGTTCTGTCAATTTGAGGAATGGAGGGTTTGAGCTCTAGAAAATAAAAAAGTAGGAGAAAACAGAGTGATGGTAGCCATCCTAGGGGAAAGAAACATAAAATTGAGGCAAGGGATGAATTGGAAATAATTGAAAGAAAATTGAATCAAGATCTTATTGAGCAACTACCTAGTTCAAGACCTAAAGCCAGGCATTCTACATAACTTAGGGCAGATGTGGAGAAATTTGAAGACAAGTGCAAACATATAGGGGATGTATGGACTACAATTTGGGGATATGAGCTATTTATGTTTCATTATCATTGAAGGCATAGGTTTGAGCTAGTATGTAATCCCTAGAAATTTAACTTAGGAAAATTGGTCATCCCAAATGTATTTGTGGATGTGGAACTAATGAAACTTTTAGCTACCCATTATAATCCAAAACTCAAAGCTATCTACAATTCATTGGGTAAACCTTTTATTCATGTGTTAGAAGCTACAATTTATGAAATTTTTAACCTTGATGACAAATGTGATGAAGCTATCATGCATGATAATCTAGAGAAAGAATTTGGGAGAATGGATAAAACCTATAGGGGGTGGAGATTATCATTACATAGGCCTAATAAGGATGGAAATTTGGTTCCACTGGATGACAACGACGAGCCTCCATTTAATGTAGACTTATTTGAGCCCTATTTGAGATACACATACTTCTCAGTGTGTCAAGTGTTAGGGATGGAAGCTCCCGAGTTTATGTCAATTGTACCAATGGTAATTGTAGCCGATGTTCAGTATCAAAATGCCAGACCATTTGATTATGCTTCATATATCTTTAGGGGAATTGATCAGGATTGATGGCAATTAAAAATGGGTCCCTTGTTCTGCATTTCAAGAATTATTCTATTTTTATGCATCTAATAATGTAATATGGAAATGAATTAGGAATGTAACCATAGGAGTTAAAGATCACACAATATGATAAAGAGGGTAAACTACTACTAGCTCAGTTATGGACTGCTATTTGGGATAGTAGATTTGTCAATTCAAGTTTTGTGCATTTTGAAGAGTATTTTGTTAAGCCATTATACAAATTGTTTAACCATCCTTGTGAGCATTCATTGTCTGATGAGATTAAAAGGTTCCTCAAACCCAAGTATTTTAATGGACCTATTGATCACAACTGGGAGATTGGTACTATTTTGAGAATGCTACTATGATCAGGGTGTATGGTTTTGAGGATACACCATTTATTTTTCCAAAAAAAGTGTCTGATAGGATTTCCTACTTGGAAATTGCTAGGAAAATTGACTTCTCAAGTGTAATGAATCTAAATTCCTTAGGAAAGTAGGCTTTCATGCCAAGCACTTTATACTTTGGAGATTTCACTATATTGTCCAAAGAAGGATATGATTAGATTTTGGATAAGCTATTGCATTTTAATTTGAAGAGAGCTCCACCTTGGAAAGAATTTGATCTATACGGATACATTGACTCTGCTAAAAAAAAGATGAGCTTGGTTGGGTATAATCATATACCTTATCCGTATCATGATTTGATCAAAAATTTGGAAGGGAAAGAAGCTGAGTTGGTTGTTGATGAGTATAAAAGGGGAGTAGAACAAAAAGTAAAGGAGATACAAGACGTAGAGTTGTTATCTTCTAGAGAGGAGTCATTTGATGATAAGGGATGTCAAGGTCGAACTGATAAAATCTCCAAATTGAAAATTAAGGATTATGATCCTCCTCCTAGAGAATCTGAAATTGAAGAGGGTTCTAACACTCACACAAGGAAAATTTCTCTTTATATCCTTCGTAGTTGATGACCAGTTTGTAAAATCTCTAAAATTTAGAGCTTTCTTGTACACACAGAAGGTAAAATTAATAAGAGAATCTGTTGAAAATATAACACCGAATAATGAGGATGAATTGTTGAATAATTTGAAGTCAAGTGTGGAAAATGACCCCAGAGAAAGGAAGAAATTTATTAGAGGAGTCAGGTGTTATGGTTTTTCTAGGACTAGACCTCAATTCTGCCCTTGTTTTTGACAGTTTATTGAAGGATAGCAATGCTACTCATAAGCTTAGTCCTGAAGGAGTGACAAAGGTGTATATATGATCAAATTATAATCACGATGAAGGTTCCCTCATGATCTAGGCCATGTATCCACCACATAAGAAATATATTATTATTGACATTGAATGAGATTTTTACCATGTCATGACACTAAAAGCTGGAGAGATTGATCTTGTAGTTACAACTAAAATTGGCATCAATGTAGCTAAGATAAATAAAGCTCAGATCCAAATGTTGATTAAAGAAAAGGAGATGTATAAAGTTAATAATGAAAGGTACTCAAGGAGAATGATCACCTGAAGGATATGGTTACAAACACAGTGAAGGATTCTACTAAGTTACTAACCGAAGGAGAAATCTCTCAAACAAAGGACAAGTGGGAAGAACATGATGTATATTCTCAAGGGAAATTTGATACACTATCTAGAGTTTTTAGGAAGAAATAGGATAACTTAATGGTTTGGTTGAGAAAGATCTGGGGGATTCACTCATAGACTTATGTCGTAAAACAAGAGCATCAAATGCTTATTGATAGAATCCAAGAGAAGTTTCAAGAAATAAAAAAGAGAGATACTCCTGATAATGAGGCTATCACTATTTCTAAGGAGATCATAAGAAAGCACATAGACTACCATGAGGAACTTCAAGGAGATGCGAAAGGATTTATTGATGCCACAAAAGAAGGAATACCAACATTGTTTTAAGATAATGGAGAAATAAAAGAAAAGACCAAATGGATTGAAGAATGCAAGTGGATACTACAAAAGGCATTGGAAGCAGCCACATAAAAATATTTAACATTAGATGAAGCTTGTGAAGAGAATGAGAAAATGGTGGTCATGGAGATAACTACCAAGAATGTGTCAGAGGATGTTGATACTTACAAGAGAAAATATTATTTGGACCATTTGTCAAAAGTCCACTTATGGCTTACTAGAGCCTAATTATCTCTGTTTAAATGTTGTTAATTGTTGTTGGTATCAAAAGACGTTCATGAAGGGGTGCAACCTCATCAATCCTTTGATATATAAATCAGCTACATAGTTACAAAAAAATATATAGGCGAATAGAGAAAAATAGACTATAGAAAGCTTCCATGATGTTTACATTTAAAAAGACTATGTTTCAGATATAATTTCAAGGAGATCAATGAAAGATATTTGATTTTGTGGCTTTATATTGGTATCAGCTGTTTGTTGAATATATTCAATTATTTGGTTGTCTCCATCATAATATTTCCTTGTTATTTAAATTGGTGTCCCAAAGATATGTTAAATTTATCAAAACACATTTTTTGTTCTTGTGTGATGTGATTAATTGGTTTCTTTTAAAGAATTAAAACCCTTCTAATCAATCACAATAATCTGGAAGTGTTATTTGGATCAATAAGAAGAATCATATAACTAGGACTGCCATTTTGTCTCTAATTTGATGTTATATATTGTTCTTGTGTGATTTATTTAATTGGTTCTTTCAAGTAACTATTAAAATCCTTTTAATAAATCATAGGTAACCTAGTTGTGTCAATTGGATTCACAAGTAGAGTTTGTCAGTCACGTTTTTGCATATTTATTCAAGTTATAAACAAACATAAGTGTGCCAAATAGTTTGAGTTATCTCCAATATTATTCACCCATCACTAGGTTTCTTTGACTCTATTTTACCCAATAAGACACTGGTGTTATCCATCTCTTCATATAAATCCATACAATTCACTTTAGGAACCTTAGAAAACATTCATTTCCAAACAACTACATCTGTTAACTGAATATATCCATGTCTTGATATTTTTTATAAAATTTATACCAAATTAACCTTTACATCTATTTCACTTACCATTGCCACTATGAATAGATTTCCTTAGTCAAGGATAACACAACCTTCAAATATGCTTCCACATTTGGGTACACCTGCCTAGGTTTAGTAGATTCTAAAGAGTAGAAGGTTCAATTGCATTGATTGGCCTTGTACGTTAGCCAAAAATGTGTCAAGATCTTGGCAAGCTCTTGTGGTTCAAACCTACGTTTTTGAGACCTAACACAACTAAACCAATGCTTTGCTTAGGTGATAGCACCATCACTAAGAAACGGACCTATGGTATTTGATGATTCTTACTTCTATTTTATTGTTACGTAATAATTTTTTCATAACATCAAGATACATTCATGAAGGGGTAGGTTTCATGAAAAGGAACATTTATGTTGGAGTGGACAGTGAGTGACAAGCAAGGAACACAATGATTTGAGGACTAAGTAGTCAAACATCAGTGAACATCAAGATATATGGAAGACAATGAAGAAAATTTGATCGAAGTAAAATAAATAAATGACCTTATAGTATATAATGATACATATGAGACAATGATTTCTAGTGTATAACTTCAGAAGCACAAATGCCAATAACAGTGATATTAATGTTAAAAAGAATGTGAAGACAACAAAGGATGTGAGCTACATGTAATGCCAAAATAGTGGGGATATAATGAGGAAATTAATCTATTGCAATGGGGAATCACTGTATTGATGCCTTGATCATTGACAAAAAATAGTGATCAATCATCAAGGATTGTATACTGCTGCTATAAACAGTGAAGGAATAGAGAAAAAAATACCATATTAGTGAGGAAACGAGTGCCAAAATGGGTGAAAGATCCAAAAAATAAAGACAACAATGAGAAATACTTTGATGGTAGTGAGTAGTCAATGCCAAATCTATTCACAAGGAAATGGTATACAATAATATTACAAAATAGGTCTAAAGATAATGCCATATGTAGGGAAGACAATGCTATTTTAGTAAAAAAATATAAAAGAAAACATAGAAACAACTTTTAACAATGCTTCAAGGATGGCTTCTATGAAGGATGATAGAACAATGAAAGTGATAAAGAACATATATAAAAGCAGTAAATAGTCTAGAGGAGCTGTCAAGGAAAGATCATTGTCAAAGTAAAGAAATGATGGTATACATATTCATATTGAATTCATATTGCATACAACATTTATATATGAAAACATATTCATATTGTATTCATATATGAAAACATATTCATATTGCATCCTCATTTTTATATGAAAACATATCCATATTGCATTCATATAGAAAATTTGTTCAACATTAAATCTTTGAAATATGTATTATTCTGAAGGTCTATGTCCTTAAAACATAAAAACAGTCTTAAAACAACATAAAATTCTTACATAAAAGGTCATAAAATGGGCCTCACCAATAATCATCTGCATTTCTAGCAAGATCAGAATCCTAATCACTCATTTCGACATCTACTTGATTTTCTTTCTCATCCTCATTTGTGACATGAAATAATTATATCTCCCAATTTCTTTATTAGTAATCAAAATCTCTTCTTCAAAAAGTCCCTCATTGTCTCCATCCACTTCTTTGACTATTTCTTGTAAATTAACATATTTCCCATTAGGCATTACATCAACAACTTCCATGAATTTTCATCTCGAACAAGACTCTATTTGAATGACATATGACCAACCTAGGCTTCTTACATCATCAACTAGAAATGATTGGTTAATTTGAAGAGGGGAAACATATGACTCATTTGTCTCTTATAAAAATTGTCTTGTATTTGCATGTACAAATCCATACTCATCAAATTGTACTACGGATGGTTGAATCCACTTACATTTTAATAATATAAGCCTATTTTCACCAAAATCCACTTGAATAATTTCTTGGATGAATCCAACATAAAATTTCTTCTCAATTTCATGAAGAAATTCAGCACTAACAACACAATCACAATTTTTCTTTCCTTTGTCTTTTTGTTCCACTCTTAAATGACTACCATAGGCCCACATTTCACTGAAATGCATAGCCCATAAATTTGGAGGTTGTGAAAGCTCACTTTCCTCTATTTTTATATCTTGGCCTTCTTCTTTTGCATCACAGATTGCATTAGCAATCGATTCTTTAAATTTTGGAAAAGAATCACCTCCAATCAAATCATGACATCTACGCCTTTGAGGTTGATGTTGTATCCAAGTTTGATTCTCTTCTTCATATTTTATACATAGAATAATGACATACAAATAGTAAGATTAATAATATAAATGTGTAAATGCAATTGAGTAAATAAATTATTGTGTAATTTTTTTTACCCATGCCACTTATCAAACGAAGATGTGTTTTGAAGAATAAAGGCATGTATTGCACTTCTTTCTTGATATGATAGCTTCAAGTGACATCTAGTGCCTTATAATACTTCACCTGCAACTCTCTCATCTTTATCATCATCGCATACACGTTGATTGACATTTTGAAAATCCTTCATATATTCTATGCAAAATGCCATGGCCTCTTGCATTGAATATCCCTTAGACATGTTCTACCTTCTGGTTTTTCCCTAGTACAGACAATTTTTTTCAAAACCTTCATATATCGTTCTATAGGATACATCCATCCCATTCTTACTGAGCCACAATTCTCTAGTTCATATTCTAGATGTATCAAAAGATGCAGAGAAATGTTAAAGATTGCTGGTGGAAATTCTCATTCCAATAGAAAAAGTACTTCAACAACATCCTCCCTCAAACTACCAAATTTTGAAGGATCTAATACATGTAAACTTATCCTCTTTAATATTAGGCCCAACCTTATAATTTCCAATATGGGCCCCTTTGCCCAACTTGATATATTTACCACAATAGGTAAAATATTCTCAATTATGACATGATAGTCATGCGTCTTAAGGCCTCTTAAGCTATTAATGTCAATTTGGCTTCTGATGCTTCTACTTACATATCCAATGGGAAAATGAGTATGAGACATCAACTGTAAGAATTGTCCATGTTGTTCCTTTGTCCAAACATAAGGAGCACTAGGTTTTCTATATTTTTCATTATCATATTTTTTAACCCAAAGATTTTGACAAATCTTTATTTCTCAAAAGTCTTCACATGATGAAATAGTATCAAGAGCACCAAAAAGAGTTTCTATAATAGCATAAGCTATATTTTTCTTCGTATGCATAAAGTCAACAATATGCCTAATGACTATATCCTTAAAGTATGGCAACTTATACAATATGCACAACCATTTTACACCTCTTTCATTACATGTATCATATCTACTGCCAACAATCCCATCATTTTCAATAAATGACATTCTTTTTTTTCCATTCTCAACAATGTAATTACCTGTTATTAGAAATGGCACGTCACAATTCTCTTCTTGACCATTGAAACGTGTTTTTTGTCGATGATATGGATGATCCATTTTAAGGTAAGCACAATGTGCACAATAAATACACTTATGCAAACTTCTTGCATGCCTCAAAAAATCCTTAAAGTTACAAGTAGGACATCCATGGTATCCATGAACCTAGAGACTAGACAATGTGCCATATGTAGGAAGATCATGAATCATAAACAATAAGGAAGCTCTAGATAAGCATCTATTGTATCTAAAGTCACACTTTTCTTTCTTGGTATAATAAATGATAACTTTAAGAAAAATGGTTTAGTCGCTAACCATGGAGGCAAGTTATAATTTATTAGAAACACTGGCCAAGTTGACCATTTAGTAATTTGATCTGAGAATGGGTTCACCCGACCCAAACCCAACCTTATATTACAAGGATCTTGAGAAAAATTAGGTCATCTGTTATCAAAATCCATCCATGTCTTAGAATCAAGCACATGTTGTTGTTTTCCATCAGTGCTCTTATTTTGGGCATGCCACTACATAAGTTCAACAATTTTTATGCACCTATACATTTAGAGTAATCATGGGATCATCAGAAAGTGGCGAAGAACCTTTCTAGGAAGCATAGTTGATTTCAACCCTTGTCTATAGTTTAGTTCATGGCATTTCAGAAATTCACTCTCATTTACAATATTTTTGTGAAATAATACACAACCATTCACACATGTGTGGATGTTTTCATACCCCAAGCTGAGCTTACTAATTTTATTTTTACATTGACTTCATTTTGTTGACAATGTGGAGTCAATTGGTAACAATGAACTTAATAATGCCAATAATTGATCTACACTCTCATTTGTCCAACCATGCACCACTTCCAAGTTAAGAATTTTAATGATTGTTTTCAAATGACTTAACATGAAATTAGCATACGTAGGCTTTAAAGCATCATCCATTGACTTGGCCCAATCATCGTTTAGAGCCTCATTAAACATTCTATCAACTTCAAACCCTTCATCAATTTTTTTTGCCTCTTTATCTATGTTTGTTGCACCTCTTCATCTCTCACAGTTTGACATTCTATCATATCTTCATAATAATTGTAAGCCCAAGGGATTATACCACTATGCCCATATCTTATCATATGTCGATAAATCATATTTCTTTTTTCACCTTTCCACCAAGACAATTTTTACATGGACATGGATATTTTTCAACGCCCCTCTCATTCGCTACTCTCTCATCATATGCATGATATTGATCCATAATCAACCTTTGACAGTCATCCATCTATAAAATTGTGCATTCCCATAGTTTATGATTTAAAGTAAAAAACATAAATCTAAAAACAGAGATGCCAAAACATTGTTGAAAGTAGTTACTTTTAGTACAAAACATAACGAAAAGAAGAGGATATAATGAGTCATTGTTTTGAGATCTATCTTACATTAATTTGAGTTGTACCTACTGAGAATGAAATATGCCTGTGTTTCCTATTAGCTTATTTTAGGCAATGAGGTTTTTGAATTACCTCTGAATTCACTGTAGAGTGCCTCACTGACTTCAAATTTGTTGCAGAAAAATCCGAATTCCTTGACCACTTTTTCAAAAGTCTCTAGGTCCTATCCAAACAAGCTTTATCACCCATGTAGGTGCTTCAATACCTATCCATGAGAATAAAAAATGTTAACAACAATCCAACTTCATTCCCATGCCAACAATTATACATTTTACAAGTTGTCTAACTTATAAATATGGATAATTTACGTAAACCACTAGATAAATAACGTTTAAAGGTTTGTCATCTTTGACTTACAATCTATTTTTGAGTTCAACTAATACAACTATTTTTTTTTTTTTTTTCATTGTTGTTACTCATGTAACTTGTACTTTCATATCCCTTTGAGCCTCTTTCTATATTTATTTCTTTTGCATTGGTTGTGTTATGAAAGTAAAACTTGAAAGTGCCATTGCTAATAAGATTTGAGTCTTTAGTTGTTTACTTATTTTTGTGATATTTGAATTTTGAGTCTTAATATATAAGTCTAGATTTTTATCTATATTGATGTGGATCTTTCAAATTCCAGATACTTAAAGCCAAATCATGATTGAGCCTTGAAAGTGGATTGATCCACAGATAACATTATGGCGAGTGCTAGAATGTAATGTTCATTGTGGGTGATGAATGAGTGGAGGTGATACAAAATATTTAAATATACCAATAATAGTTTTATGGCATTAATCAGTTAATATAAATTTTACATAAGGATTTATTATATATAAGTGAGTTGAAGGCCAAGAGTATTTTGTCTAATTGTCAAAGAGGACAAACTTAACATAGCCATACACTCATAATTAATTTTGGATCACAAGTGTTTGTGTTAAAAATCATCTCTTAGAAGTACATGATATATGTTCTACAAGTATTTAAACACACTACAAGTATGTCTTTTCAAGCTTATCTTTAGGTTCACCTAGCTTAGAATTACATGCCAGATGCTACTATGTTTTTTCCCTAGTGAGTTAGCTATGTTCATTTTTGTTCACAAGGAACATATTTATAATTAATGTGGGTTTATCTCTTTTGATGTGCATCCATTTAAGGCCTATAGTCAAATTGATTCTAGAGAGGTTGTGTTTGGTGGAGGCTCATCAAGTAATATTTTGGAATAATTCTTTAATTGGAAAATAGATCCTTATTTTCTATAATTTAATTCTATTTGGTAGAGTGGCTTCAGGGATAAGGATTTTAATTGTTTACACAACTCTATGAAGAAGTCGTGATTTCTTTATAAGAGTTTCTCCAAAATTTACTTCCAAATTACCATGAGAAATCCCTTGAAAAACTATGGTTATAGGAGGTTGTGGGAGGTGTGCTTAGTGAATGCGATGTATGTGTTGTCCATAAAACAACTGAGTTGGTTCCTGTAGAAGTACTTTGGACAATTCGATTGACTATATATGCATGCATTAGCAATTTCAAGTTTAGTAGAGCCTATTCAATCATGTGAAATGTTACGAGATTCATTTTTCTCTCTAATTTTTTTTTTCAACAATTACAAATTTGCAACTAGCTTGAAATGGTATCTTCATTATTGAAGAACTAGCATTTGTTTTGTCATAATTCTTTGGCAGAACTGTAGTAACATGGGGATACTATAAAGAATATTATAAATTCAAGGATTAACATTGATCTGGTCAAGCTAGGTAATGAACACCATATATCTGTGGTATTTGTCTTCTTGGAGACAACAAGCTTTATTCAACTATCCATTGTTGATTCTTATTCTCTCTTTTTTTTTTGTATGATTTATGTGTTGCGACTATAAAAAAATTCAAAATCTCAGTAGCTTACATTCATATACTCCATAAGATAGCCACATTTTGAGTACAAAATTTATATAATCCATTTCACATATCATATTCACCAGTGATTCCATTAGATTTGACCTTTTGACACACCAAAATTCCTTTGATCATCATTTAGGAGGAGCCTCTCAATAAATAATCCATATTGGAATGATTAGGTCCATGTCTCTTTGACTCATAAGCTATGGTCTTTCAATTTAGGTCTTTTTGGCATATCGACGAAAGTTTAAAACTATCACATCAATCAAAAACTTAGGATGATACATATTCGGGAAGACAAGGCCTGTTGTTTCACCAACGATAGGGTTATCAACAAGAGAAATGCTATCAAAGTGAGATCCTCAAGTTATCCTAAGCATACATGTCATGCTAATGGAATTTCATTGGTAATATGTTCACTCTATCTCACCGATAAAGAAAAAGGAACATGTTGGTGAGACGTGTGTTGTCAGAATGAGTTTCGAATGTCTTCCCGACTCTATATGTCACACCAATGAAAGTAACATTGAAGAGATTCTTTCCAATTTATCTAAAGGAGGAGGATGCTACATCAGGAAGACTAGAAAAATATATGGATGACATCCATGGTTTAACTACATCTCACTATCCTTTCCATGATGAGAAGGTAGAGGTAGATTTCAACAAGAGCCTCCATTGTTTGAATTGGCATCAAACAATACCTTCAATCTCAACTTATGTCATTACATATAATGACATTTCCCCAATTGTCTGTATTGTTTAATCACACAATAAGAGTCCTTTAGATCACAACGATACTTGCCCAATCTACATATACCTTTGGTGTTAATGAAAATCATAGGAAGAACTGAAAGTGTTAGGAAGGTAGGTCTATTTCATCTAGATTTTTTCATTGTTGAAATATGTCTACCTTAATTGATATAAATATGTTCATGAGATTTATGCATGATCACTATTTCTATCTATGATCTACTAGTTTTATGTTCCCATGATTTGTTGCCTACAGTACTTGACTAATGGATCTCTATGAATAACCCAAGTATAGTGCTTTAATTTCTTTCAAACATAAAGTGGGTGGTAAGTGTTTCTTTATGTGATAACCATACATGACTTAGTTAAGAAATGGGAATATCACTTATAATGTTTTCTCAATGAATTGGGATCCTATATGAAAATACATCATGTCTATATTTTTTTGTTTTTCCCTTTTCAGGTCCACTCTTGAAATATCCTAAATGGTTGAAGAGACCAGTTGGTGTCGATTTTAGATTTGGAGGAAAGCTTTCTTCATTTCAACCCACTATAGTGTCACAAAGTTTTGTTTTCTATTTTGAGGTAGAGTACAATTTTTTCCTTGGTATATTTCATTAAGATGATATATGGTCTTATTTTTCTACTATTTTCATATGTATATATACACAATCTCATTACCAAGGATAGAATAGTGCTTCGTTCAACAGAGTTTGAAGTTGTAATAACAGATGGTGAGAAATCATCATTGAGCTTTGTATGACAAGAAGTTTCAGGATTCTCAATTACTTATTTGTGGATAGTTTTTAGATGGGATTAATAACAATTTACATTCATTTCTATTATCTCACTTGCAAATTTTTGGTTTCTGCATTGATTTAGTTTGGAAGAAGAGAGGGAGACATGGAATTTCCTAAGAGTCATGTTTGAAGATGAAGACAATACTATGAGAAAGCTTCTTGAGCACCTTGGATTTCAAGTGCAGTCAATAGAGAATCAAGACTTACAGGAAGCTCAATCTGCCAAAATTGATGATATTAGCAGTGAAATACTCAACAATGTCACTCTTGATGATACAACACAATTAGATCCATTAGTTCAGTCAAATGGTGGACAAGATGTTACATCTCCCAATGAATTGGGATCCTGTATGCAAATACATGATGTTTATCTTTTCGTTTTTCCCTTTTTCAGGTGCACTCTTGAAAGCTCCTAAGTGGTTGAAGAGACCAGTTGGTGTCAGTTTTGGATTTGGAGAAAGCTTGATACATTTCAGCTTGATACAAAATCATAGTGTTTTTGGCTCTTCTAAGGTAGAATATAATTTATTCTTTGGTACATGTCATTAAGATGATACAGTGTCTCATTTTTTTGCTATTTTCATAGGTATATATACACAATCTCGCTACCGAGGATAGTCTGCTGCTTCATTCAATAGAGTTTGAAGCTGCAATAGTAGATGGTGAAAAATAATCATTGTGAGCTTTGTCTGATAAGAAGTCTTGGTATTCTTGGTTAGTTATTTGTGGATACTTTTTGAATGGGATTAATAATAATTTACATTCATTTATATTGTTTCACTTGCAAATTTTTTGTTTTTGCATTGATTTAGTTTGGAAGAAGAGAGGGAGACGTGGAATTTCCTAAGATTCATGTTTGAAGGTGAAGACAATGATAGTACAAAGCTACTTGAGCACCTTGGATTTCAAGTGTAGTCAATAGAGAATCAAGACTTACAGGAAGCTCAATTTTCCAACATTGATGATATTAGTAGTGAAATAATCAACAATGTCACTCTTGATGATATGACACAATTAGCTCCATCAGTTCAATCAAAAGGTAGAAAATATGTTACATCCCCCAAAGACAATGGCGAGGAGTTTTTTGATAATTTACACAGTCTGAAAGAATATTCCTGACTTCCTCTCATTGAAAATTATTTTGTTGTTGTTGGGAAGGATACCCTAGGCAATGGAGAAGAGGTGCAACATGAAGCTGCTAAATATTCGACTAAATACTAAGAATGCATGAATCCATTCATAGTTCCTTATTTTTTGGTGATTATAAGAGAGTAGTCATGCAATTTCTGTCAGCAAACAAGATGGAAAATGCACTTCTTATTGCCCATGTCAGGGGGTGTTTTTTATAGGAGAAAACTCCTGATGAATATTTAAGAAAAACTAATTGTTCCTATCGTAATGTTATGCTTCTATACTAATTGCATGGAACTTGCAACATATTAAAGTCTTTTAAGGTTTTATGTTTTACCCTCCTTCTTGTATTAAGCTATCTAGATTTTAGAAGGCTAATTGGCTATGTTTATCTAAAATATATTTCTTTTTATGGAATATTTTCCGACTTAACACTATTAGTGTAGGTGGTTTATGCTATGGTCAATAATGATATTATTGGCCTTGTGAACATTAGGCCTTTGAAATCCTAGAAAAAAACTCTTGCTTTACTTTGTACACTAAGTTTTTTTCCTACAAAAATAAGTTAAACAAAAAATTATGTAAATTGGATAATGCAATTTTGATTTGGAGAAAATTGTACTTGACAATTAGTTTTTCTTATAACTCATTTCTAATTTTTGTGAGTTGTAGTTTGAATATTTTGATATAATGAGAAAGCATACAAATTTATGCATTGCATCACATAGTTGTGTACAATATTTTCAAATATTTATGATACTTGTATTATAGATACAAGACTTGGATGTAAAACAGTCTTGGTAGGATGATTTTTGACTTAAGACATGGAGGAGTCGGCATAGACTTGGTAGGCTAAATTTTTGACTTGGATGTTGAAGGTAGGTTTTCAAATCAAATAAACCCTACCCCAAAGAGTGATGTGTGTTTTCCATTATATTTTCATATAATGCTCTTGGAAAAGAAATAAAATTAGCTACGATGGAGTTTTGTTCACTGTTGCCAATTGATTCTAAGTTTTCTTTAAGAGGCTTGGGGTTATAAGATCAAAGGGGTCTCTTGTAGTCAATAGAGAATTAAATTTAGTCCTTGAAGAGATTGTAACAAAGATGTGATAATCACAAAGCACAAGGTTCAAAGAAAAGAGATCATAATGAAAAAAAAAAAAAGAGAAAAAATATGTTTTTATCAAAACAATAATTTTAAGGATTGACTATGAAGAACAATTATCATAAGATAGCAGTGAATACAAACAATGACATTGCCAATGAGTTATCAATACAGTGAATAAAGAGTTCCAATTTTCAATGCATGATAATAGTAGTCCAAGGCATGCACGGGATAGGAATGAAATCCAATATATAGAGGGAAAATAGTTATAAATGATCACTGTTATATCAAAGCATATGAATGTCAGAGGATCATAGAAAAATGAAGGAGATAATAGAAGTTGTTATGAATGCCATGTGACCCAATATGATGCACAAAGAAGATGTAAAATACCATGGAATAGAGTGAAAAGGGGTCAAATTCAATGAGATTCATTCAATGTCAAAGAGCATTATCATTATATTAGTGAAAGCACAATATTGTAATAGAAATGAAGCAATGGAAATCAAGAACAATATATGCAACATCAAGATCGCTATCATAAAGGATGAAGATCAACATGAGGTTTCAAGATTCAATATTTCTACTTACGTTTAGATTGTAACCTTGTTTAATGTTCTTCACTTTCTTGATTGATACTAGTGTTGCAACTTAGAAAAAATTCTTCTCAACAAGCTCTGGAATTAAAAAAAATGGAAACCATCCCTCTTTGCATTCAATGGTTATTTCCTTCACCAAACTTGCAATTGGAAAACCTAAAAATGTGTGTCGGAGCTGAAATACCAAATTGTTCATTAAACTTCAAAACTTCTGTCCAACATGCAATCAAAATTTTTTATGCCAAAAATCATCTACCTGAGATTCTCTCCAAATGCATAAATGACTCGATTGACCAAAGAACCAAAAATACCTATTTTGAAAATACACCAAAAAAATCATTGTGTGGAAGGCATGCAAAAATTAATCTTCATTTTTCAGGGGAAAACAATTCATCTATCTACATTGTCAATTTAATATAGGTTGTGAAAATTAAGATAAGCATGGTGTGCTATTAAAATTACTAGAGTTCAAACTTGTATAAAAAATAACATCTATAAAAATGATCCACACACAATTGATTTCATAGATTATAAAATAATTCTACTTTTAAAAAATAATTAACAATATAAAACCTAAAAGAGAAAATTTCCGCATACCAAAAGTGATCATAATTGTTATTTCTATTTCAAATTATTAAGATGGTCGAGTATATCAACAAGCGAAGATAGAAGTGAATCAATTTTCTCATTTTTATTGCAACAGGATTGTTTAAATCATATTTAATTTATTAGTCAAATTGATCATAATTTATCGTTGATACATTTGACATGCTAACACAATCAGAAAATCAAACTAGCTTCAAATCATAGTTAAAAAAATTAACGATTCATTAACATAATGAGTAATAAAAGTTAAAGAATGTAAATGTTTATAATTTTTTTTATAAAATATGTGAAGACCTTATGACTACACCAAGAGGCAATGCCTTCCACACAATAGGTATTTTTGGTGCACCAAGCAACCCAGGTGGCCAAATTACCCGTTTAGGTAGGGGTCCCACAAGGAGGGCTTAGTTAGCTCTATGGATTATGATCAAATTAGAAAGAAAAAAGAATAAAAGAGTAATAGTCATTTATTTAGTCATTAATTTAGTAATATATTTAGTCATTTTTATTTGTCTGATATTAGTCAGTTTTATTTGTTTGATATTAGTCATGTATTTTGTCATTTAGTTGTGATTTTACCCAATTACCAAATTAGTCACTTATAAATGACCAAATTAGTCATTGTATTTTCAAAATACTACTAGTGTTAGTCACGTGACTAGAATTTTTAGTCACGCAGTCATTTATTTGCCAAATTCTACTAGTGGATGCATCACAAGAAGAAAGAAAATTGCATAGTGAAACATGAGTGTCAATGTATTCCTCCACTTTAAAGCGGTCACTAACACCATTGCTGTGAGAAATTTATTTAAAGTAGGAGACATGAGAGCTTATTCGAAAAGCCTTATGCAAATTCATATGTTTCTGAATGAAAGTACATCACATGCGAGCCAAATTAAGGCATTTCATCCACATCCCAAGCTTGCTCCTATATATACATGGAAGGTGGTCAACTAGCTAAAAGAGACAATCAACAAGTGTCATACAAGGACAAGGCTACCTAACTCCTTGCCCCCACTTAGTGCAAGACAAGGATGAGCTGAGGGGATTGATGAGAGATTTGAAAGTCAATCTCAATTAGAGGGGCTAGGTGCTTCAACAAAAGGAAGAGTATCACAATCGTTAAGTTGTTGAACTTTGTGACTCAAAGCCTTACATTCATTAGTGGAATGACCATGAACTTTATGATATACAAAAAATTAACTCTTGTAGTAAAATTTATTTCATGTTGATGGAGGGAGAGATATCAAAATATCTTGGAGGAGTCTCAACAAGATACCCACTTGATCAGTAGTAGAGGATGTTATGTTATTTTGCAACAAATATTTCTCTTGCTTAGTAAAAGGTGTCATGCTTACATAAGACTCTTTAAATTGTGGTATTTTGTTTTATTCTTTAAAGGAAGGTGTAAAAGATAATGAACTCCAATCATTAGTGTTTTGTGTGATGACATTGATATTAAAAGAAGATAGATCTATGTTTCTTTCAAAGGACAATTTAACGAAGACCACTAGTGCTTATCAGTTCAGGATGCACTAATCTAAAAGTTGTCATAGAGGAATATTTTGTAATAGTGTTGATATTAAGTGAAGGATTGCTTTTTTTATTTTGAGTGAGAATAACCAAGACTGTTAGTTGTTCCTTGCATGTCAAGCTCTATAGGGACATATACCTTGTGCTCTAGCACCATATCATTTTCCACTATATCCAAGTTGTTTCATGAGTTCATAGCCCTTTGCATAAATACTTTTCATTTCTTTTGGAGTTGGTGGTTGTTCATAATCAGCTTCATCAAAGTTTTATTTCTAATTTACTTCATTTTCTAAAATCGTTGAGGTGGACTCTTTTGAAGGGTCTTCCAAATTTTGTGTTAACATTACTTCTTTTTCTTTTCCTTTTTTAGAGTCTTTGTTCATTATCTTGTATTCGCCCATGAATGTTGTGAAATATAAGGAACCTCAATCATGCTCTAATAGTTTTGTGACTTCCTTAATATATTTTTCTTGCATGGGTTCCACTTGTGTAGTTGGTGTAAATGTTGCCAAAGGATTCTCCTTTCCTTTCTCAATGTTCAAACAATTGTTTGGTTTAGGGTTGACTTTGATTATACCCGCTTTGTTATTGTACATGTTATTCATTATGAAATGAGGAGTTGAAAACATTCCATTCATTGCATGGATCCATGGTATACCTAAGAGAATATTATATGAAATATTATGAGGCATAACATGGATAGATTTTGTAATGTAACTTCTTCAACTATAATAGGTAATGTAATGACACTAAGCGATTGTTTTCCCATGTTACCAAACCCACTAATAGATAAGGATGCGGGTTGAATTTTTGATTTATCCATGGCAAGTCTATCCAAAAGGGTAACACTACACACATTAAGGGCGGAGCCATTTTCAACAAGGGTTCTTTTTATTCCCCACCCATCATAGTTAGTTATTATCAGGAAGGAATCATTTTATTTTTACACTTCTAGCAAGGTTAACTCATATTGATGGAGAGTAATGTCTAATTTTACCAAAGTTATAGCTTGTGTAGTGTTGAAAAATGTCATCTGTGATATTTTCACACTTATTTGGGCGGTCCTTATAAAATTGAGCTTGGTGTTTCCTTGATTTAGTGTTGTAATTTTCTTAACACATTCACATTAGGTCTTGGGCCCTTGTGAACTAAATAGACTTAATTGTACATTATCTAGGGTCTTATAAAGTGTTGTACCATGCTTCACACTTATCTATGGTTTTATTAATTAATAAGGATTATTTATGCCTTAATTGACCTTATTTTGCATTCAAAAGCCTTAATTAATGCATCTTCCTGAGGATAATCCCTGCATAAGCCAACATCTAATCATAATTCAGGTATTTTTGGATTGTATGGCCGAGATTTAGTGATCTGGGACTCATACTCCACCTTGAACGTATTGGCCCTAATCCTAATTTCACATGAATCTAAGATTTTGTTGAAAAATGTGTCCCATAGCCTAGCCTAATGGGAATCATGCACCACTTCTTGCGTATGAGTCTAGTGTGGCCTTAAATCGAATTTAATTCAAATTCTTGGTGGGATTTTATCCTTCTAGATATGATTTTGGCTTGTAGTGTTGCAATTTTAGGTAATTTGGCATTAAAAAATATAAATTTAAGGTTATTTCACTCATTTTACACCTAGCAAGTTGAATGAGCACCCTTATAGAAAATTTGAGTTCACGAGAGTATTCAAAATTTTACAAGAGCATTCAAGAGAATTCAAGGGATTATTATATAGTGTTTTGGAGCATCATTCAAGAATAAAGCATCATTGCAAAGTAATCATGCGTAATGTTTGTTTTTGAGCTAACATTTTTGATGTAGGGTTTCATGATTCAAGCAAGCATTCAAGTCAAGATCCATCACATTCAAGAAAGATTCAATATCTACATTCATTAGAGCCACTTCATACATGTTTTTAGAAATTTATTGCTACGGTTTGGTGACTTACGACATTACATTTTTTTCATTCATCTTTCCTTTATCTTATTTTATTTCATTACAAGGTTTGATTACCAAAATAGAGTTTGACCAAGGAAAACGCCTTTCCACTAACAAAACAATTTTTTTCCCTCTTTAGTGTGTGATTTGTAGATCTAGGTTGAAGCCATGTTGAAGATAAATATTGGAAAGAACTTGTCAAATGTTCAAAGTCATTCAAGTTGTCATCTTGTTTACAAGATCATTGGAGAATATCTGCACAATATAATTTTTCATTTCAGACCCGAAAACTAGGTTGAGAAGGTAGAGATAAGATTGAAGAGAATATTTAGATCCATATTCATTGAAAAATTTAAACTAGACTGATACACCACTTCTGGCATATGAGTCCCACTATGGTCAGATTTTTAGATTTTAGGAGTTCCAAGCATATCTCTACCAAACATAATCTGGGACTAAATCACCTAGACTCGCATATGAGTCTTAGTACACATTAATTTTAGGTTTTTTATCATTTCATATCTTATTTTAGGCCCCCACAGGTTTCCAAGTGAACACATTCTAATTTATTATTCTTTTATTCTATTTTGCATCGATTTCTAGGTCATTTAGTGAAGCTTTGCATCTCATTAGGTTTCATATTTGATCTTACATGTCATTTTTATTTCCAAGCCTATCTTTGTGGTAAACCCTCTTTAATCATTAATCATACCCTAGGATACCCTATTCCAATATCTCTTTCTCTTACTTCATTATTGGATTGAGATCTCTAGGGTTTTCTTGAATGAGAGTGTAGAAGATTATTGTTCTATGACTTAAACCATAAGAAATGAAAAATTTCCACCTTTCATTTTGGTGAACTTGCATTTAGAACATCTTAATTCTAATTTGGATTGCATCATCATGCTAGATATAGCTTGCATTAACATTGCATTAGGATTTGCATTAGTTAATTAGCATTCCAGGGTTTCTAAATCTTGCATTAGTGAAAATACATATATAGGTTACATTTTTGCATCTTGCATCATTAAAAATCACCTAAAACCTACATTTTCACCTAGCCTAGATATCATCCAAACCCAAAATCATAGGAATCATTCAAAATTTTCTGAAATTAAAGAAAAATTACTAAACAAGAACTCATACACCCCTCTAGGTGATTTAGTCCCTGTATAGATTTTAAACTACATTTTCTAGCATTCAAAAGTCTATTTTTGTGCTTTTGTTTGTTGTTGTTATCTTCTTGTTTTACTTTATAGAGTTTTTCGTTTCATTCATTTCAGTGCATTTAGCTTAATCTCACTTGCATCAGAATTAGAACATGTAATGTTGGAAAAAGGGTCCTTAGCCTTTTCCACGCTTCTTTATCTCCTCTTGTGTATTTTGGCTTAATATGGTCTTTATTTAGTGTTGTAATGCATATAACACATTCACATTAGGTCTTGGGCCCTTGTGAACTAATGTATTTTGATGATGCCTTGTAAGGGTGTTATAAAGTGTTGTAACACACTTTCACACTTTTCTAGGATTTCTAAGAATAATTAGCATTTTTTCAATCATAATTTCTCTTAACCTTGCATTATTTTGTATGTTGTAAAGTTTTGTAGCACACTTTCACATTCCTGTAGGATTTTCATTAACAATTAGTCTCTCTTATGCTTTAATTGGCCCCATTTTTCATCCACAAGCCTTATTTATGTGTATTTTTTAGGATAATCCCAATAAATGACATTTCTAATATTAAAATCCCGAAAAACCACCTTAAATTCCTAAGGTGGGACTCATTCACCATTTTGGGAAAATGAGTTCCCTTAGGTGGGACCCATTCACCCAAGGTGGCGAATAAGTCCCCTTTAACTCGAAAATAAAATTTAATTTAAATATTTGGTGGGATTTTATTCTCCAAGATCCAATGTCGACTTGTACTGTTGTAATTTTAATAATTCCTACATAATTGACTATAAATACAAGGTTATTTCTCTCATTTCACCCCCCAAGCATTTAATTACTCATTGTTATAGAAAATCGAGTTCACAAGAAAATTTGGTCAAGAGAGTTCAAGGCATCCAAGGGTAGATTATCAAGTATTAAAGAACATTCTTCAAGCATCAATAATCATGTCAAAGATCATATTATTCATATTTGTTGTTGTGCTCACAATTATGATGTAGAGTTTATGATCCAAGCAAGATTTTCATTCAAGATCTATCAACATCAAGCAAGAGTCAAGAACCACATCCATTATAGTCATTTCAAGCATAATTGCAACACTTTATTGATAGGGTTTGGTGAGTTTCAACATCCCATTTTATTCATTCATCATTCTCCTTTATATTTGATTTCATTTCAAGGTTCAAGTAATAGCAAGGAATTTGACCAAGGCAAACCCCTATTCTCTAACCCCACAACCATTTTTCCCTCTCTTTGTATGTGATTTATAGGTCTAGGTTGCATATATGAAAGAGAAAGATTGAAAAAGATTTCATCAAGTTTTCAAAGAAATTCAAAGTTTCCCAAGTTGTGAACAAGCCTTGGAGGAGCTTGGAGAAGACCTATAAGCTGAATCTTGCAGTTTCGAACCCAAATTTGAATCAGGAACATAAAAGAAGACTAAGAGCTACAATATCCAACTTTGAATTTCTGGAAATCCAGAAGTGGAATGATTTTACACTACTGGAGAATGAGTCCAACTATACAAGTTTTTCAGGGATTTTTGCAGTTCTGAGTACCCATTTGTTTAAAACCTGTTCTGGCATAGTTTAGCCAAAACTAGACCGATTCACTGAGCTTGGCGTATGAGTCCCAATTGTCATTAACAGTGGATTTTTCAAGATTTTAGGCCCCCATTCTTCCTTCTCCATTTTCCTAGGTGCACATTTCTAGTTTTACTAATTTCTTTTGTTGTTTTCTAGGATTTTTAGGTCATTTTACATACTACACTATTTTTTCAATCATTCTCTTTTCCAAGTTTAAACTTGGTGGTGAACCCCTCGTTTCTTATCATTCAATCCCTAGAACATTCCCTTTTTCATATTTCAATCTCCCTTGCATTGAAGTCTCAAGGATTTGTTCTCGAATTAAAAGGAGTGAAGATTGTTTCCCTAGGTCCTAAAACTCTAGTGAAGCACACAATTTTTAATCATTACATTTTGGTGAACCCACATTTAGAGCATCATAATTCTGATTTGGAGTGATTTTACATCCTATATTTATCTTTCATTAGATTTGCATTAGGTTTTGCATTTGTTAATTTGCATTCTAGGTTTTCATTTTTTTACATTAGTGAAAAGCTCATTTTGTGTGCATTGTTGCACTTAATTTCATTAAAAATTAGTAAAATTCTACACTTGCATCAGAATACCTAAAAAACATAAAATTCAATTAAAAAAACTGAAAATTTCCAAAAAAACCAATACCTGGACTCATTCGCCACCTTGGGCAAATTAGTCCTTTTGCATATTTTTCACTACATTTTATGTCATTTAGAATTTAGATTATGAGTTTTTGTTTGCTGCTTTCGTATTTCAATTTTACTTTCCCAAATTTCACTTATAAGCATTTCATTTTTTAGTTTACATTGTATTTGCATTCACCCCATATTTAGTATCTTTTTCATGAGTGTTTGGTATCCTATTGCTAATACCATAGTGAGAAGAATTTTGATACTCATGTCATCCTGCAATAGAAAAATCATTGTGGATATTGGGTTATCTAGAGATTCCACTCCTAGTATTTGACACTAGTACACCAAGCATGGATAACACCCTTAGTAACTCTTTTCCTTCAAGTAGCATGCAAGTTGAACCAGAGAATGATTAGTATCTTTTTCATGAGTGTTTGGTGTCCTATTGCTAATACCATAGTGAGAAGAATTTTGAGACTCATGTCATCCTACAATAGCAAAATCGTTGTGGATATTGGGTTATGATTCCACTCCTAGTATTTGACACTAGTACACTAAGCATGGATAACACCCTTAGTAACTCTTTTCCTTCAAGTAGCATGCAAGTTGAACCAAAGAATGATAAAATTCTGCAAGAAAACCTAATTCACATCGATGAGGACCTAGTGAACTTATGACATCAAATTAGCCTTGAAAAATTTCAATCACTACAATTCCTACTATTGAAAACATTCACCATATGCTTGAAACTAAAGATGGCCTTGACCTTGGGAAGAATATAATACAAATCTTTGGTAATAATCTTCCCTCAACCACTAGTTCTCCTTTTCCTACAAACAATTCTTCAAGCCAAGGAGGAACTCAAATTCATCCTCTTGCAAAAGATACCCTCAATCCCTACCTACACCCCTCCTCAAGTCACAACAATTCAACAAGTTAGTAATTTGATTCCTTCCCTAGATATTCCAGGTAGCATCCCTAGTTCCTATGTGGAATCACATGTTATAGATCCTACTACCTTAACACATATAAGTATACAAGTCACTTCTCTGACAAACACACACACTCCTTAACCACTTTCACTTCATCTCAAAACACAAGAAATGACCCTCTCATACATCAAATTTTACAAACCATGTCATCTCTTCGAAAATAAGTTTCCACCATCAACCAAAATCAAAACTTCCTACCCACATATTATGTCAAATGTAGTCCATTATCCTTGGACATATTACAAACACTGATGCCACAAGGTGTAGAGGTGCCTAGATTTTTCTAAATATGGAGGGAAGGGAAATCCTTCTAACCATTCCAAGGCCTACGCTACCCTATGTAGTGACTTTTTCCTTGATGATAAAATTTTGGCAAAGATCTTTCCTAGGACCTTAAAAGACACTACTTTGGAGTGGTTCTCTTCTTTACCAAATAACTCGATTCGTTCATTTGATGAACTTTTTTAGGCATTTATAAATCATTTCCAAGTGTATATGACTCCTAATCTGACCTTGGTTGACTTAATGTGATGCAAGAAAAAAGAGGATGAAAATACAACTGGCTTTATTTCTCGATATCAATTGCTTTATTCCCAAGTCGATGTTGAGATCCCTGACCCACACCTTCAAAATATGTTTAAATAAAAATTGCAAAACAAAATCCAATACAAGTTGAAAATGATGAAATTCCCATCCTTCATGCACTTGTGCACTGCCCTCCATGATTACAAAAATTCGGTTTGTAGTCGTGATACAAAGTCCACTTCTATCCGGATTGAGAGATCTAAGCCTGTGCACCAAAATAATTCCCAACCCTTTAGAAAAAGAAATAAAGGGTTCCTTCAATTTAACCCTCCTCAACAACCAATACAAAATGTCCATAACCAAGTTGTTGTTATCAAAACCATAGTGCCCTTTAGCTATGGAGATCCAAAGAGACAATTTTCTCCCCTACCCGACACCGTTCATAATACCATGTCCCAACTTCTAAACCAAAAAATGATTACCTTACCTCCCATCAGACAACTTGACTCTAATAAGACTTTTCCTTTGAGCTTTAAAGCAAATGCTTATTGCCACTATCATCAACAAAATAGACATGGCACGAAACATTGTTAGCGTCTTAAAAATCTTGTGCAAGACCTGATTGATTTTATTCGTCTATCTGTTGCAAGTACTAGTGATCAAGGTAATAATTTTGTTGCCCCTCCAAACCAAATTTTAAAAATCTTCACAAATCCCATGCCAAAACATAATATTTTATTTGTTAAAGCTAGCGACACACCTGAGAATAATGTGATGAATGTTGATACAAATGATGAACACATTGATTTTGTTCCAAATAATGCTATCAATGTCAATCCTATAGATGAAATGATAGGGGTGATAGACATCATCACTCATAAGGGCTGAACTAAGAGTCCTCTTGATATTGGTTTCTCCTCTAAGGACATACTTAAAGATTTTCTGGATGGTCCTATTTACGTAGCCAGTCATATCTATGATAAGTCCACTAATGGGATATTAATAGATCCCACTTGTGGAGAGAACATGATCATCGAGGAATTATTACTCTTGTATGAGCTCTATCAAGATGACTATGAAAAACTGAATGCATGGATCAAGAAACACAATGGTTTTGTATACCCTACAATTGGATCAATCACCCTACCATTACAAATAGGACCAAAAACATTAGATGTTACATTCTCCATCATCTTGTAGAAGGGCCAATTTCATGTGAAACTAGGCCACCCATGGCTTCACTCCATGAAATTTGTCCCTTCGGTTGTGCACAAATGCTTAAAGTTCCTCTTTGATAATGATATATTCACTATTCACCATAGTGGATTTAACCCCTTGTCATGTAAAGGAAACTTTTCCCTAGATTCCTTTTGGCCCGAGTCCATGGAACCTATCAAGCCAAGAGAAGAATTGTTTTTCTTGTCCTATCAAAATTTTAAGGAAAAGTAGATAACAGATCTATCTCTTTGCAACATGTCCCCGTCCACCTCCAAGCCTACTATCCTCGATGAAACCACACTTCAACCTAAAAAAGACCAAAATAATCAAGACCAACCTAAACCTTAAACCTTAGCTACATCTTACAAGCGACCAAGAAAAAATGAAACTAACCCCACCACACCTCCAAGGATAAAATAAGTTTATAAAGTCAAACAGAAAGTGGTTGAACAACCCCCCATGGTTCCTTATATTACTCCCCTTAGGGAAGAACAAAAAAATGTGGTTGATCAACCCATTGCTATGCAGATTGAAAACAAAACTAAATGAAACAGAGGTGATAGGGAGAAAAGACGTAGACATCATTCCCTTGCTCGCAAGTTACATGATGAATTAAAAGAAAATCAAGACCCAAAATTGATTTACGTAATGGATGATGATCTTCCTCTCCAGTAGCAACAAGAAAATTCCATGCATCCTCCAAAAGAAGAGTTGAACTCTTCTATGGACATATCCTTCAATCTCCTATTGTGATCAAATTAGATGATGATGATGAGGATGCCAAAATTGACAAAGAGGTACATAATGAATTGAACACATTGTTTTCCTCTTCCATGAGCTTACATGACAAATCTACTATAATGAGTGTCGAACCTGGTGCTTCTTCTAGTTTGAAACTTGCTCTAGTCCCTTTGGCTAGTTGTTTGCCTTCAATATATAATGAACATGATTGGGAGGTGGATGACTTACTCATAGGTCGAATCACATTTTCCTGACAAGTCCTTTTTCATTATTTCTTTTTCATTTTATTTTGTGTGATTACATGTGCATAATGTGATCTCCCATGACATTTTATTTTCTCTCTTTGTGACATTTCTCTATATGTACCTTCATTCTTCTCTATGTCGTGCATAATTGTTTCTTTCATTCTTTATCTTTTTCTTGTGTTTTCCTCTTGGGGATGATCCAAGGCATTGAGACATTCATGTCTCCTTCATGTTGACCCAAAAGACTTTCTTTTTCCTTTTTCATTTCATCTTTATATCTTTCTTTTGTTTTCCTTTTGGGGATGATGCAAGGTGTCGAGACACCCTATGTCTCTTCCATGTTGACCCAAGAGGTTTTTCTTTGTTTTCGCTCTCTTTGTCATTATTCTAATTCTATGTGTATTGAGGGGATGATGATAGTTTTGAGCTCCTTAAAAACATTGGAGCAAAGACCATACTGACCTCAAATCCATAGATCCATTATGTGTTTAGTATTTTCATTTTGGGGGCAATTCGAACATTCAAATTTTCAAATCTGAAGTGCCCATGTGGAAAACATTTCCTTTGCACACCTAAAAGTGCCCCTGAAAAATCTATCCAAGTGACCTACTTTGGAGGGTTACCATTCAGAGCCAGTTGATTGTCAAGAAAAAAGGATTGTTGATCTTCATTCTCCCCACATTGATGTACTCCCTGGTCAGATTTTAGAGCCTCATGATTAGCTTTTTTATTTTTACCAGGCCAAAAGCAAATGCAGTTCACTCTATTTTCACACTTGCATTTAGAGAACTTTTCAAGTGGTCAAATTTGACCTTCAATATCTTTTGAAGAATGATGATTCAATGGAATCCCTCTTTCACACACACTTAGTGTGCCAAAATGACTTAGTGTTTTTGGTGGCAATTCCCCGAGAGATGATTTGATATTTTTTCAAAATGGCAACTTGGTGAGTTTTAATTGGTTTTAAACAAGAACAGTTGCAGAAAAGTCGGAGTGGGCCACTTTGATGTTGAATATCTTTCATCTCATCACTTTTGTTTCTGATCCAATTGTTGCATTCCATTCTTGGGTCTTAAATTTCTACATGTTTTCTCAGGTTTAGGATCTCAGGATGACTTCTAATGGGTTATTTAACTATCTTCTAATTGTAACATGGCCAAAAATGGTGTTCCAGAAAGTATCAAATTCTGAAAATCTAAGTACAACCCATTTTTTTTGTTGATTCAAAACATCTCTAGCACCATTTCTGTCAAAATTAGAGATCATCTGATGCATTATTTTAATGCATTTCAGTCGTGGCAAAGCATCTTGAGGGCTAGTTTACAAAGGAGGTACTTGAATTTTAATGGGGGAAAAATTTGAGGAAATGGGTTTTCTCTAAACAATTGATTATGATCCTGTGCAAATTTTCATAGTTTCAGGTGTCTCGGTTTGCTCGCAATAATTTTTCCCTATTTGAGCAACAACTAAAATTAAAATTTTATCTATTCTCTAATGTTTTGATGCAATATATTTAAAACATTTTATATGTTTTAAATATTATGAAAGTGAAATTGCAGGGAATAAAGTAATTTTAGGGAAACACAAATATTTCAAAAACATTGTTAACTTTATAAACTCCTTTCATTAAATATATTATCCCCTTGCTCACGATAGAGAAAGCTTTCGTGGAAAGGGGGAAGCCTACAAGGATTTTAGCCTTCCTAAGAAGTGACATCATTGCAGATTTTGGAATATTAATAATGTTTTAATATTTTGTAAAGTCAAAACTTTAATACATATATTTTCCTCCTTGCCCATTGAAAGAATTGCTCACAACTATGGTGACTCATGGGAGAGCGGGGAGAGGAGAAGAAGTTTGCAGAAAACATAGGGATGATTAATTTATTATTTTTATGGCTTCATTCAAGTGTTGGAAGGCAAAAGAATATTGTATGAGCCCCCTTTACTATGTTCCCGATAGCCTGTGGAATGAAATGGTGCCGCAATAGGGAACTCATGGGGAAGCAGGGAGAATGCTGGGAAGCACTATTTTGCCTTATTTTCAGCTGGTTTGGATGATTGAACACTTTGGTGCTATTTCCACATTGTCTGGAAATGTATTTCATCATTGCAAAGAGGAGATTTTCACTATGAAATGGTTACAAATGAAGAGTGCAATCACGTTTTTGGCTTTGGGGCAATTTTTTGAAGCTGTATATGTGTTGCAAATGGTGTTTTTCACCTTCCAATTGATGTCAGGACTTATCTATCTATGTGTTGGGAACATTTTCACCACTGTTTTGGACATTTTCCGAGTGCCTTGAACCATAAAAAATGACCCAACATTTGTAAAAATGCCCCTGCCATAGTGAAAAGCATCTTGGCTCTTTTAAAATACCTCCAATATGGATAAATGCATCTTGAGCTACAGTGTATCAGATGTTTGAAGAAGCTCCATTTTTCACTGGCACCCAAATTTTATTATATTTGACCTGAGCACTGTTTAAAGCTTTCTTTCCTCGCCATCTCTTGAGGAAAAGTGGTGATATTAGTAGAGGACAATGGGAGAACGGGGATTGGTTGGAGACTCTCATAATAAAAATATTCTTTAATGAATTTGCTAAACCTTTGGTTGGCAGAAAATTATTGTATTCGCTCTTTTTATTGTCTCCCCACCAGCTTGAGTGATTAATGGTACCATCAGGAAAGAGAAATGGGATAATAGGCATTGGATGGAAAGGCCATGGTGAGGCCAAGCAATTATTTAAAAATTTTAAATTTTTAAAGTTTTAAAGTGTTGCGTGGTGAATATTTTTAAAACGCTCCACTATATAAAATAAAAGGTGAAAACGTAAAGCACATGTAAAGTAAAATTTTGTCTGATTATATAAAATCTTTACCATTTAAAAATAAATTTCACCTAAGGATTAAAAGCTATTTGTTTTGGGGCAGATGCAAGTTTTTAAAAAAAAGGGGGCACGAAAGATTATTTTATAAAGTGAACAAAGTATTCACTTTGTAAAACAAAAGTCTTTATTTACTCGAAGTGCAAAATGTTACAACAGAATAAGAGGGAAAAATAAATAGATTTTTCACGAGAGAGTGAAATAAATTTTCAACTTTAGGGAAAAACAAATGGGTGGAGGTTTTTCACAGAGAACCTAAAAGTTTTTACCCCAGGGGTAATTGAAGAGTGATTCTCACCACAAGGAAATGGATAAGGCTTTCACAAAGATATTTTTCAGGTGCAAAGATATTTTCAACAACAAGGGCATGGATAAATGAAGGTCATCATTATGGGAATAGTTTTTGTTTGGAGGGGCAAGAAATACAATATTCATGAATTTGAGAGCAAATTGAAACTTCTTCAGCAAGAAAAGGTAGTTACAGATCAAGGGAGTTGAAGATGCTAGATGTCAAAAATAGATGGGTATGTGTAGGATCATTATGGGCCAAAAAGTGGTGATATGGAGGGTATGTGTAGGGTATGTGGCTAGCGACTTTTTTTTTTACCCAAAACTAAAGAAATGAAAATATTTTTTAAAGGAGATTCTCAACTTTCCACCAATATAAATTATGCTTTACTTTGAATTTAATAAATAATTATTATTCATTTTCTATTCGAATTACGACTAAAGTCCTTATTGATAGGCTGATTGAAAAAAATCTATAGCTTTCAAACGGTATCACATTTTTTGAATTTGAAATATGTGTCACATTCTATGATTCAAATACTATAGGATTAAAAAAATAAAATTGAATTTCATGAAATTTTGACCAAGTTAAGGTGGTTAGACATACGAGTTTTAATATTTTTTAAAAGTTGTAATAATAAATTCATAATTAATTATTTACTTGGAAAAAAATTACAAAAAAATATGCATCACATCGGGACATGAGTCTTCTACTTATATCTAAAATTGTATAAAAAAATATTATAATTTTATTGTGGTTAGGGTGGTCAGAAAAATGCCTACTTCTTATTTTTTCCTTGAAATTTAAGTGTCATTACATTGAAATTTCAGATTTTCACCAAATATATATATTTTTTAAAAATAATACACTTAGTAGTTTAGAAACTACATTCAATTTTCTGCAAATTTTATTCTTACATGTTTTTGAAATAGTATAACTAACTTATTCAAATTTTTATGTCAAATTGCCTAACACAGATTTTTCTGAATTTTTTGCCACGCAAGGGCATGTCTTTTCCATGATGATCCTGCACATACCCAGATGTGGCTTTAGGGTTTCTCTCTTTCTATGTCTCTTTCTATGTCTCTTTCTTTTCTCTCATTTATAGGGGTTGGCTCACTCTTTTTTGTCTCACATGAATACTCTTGTAACAAAGTCTAAAATGTATAGTGATTTTTTTTAGGTTTTTGAAGTTAATTGAGTCATGTAATGAAGAACTTATTCATACAAATGTTATATTTGCAAGTAAATGATCATATATTATGGGTTAGTTGTCTCCATTGTACACAGTGCATAGATTATAAATAGAAGAAATAAAGGGTGTTATGGTATATGTCTTCTTGTTTATCCTTGAATGTTTGGTTTGTGTTGTTACCTTCATTCAAAGAATGAATTAAATTTTAGGAACATAAACAAAGGTTTGTTCCATTGTATGCTTGGTTTGATAAATTATGAATAGTTTGGCTTCTAGTATCGATGGTGCAATGCATCATTTGATAGGCATAAATATGACAGAGTAAAAGATGCAATGAGTTTGAAGTTTTATGGTTTAGGTCACTCCACCCAAGAATATGATACTAATCTCTTGATTTTATGATTTCTTGAGATTGTTTTGTGAGTAGATACATCTTTTAAATAAAATTACTTATCTATCTTTGTTTATTTGTGTGTGGATTTTAATGCTCTCCATATCTCATGTTTGAGTTTGACACTTCCATGAAGGTCAGCCAAACCTTTAGGGTGTTGTGTCTCTTAATAAATTAGAGGAGAAACATATTTTTACAATGTATTTGATACTTAGGCACACAAGTATCTATAAATATGCTATTGGGATTACCCTCCTTGGCTTAATAGAGCCAAAAGTGTAGAAGATTTTAGTCTCTGTGATTGAATCTTGTTCGTTGGCCAAATCAAATCTCTGAGTTTGAATATGAGAGAGTAGCTACTCTATAGGACTCATTGCATCTATTGATTTGGGAACCAACAGGGGCAACCCCTCTCTTTTCTTTTTCTCGCATGACGTACTCTTCCTCGAAAACATATGACTTGGCATAGGGATTTCCAAGTTGGCTGACATGTCTTTCTTCTTATTAGAATTTTTCATTTGATACTTTAACATAATTTCTCATAGCATTGTATTTAGCCATTTATTTAGAGTGGGGGCATACATTGGCATTATATCTTTGGCATTTTTCTATTTTTCATGGTTCTTAGTGCAATCTTCTTTCTTCATATGATGCATTTTTCACTTTGTGGATGACATTGGGTGTGATGTCTTTCATGAGTGTAATCTCTCTTAGCATATTACATTCCTCTTAGTTGCTTGATGTGATGCACTACATCCCTTAAGTTGTGGATATTCTATTCTTTGATTGGTCATATCTTGGAGACATTAGGCACAATGTTCCCTTAGTTAAAGACCTTGCATGAACTAGGAAATACTCCTTTGAACATTTCCTATGTTGCATTTGTTTATGTAGCCACCTTGCATAAAACAAATTGCATACCTATGGAGTGATCCTGTTTATTCATGAGATCCAAGCATACAAAGTTTTTTTTGTCTCATGAAGCTTGAAAACCAAGTCATTTTGTGTGGCACCTTAGTAAAGTCATTAGGAGTTATAACTTTGCTATGGTTGAGCAGGAAGCCCAATTAACGACATTGCTTTCCCCATAGCCACTTTCATGTCTATGTGAGTACATACCAACCATGAGTGTATGTTTGTCACCCTTTTGGACTTCTTACTTGATAGACAACCATGATTTATGTTCCCTCACAGTGATTATGCATTTTTCTTAGAAAAATAGCCTAGATCTGATCCACATCGCATTGGAAAAATGGTCGAAGCTTTTTCTCGCCTTCTCTTTTATTTATTTTTCTTTGGCATTTTATGATTGGTCTCATCATTGTTCTTTACATCATTTTCATGTGTGTTCCTTTGTGTTTTATGTTGGTTTTCCATGGGATCTCGATCCTAGGGGAAAGTGATCATCCCTCTTGATCATTTTTGTATCATCTTGCTAGAATTGGTGTAGTGGAACCCCCCTTGATGCATGTTTATCTACTTTAGTGTGAGTTTGAAGCAGGTTCATCTTCTCACTAAAGTGGGGGCTAAATGTAACGTCAAAAAAAAGTTCCTTAGCCTTTTTCATGCTTGTTTAGCTCCTCTTGCATATTTTGGCTTAGTGTGGCCTTGATTTAGTGTTGTAATGCGGATAACACATTCACATCAGGTCTTGGGCCCTTGTGAACTAATGAATTTAATGATGTCTTGTAAAAGTGTTGTAACACAGTTTCACACTTTTATAGGATTTTAAAGCATAATTAACATTCTTTCAATCATAATTTCTCTTAACCTTGACTTATTTGGTATGTTGTAAAGTGTTGTAAAAAAAATTCACATTTTTCTAGGCTTGTCATTAATAATTGGGCTCTATTATGCTTTATTTGGCCCCTTTTTGCATCCATGAGCCTTATTTACGTGTATTTTTTAGGATAATCCTAAAAATGGCATCTAAAATATCAAAACCATGAAAACCCACCTTAAAGTCCTAAGGTGGGACTAATTTTCCATTATGGGTGAATGAGACCCCTTAGTGATGTAGAGCATATACCAACAACAATCCTTCAAGGGAACTTGTGTCCCAAACACTTTTTGGAGAAGATCAAATTAAACAAGCAACATTGTTTATTTAACTTTTCATCAATTTCACTTATCAAATCAATCAAAATTCTCAATTTCTCTTAACCATTCCATAATTTATCATTCACCCATTCTACAAATCAATATTCCACACTTTTGTCAAACTCAAATTCATCACATAACCTGATTGAGAAAACAAAACCATTCATGAATTTCACAAAGCACCAAAACAAAAAAATGATCAAACCATGTTCCTAGACTTATATCCAACCTTGTACACCTTCCACATCACCATTTAGATAGAAATAACGCAATACAAACATTTATAAATTTTTCCCACTCTCAAATCTTCAAGTTCACAAAGGGTTTCATCATGCATATGATCTCAACATAGCATACAATGAGGTTTCCATCTTCTCAAACTTAGACAAAGCCACAAATATATTTTAAACAATTTAAGATCATTATTTTGATCGCAACAAACAACCATGATAGTCTTCCCTCACACCTTATTTCTATTTCTTCAACGGCCACTCATAATCCTTAGTAGCCATTCAATTAAAAACTGTCAGGGATATTTCTTAATCCATACCACCCTTCAAGACTGTAAAATACTTTGTAGACACCCTTTTAAGAGTACTAAAATAAATCTAAATATCAACATGAGTTGTTTTGAGAAATAGTGTTCAAATTTGGATTATATCATTCCATTTTATGGCCTAGTTAGGTCTACAACAAAATAGGCTTTTTTATTCTACTAACCCTAAACACAAACTTACTAATCCAGTGTTTCAAACATGTGTAATTTGACTTGTACAAGCTTAAATGTCCATTAGCTGGTCATTTCCATTAGTATTTATACAAACCCTAGCTTTTAACCTCTCAAAACTCCATAATTTCAAACTATGCACAGATTCCAGTCAAAGAACTTCAATTTACCACACACCATTCTTTTCCATTCGGTTCAAGAATAAGCAATTAGATGCTTTCTAGGAGATTTTGACCAATTTTTAGCTAATTCAAATAGTGGAAATGTGAGATACATGATTTATTAGATCTTTGCTTACCCTAAATAGGGGTATTGATAGTTTTAAGAGAAATCACAATAACTAACTCAAAAATTCTCAAAATTACATGAAACAAAAAGGGGAAAGGAGGGAGATTGATAATTATATAAATCACAGACATTCACACATGCTTCTAAGCTTGTGCAATTATGTACAAAGGTCTGAGAACACTATTTTTAGCAATTTCTAAGAAAAAGATTGATTTTATTCATGATTCCTTCAACTTCTCCAATTTAAGGCATTCCTATACAATCTCCCCCACTTTGGAAACAAGATACAATGCATTTTTAAATGTGTTTCACCTTACTCTAATGAATGAAACTAACTACAACTACTCATGACCTTTGATATTCTTGATCTTTCTATTTTTATGATTTTTTGCCCATTTGCATTTTTACACTTTTCCCTATTTGAAAAATTTGCATTCTTTTTGAAATTTTTACATTTTCCATCCTCTTGACCTATTCAAGACTTCAAATACATCATTTATGACCTTATATGACCTTCTACAATTATTTACATTTGGATATTCAAATTTTTACAATTTTTCCTTTTGAAGGCATTCATTGAACTAAGTGCTCTTGCACCACTTAGGTGGGACCCATTTGCCCAAGGTGGCGAATGAGTCCCCTATAACTCAAAAACAAAATTCAATTTAAATCTTTGGCAGGATTTTATTCTCCAAGATCCAATGTTGACTTGTAGTGTTGTAATTTCGAGAATTATTGCATAATAGAGTATAAATACAAGGTTCTTTCTCTCATTTCCCCCAAAGAATTCAAGTACTCATCCCTATAAAAAAATGAGTTCACAAGAGAATTTGAGAAAGAGCATTCAAGGCATCCAAGGGTAGATTATCAAGTATTCAAGAGAATTATCCAAGCATCAATAATCATGTCAAAGATCACACTCTTCATGTTTTTTTTTTTTGTTCACAATTGTGATGTATAGTTCATGATCCAAACAACCTTTGCATTCAAGATCTATCAACATCAAGAAAGATTCAAGAACCACATCCATTGCATCCATTGCAGCCATTTCAAACATAATTGCAACACTTTATTGCTAGGGTTTGGTGAGTTGCAACATCTCATTTTTTTCATTCATCATTCTCCTTTACATTTCATTTCATTTCAAGGTTTAATTGCCAACAAGGGGTTTGAACAAGTCAAACCCCTATTCTCTAACCCCACATTCATTTTACCCTCTCTTTGTATGTGATTTGAAGGTCTAGGTTGTAGATTTATCAAAGAGGAAGATTTGAAAATATTTCATCAAGTTTTCAAAGAAAGTCAAAGTTTTCCAAGTTGTGAACAAGCTTTGGAGGAGCTTGGAAAATACCTATAGGCTGAATCTTTCAATTTTGGACCCGGATCTTAATCAGGAACATAAAAGAATGCATAGAGCTACAAGATCCAGCTTTAAATTTCTAGAAATCTAGAAGTGGATTGATTTACCTGTATTTTTGAATGAGTCTCAATGTACCTATCTGTCAAGGATTTTTGCAGATCTGAGTACCGATTTATTTGAAACCTGTTTTGTCACAGTTTACCCAAAACTGGACTTATTCACCCAACTTGGCGTATCAGTCCCAATTGTCTTTAACAGTGAATTTTTTAGGATTTCAAGCCTCCATTGTATCTTCTCTAGTTTCTCGGGTGCATATTTCCAATTTTAAAGTTTTCTATTGTTGGTTTCTTGCATTTCCAAGTCATTTTGCATACTACACTGTGTTTTCAAACATTTTCTTTTCCAAGTTTACACTTGGCGGTGAACCCCTCATTTATTATCATTCAATCCTTAGAACATTCCCTTTGTCAGAATTCAATCTCTCTTGCATTTAAATCTCAAGGATTTGTTATTGAATGTAAAGGAGTGAAGATTGTTGCCCTAAGTCCTAAAACCCTAGTGAAGCACATGATTTTTAATCATTACATACCATAGCATTTATCTTGTGCTCATTGCATCTTGCATCCCCTTGATTGTCCCTTGTATGATATTTTCTACATGTTGTCCTATTTCTAATACTATAGTGGGATGAAGGTTGAGACTTGTGTCATCCCACAATAGTACAATCATCATGGCTATCTAGCTTTTTCACTGCTAGTGTTAACATTAGTCTACTAGGTATGGACCAAACCCTAGATAACTCTTTGCCTTGAAGTAGTGTGATGAATGTTAAAACAATGGTTGATAGTATTCCATAAGAAAATTTAATCCATATTCATGAAAACTTAGAAAACCTACAAAATCAAATAATCACTAAAAACTTTTCAACCACTGCTATCCCTACTATAGATAACATACATCGCATGATTGAAACTAAAGGAGTTGATCTTATATGTAACATAATTCAGATTTTTGGACCATGTCTTACATCAACCACTAATTTTCCTCTACCTTGTAACAATGTTACAAGTGAAGGAAGAATTCAAATTCCTCCTCCCACAACAATTGCCTCTATTCCTACCTATACCAATCCTCAATTCATAGAATCAATGCAACCTACTAGTAATGTGATTCCTTCCTTGGGTATTTCTTCTAGAATTCCTAGTACCTTAGTTGCATCACAGGTCATATCTCCTACCACTATACCACCTATAAGAATTCCATTCACTTGTCCCTTGAACACATACACACCTCCACCTTATTCATGTCCATCTCAAAAGGAAAACAATGATCCTCTCATAAACCAACTTTTGCAAACCATTTCATCCCTTCAAAAGCAACTTTCCACCATCAATCCAAATCAAAATGGCCAAACTAAATATTACATCAAAAGAAATCCCTTATCCTTATTGATATTGAGAACATCGATGCCACAAGGTATAGAGGTGCCTAGATTTGAGAAATATGGGGGGAAAGAAGATCCCTCTAACCTTGTTTTTGCTTATACCGCCTTATGTAGTGACTTTATTCTTGAGGATAAGCTCTTGGCTAAGATTCTCCATATATCCTTGAAGGATACCACCTTTGAATGGTTTTCCTTATTACTGAATACCTCATTTTTATCATTCAATGAACTTATTGAGGAATTTATAAACCATTTTCAAGTGCATATGAATCCTAAGATGACATTAACCGATTTGATGAGATGTAAGAGAAAATAAGAGGAAAAGATTACCAACTTTATTTCATGCTACCAATCGCTTTATTCCCAAATTGACATAAATATTCCTAACCCTCACCTTCAAAATATGTTCATTGAGATCCCAAAAAGTAAGATACAATATAGGCTTACCGTGATGAATTTCCCCTCCTTCATGCACTTGTGTACTGCCCTTTGTGATTATCAAAACTCAGTTAGTAGTCACGACACAAAATCCACTCCTAGCTGATTTGAGAAGTCTGAACATGAAAACCAAAACAATTCTCAATCTTTTAGAAAACAATGTAAAGGATTCCTTCAATTCAATCCCCCTGAGCAAACAAATCAACATTTTGATACCCAAGTAGCCACTATAAGGAAAAAAAATCCTTTTGCATTTGGGGATCCAGCTAGACAATTCACTCCCTTACCTGATACCCTCCAGAACATAATTTCACAACTCTTAGAACATAGAATGATTACCTTTCCTCCCATTAAAACTCTCAATCATAATAAACCTTTGCCTTTGAACTTTAGAGAAAATTCATATTTTCATTGTCACCAACAAAATGGAAACAACACAAAACATTGTAATAATATTAAACATCTTGTTGAAGACCTCATTTATTTCAGTCGACTTCAAATTGGAGGTGTTAATGATCAAGGAAATAAGTTTGTTTCCCTTGCCAACAAAAACTTAAAAATCTTTAGCAACCCTATGCCTAATCATAACATTTCATTTGTCAAAGCTAGTGAAACTAAAAAGAATGATGTGATGAGTGTTGACATGGATGACAACAACAATAATACTATTCAAAAGATCATAAAGCTATTGATGAATAAGGTCCTACATATGATATGGTTGGATTGATCGAAGTCATACCTCATAAGGGCCGAACTGAAAAGCCTCTTGAAATTGATTTCTCATATATAAATATATACTTAAACACACACCTGATGGTCCTCTTTACATAGCCTACTGAATCAATAACAATCCCACTAATGGGATATTAATTGATCCCATCTGTGGAGAGAATGTGATCACTGAGGAATTCTTACTTGTGCATGAAATCTATCAAGAAACATATGATAAACGGAAAGCATGGATAAAGACACATAATGGTTTCCCTTGCCCTATGATGGGATTGATCACCTTACCTTTACAAATAGGACCAAAAACATTAGATGTCTCATTCTTCGTCATCTCAAAGTCCAATCAATTTTGTGTGAAGCTTGGTTACCCATGGCTATGCTCCATGGAAATCATCTTATCGATCGAGCATAAATGATTAAAGTTCCCCTTTGAAAATGAAATATTTATCATGTGCATCATAATGGATTTAACCCCTTGTCTTCCTGTGGAAATTTTTTATTATATTTATTTTGGCCCAAGCCTATGGAACCTATTAAACCTAGTGAAGACTTATTTTTCAAGTCCTACCAAAAGTTCAAGGTGGAATGCATAGCGAAACTATCCCTTAAAAACATGCCTCAACCCATGATTGAGCTTACTATCATTGACAAAGCTATGAACCTAAAGACATTCCAAGAAACCAAGATCAACCTAAGACAAATCCTTTGCATATTTCCTACAAAAGACCATGAGATAATGAAAAAAATCCTGTCACACCTCCTAAAATAAAACAGGTTTACAAAGCTAAAGAGAAAGTGGTTGAACAACCTTCCATGGTTTCTTACGTTCCTCTCCTTAGGGAAGAAAATAAACCTATGGTTGATCAATGTGCTCCTAAAAAAAACTGACTTGAAAGTCGTACTAAAATAAATAGACATGCTAGAGAGTATAGGCATAGGAATCTTGCTCTTGCTCAAAGGTTAAATGAAGAAACAAAAAAATAAAATCAAAATCCAAACCTGATTAAAGCAATGCATGAGGAATATACCCCTTCACCGAAACAATAAGATCATATACCACAACCGCAACAAGAGATAAAACCTTCTTTGGACATTATCATTTGACCTCTTGTTGTGATTAATTTAGATGATGATGAAGAGATTGCTGAAATAGACAAAGAGGTGCATAATGAATTGAACACTTTTTTTTCCTCTTCCATGAGCTTACATGAAAATTATCCAAAGAAGAGTGTTGAACTTTGTAATGACCCTAGTTCGGAACTTGCTATTGTCCCTTTGGCTATTTTTCCACCTTTTATATATGATGAACATGATTGGGATGTGGATGACCTGCTAACAAGTTGAATCACATGTTCCTAACTATTCTTTTCCATTGTTTCTTTTTCTTTTGTGTGATTGGATTTGTGTGATGTGATCCCCCATAGTTTTTTATTTGATGTATCTCTCTCTTTATGACATTACTCTATTTGTATCTACATTCTTCCCTATGTCATAAGTCTTTATCATTTCTTTGTCTTGTGTTTTCTTTTTGGAGATGACACAAGGAATTGAGACATTCATTTCTCTTACATGTTGACCCAAAATATTTTCCTTTATCTTTTTCATTTGTCTTATTTTTTCCTTTTGGGGATGACTCAAGGTGTCAAGACATTCATGTCTCTTCCATGTTGACCTAAAAGATTTTTATTTTTTTGTTGCTTCCTTTATATCATTCCTCTATTTCTATGAGTATTTGGGGAATGATGACAGTTCCAAGATCTCTTAAAAGTATTGTCAGAAGAACATACTGACCCTAAATCCATTGATCCCTCATGTGTTTTGAGTTTCATTTTCGGGGACCATAACCTCTTCGTCTTCATGATGTAGCTTCATTTGAAAACATATGACTTGGAATAGGGCTTTCCAAGTAAGCTATCATGTCTCCCTTCTTGTTAGAATTTATCATTGGCTACATTAAAGTAATTTCCTACAACATAGTGTTCAACAATTTCTTTAAAGTCGGGGCATACATTGATATTATGATTTTGTATTTCATGTTTCATTGTGTATTCTTCTTCCTTCATGCGATATGTCTTTCACTTTGTGTGGACATTGGGTGTGATGTCCCACAAGAGCATGATATCTCTTACCATATTATATTCCTCTTAGTGGCTTGATGTGACACATTGCATCCCCTAACTTGTGAATCTTCTATTCCTTGATTGATCCTCTCTTGGAGACATTAGGCACAATATCCCCTAAGCTAAGACCTTACATGAACTAAGAAAGACTCCTTTGAACATTCCTAACACTAATTTTGTATTTACAATTTTGTTTTATCTAGACACCTTGTATAACACACTTTGCATGCCTATGGAGCCATCTTGTTTGTTCATTAGTTCCAAGCATATGAAGATTTTCTTGGTTCATGAAGCTCGAAGTTCATTGTTGTGTGGCAGCTTATCAAAGTTATCAAGATGTATAACTTTGGTTTGGTTGAACAAGAAGTTGAACGTATGCATGAATTTCCCATAGCCACTTGCTTGTGTGTGTGAGTGCATAAGGACCATGTGTGATGTGTCTCACCTCTTTAGATACTCATCTAATGGACAACCTAGAATTTTTTTTCCTTAGAGTGAGTGCACATTTTTTGACAAACAACCTAGATCTGATCCACAACATGCGAGACAAATGATCAAGGCTTGATCCACCCTTCTTTTACTTTTCCTTTTCTCCATGACTTTGGAAATGCATGCTTGTGCCTTGTTATTACTCATATCATTTTTCATGTGTGTTCTCTTGCGCCTATGTTATTTTTCTATAGGACCTTGATCATGGGGGCTTGCACAACCCTCTTGATCAGTGTTATCCCATCCCACAAGTGTCAGTATGATTGAATCCCACTTGATGTGATCTTATCTACTTTAGTGTGATTTTGAAGTAGATTCATCCTCTCACTAAAGTGGGGGCTAAATGTACTACCAAATAATTTCACCCATGAAATTTTCACACTTGTTTGGGCCCTCATAAAATTTAGCTTGATGTTGCCTTGATTTAGTGTTGTAATATGCTTAACACATTCACATTAGGTCTTAGGACCTTATGAACTAAATGGACTTAATTTTACCCTATTTAAGGTGTTGTAAAGTGTTGTACCATAATTTCAAACATATCAAGGGTTTCATTGATTAATTGGGCTTCTTTATGCCTTAATTGGGCTTATTTTTTATCCACATGCCTTAATTAATGCATCTTTCTAAGGATAATCATAACATAAGCTAGAATCCAATCATAATTTAGGTATTTTTGGATTGTATGGCCTAGATTTACTGATCTAGGACTCACATACCACCTTAGGCATATGGGTCCCACCTATGTTTCAAGTTCTTGATCTTGATTTCACAAGAATCTAAGATTTTCTCAAAAAATGTGTCCCATAGCCTAGCCTAATCGGACTCATATGCCACTTTTTGTGTATGAGTCTCATGTGTCCCAAAATTAAATTTAATTCAAAGTCTTGGAAATATTTTATCCTCCTATATCTTATGTTGGCCTATAGTGTTGTAATTTTGGGTAGTTTTACATAAACAAGTATAAATACAAGGTTATTTCACTCATTTTACACCTAGCAAGTTGAATGAGAATCCTTATAGAAAATTTGAGAGTATTCAAGAGTTTACAAAACAATTCAAGAGAATTCAAGGGATTATTATGAAGTATTTGGGAACATCATTCAAGCATCAAGCATCATGAAAAAGTCATCATGCATCATGTTTGGTTTTGATCTAACATTTGTAATGCAGGGTTTCATGATTCAAGAAAACATTCAAGTCAAGATCTATTACATTAAAGCATGAGTCAACACCTCCATCCATTGGAGCCACTTCATAAATTTTTGCAGCACTTTATTGCGATGGTTTAGTGATTTGAAACATTAAATTTTGTTCATTCATCATTCCTTTATCTTATTCAATTTCATTACAAGGTTTGATTACGAAAATAGGGTTTGACCAAGGTAAACCCCTTTCCACTAACATAACAACAATTTTCCTCCTCTTTAGTCCATAATTTACAAATCTAAGTTGAAGCCATGTTGAAGAGAAAGATTGGAAAGAAGTTGTAAAGTATTCAAAGCTATTCAAGTTGTCACCTTGTTTACAAGATCATTGGAGAACATCTAGAGAGTTGAATTTGTCATTTCAGACCTAAAAAATAGGTTGAGAAGGCATAGTAGAGATTGAAGAGAAAATTCAGTTCCAAATTCTCTAAAAAATCCAAACTAGACTGATACACCACTTCTGGTGTATGAGTCCCAATACAGTCAGATTTGCAGATTTTAGGAGTTCTAGGAATATCTCAACCAAATTTTTGTTCCTTCCCAAAAAACCTAATCTAGACTAAATCACTGAGACTGGTGTATGAGTCCTAGTCTACATTAATTTCAAAATTTTCAACATTTGAGATCTTATTTCAAGCCCCCAAAATGTTTCCAAGTGCACACATTCTAATTTATCAGTCTTCTATTTTATTTTGAATCGATTTCTAGGCCATTTAGTGAAACTTTGAATATCATTAGGTTTCATATTTGATCTTGCATCTCATTTTTCTTTCAAATTTGTAGCTTGGTGGTGAACCCCTCTTTAGTCCTTATGTGTAGGATCATGATGGGCCAAAAAGTTGCGATATCTAAGTGATATGATGGCCCATGTGGTTGACGACTTTTTTTTACCCAAAATTGATGAAACGAAAAGGGTTTTTAAAGGAGATTCTAGGATTTCCACCATTATAAATTATTCTTTACTTTGAATTAAATAAATAAATATTATTCATTTTCTATTTGAATTACAACTAAAGTCCTGATTGATAGGTTGATTGAAAAACATCTATAGCTTTCAAATGGTATCACATTTTTTCAATTCGAAACATGCGTCACATTCTATGCTTCGCATACTATACGATGAAAAAAAAAAAGAATTTCATGAAGTTTTGACCAAGTTAAGGTTTTTAGAAATACGAGTTTTTGTATTTTGCAAAATTTGTAATAAAAAATTCATAATTAATTATTTACTTGGAAACAAATTACAAACAAATATACATCACATCGGGACATGATTCCCCTACTTACATCTAAAATATTATAAAAAAATATTATGATTTTATTGTGGTGATGGTGGTCAGACAGACACCTACTTCTTATTTTTCCCCTGAAATTTATGTACTACTGCATTGAAATTTCAAATTTTCACCAAATAGATTTATTTTTTGTTAAATAAACCTAGTAGTTTAGAAACTACATTCAATTTTCTACAAATTCTCTTCTTACATATTTTTTAAATAATATACATAACTTATTCAAATATTTACGTCAAGTTGCCTAACTCTGATTTTTTGAATTTTATTGCCACTTAAGGGCCTATTTTTTCCATGATGATCCTGCACATACCCATACCCTAGGACATTCTATTGCAAGTTCGCTTTCTCCTTATTCATCCTTGGATTTAGATCTCTAGGGTTTCCTTCAATGAGAGTGTAGAAGATTTTTGTTCTATGTCTTAAACCATAAGCAACGACAATTTTCCACCTTTCAACTTGAATTTGGGTTGCTACTTCATTTGATTGCACATTAGGGGGGGATGAACTTCTTGTAAGGAACTTTAAATCATGTTATGATAATGAGTGGAGGATTGAATAAGGTCCCATAATGATATCTTAGCAAGATTATTCTTTATTTTTTCAAAAAGATTCTACTTCTTTTCATTATGTGAATGCAAACGAGGGGCACTAGGCAAGATACGGTTAGGCAATGGGAGGGATGTTGAAGGTGTTTTTATTGGTTGTAAATTGTGGCTAGTTTTATATGTATGAGACAAATTATTGTAAACCGGTCCTACAAGAACATATTATTCTTAGGTGGTTTGAGGATTAGGATAGGTTTTTCTTAACTTGTGGTTGTTGTGAGGGTGGATAAATGATAAGTTTAGGCTCAGGAGAGTACTACAAGGGGTATCTAATGTGCATAACCTCAAAATATTTATCCTTATTTTAATGATATCTTAATGAAATGGATTATAATGTCTCTTCATCATCTTCATCCAAGGGAACCTCATAAATATTGTTTGAAATACATGTTTCAATGTTCTTATTTTCTCCCTCCATGATATCTTCCCTAGTAAGAGATTTTTTAGCAGCGCTACAAACTAGATGTTCATGACATACAATGTTCGATTCTTCTAAAATAACTTCATCACAAGTAGGGGACTCCTCAATGGTTGAGTTTTCTTGTTTATCAATAATTTCATTCTCTTGTTCATTGGCATTTTTCCTAGGGGAAGAGAGGCAACTAAGATTTTCATGGAAAAATCAATTATATTTTCTAACATCAAAGTATCTTGTTCACAACTAGGAGAGATACTAGGAGAAGAACAAATGTGATTGTCATGATTGTCCATAATTTCATTCTTTTGTCCCATAATGTCTTCCAAAATCGGATAGGTACGGGAAGAAAAATAAATAGGGTTGTCATAGATCTTAAATATTTTTATCATCTAACACCAACCTATCGTCCTTGCTTACAATATAATTGTCATGATTCCCTACAATTGTATCCTCTTTCACTAAAACATTCTCATAGGAAAGAGATGAATAAAGATTAGGAAAGGTGATGTTTATAAATGTGTATGTGATTTCATTCTCTTGTGCTATAATATCTTCTTAAGGGTGAGGAGGAGAAGGACAAGCAACATTTTCATGATTCTTAATGATTGTATCTTCTTTCACCAAGATACCTTCGTCACTAATAGGAGATTTTCATGATTCTCTATGATTGTCACTATTATCTATGTTTGTATCATCTTCTATCACATCATTCCCATAGGTAGGAGAGATAATACGGGGTGTATATTTAAGGCAATCGTATATATTTTCGTTCTCTTGCACTAAGAGACTCTCATAACTAGGAAATGTAATGAACGAATGGATAACATGCTTATCGATGAAATTTTTCTTTCCAAATATGGAAAAGATAGATACTAATATTTGTGACAAGTAATCTATAAAAATTAAAAATGGAAAGACTTAAAATGCAATAAAATGGCCTAAAATGATGTAAGATCACTTCGTTCCCTAGTTTTTGAGACCCTTTTTTTTGTTTTATATTTTTTTGTGTTTCATGAGGGTTTTCTATTTTTTTTGTATTTTTGCATATAAAGACATAATGCTAGAAATAAAAGAAAGGAATAATAATAATCCAAGCTAAATAGCAACACCCCAAATAGCTGATTTTATTGAATACTTGCAAGAAAATCAGATTACAAGCATACCCAGAAATGAATGGATAACATGCAGTTGTTGTTCTTACCCAACCAAAAAAGAAAATGTACGACCATCTTAAATTAGCTACTCATTGCCGCCAATGGATGTACACAAATAGATAAAAATTTTTCCCTTATTCTGTCAATAAAATTCTATAAATTACTGCTCTAATCAGCTCGATGTCGACCTCTAGATAAAGCCAACCCAAGGAGCAACTTTAGAAGAATATTACACACCCTCAGATTGTTGCTTCAATGATGTCTTCATGTTCTCCAATGCCGATACTCTGGAACAAACTGCAGAAACCCCAACTTCTTCTCCAAAGCCAAAAAAAAAAGTCTTCTCAACAAAATATTAATCATCATCATGCAGCCTTATACAATTTTCAAGAGATAAATAGGATCCTCACATTAGGGTTCGATTTATCCCAAAAGTCTCCTCTTCTTCAATTTTGAAATGAGTAATAATATTACTTTTAATTTGCATTTAAGTCTCTATAGTTGGTGCATAAATAATTAAAATTTAATTTAATTGCTCAACTGGCCCCAACCGATGAGAACTTGAACCTTCACTTAAGTCACTTAAGTTATAATATAAAATTATAATATAACTTAATCATATAAGCTAAAAACCATTAGTATTTATTTTAATCAAATAAATATTAATATCTCCATTATTACTCAACATTTTTGCATGCCATCCATCACTAGCATCTCTAGCTTACTATAAATAGCAAGTCCTTCATAGAAAGTCCTGTAGACCTCAAACGAACACCAATCTTGCATAGCTCTGACTACTGAAGAAGCTGCATCCCTCAATGGACCCTCTATCCAAACTTATTAGCCTACGAGGATTGCAATAATAGTCTAATCTACTAAATACAAATGTCTCACTTTGGAGGGGACATTATAGTCCTCCCTCCCTAAAATTTCTAGTCCACAAAAAATCTCAACATTGGGTGTTGTAAGATCTCCTCACCTTCCCAGGTGGCATCCTCAACTAGAAAATCCTTCCATTTAACCAAATATTATGTGATAGTTCATTTTCGTACCCGCCACTCTAAAAAATCCAAGATAGACTCTGGCTCAAGAATCAATTTCTCCTCATCATCCAAGGGTGGCAACATTGTTGATGGAGTCAAATGATGTCCCAATGCCTTCTTGAGGTGTGATACATGAAACAACTTGTGAACACAACTATCCATTGGGAGTTCTAACTCATATGCTACTTCCCCCACTCGCCTGATAATCCGAAAAAGCCCATAGTAGTGTGGTTTAAACTTTTTAGCACCACTTTTCCTGAGTGTAGACTATCGATACGGCTACAGAATCAGATAGACATGATCTCCCACCTCGAACGATCTCTTCGTCCTCCTGTGATCAACATATTTTTTTTGGTGATTTTGTGCCTTAACGATATTCTCGAGATTTTTCATAATGTCCTAACTCTCCTACAACAAGTCTCCTGCACTAGGCACCCTGCTATCACTTAACAAAAGGTTGATGAAGTTAGGAGCTTCATACTCATATAATGACATGAAAGTTGTCATCTGTATAGACATGTGGAAAGTGGAATTATAACAAAACTCACACAGGTAAATCCACTTTACCCAAGCATTTTGTTGTCCAGCTATGTAATTTCTCAGATAACCTTCCACCCATTTAATAACTATCTTTGTTTGCCTGTCTGTCTATAGGTGATAGTTGGTACTCAGGGTGAACTCGGTCCCATAGAGTCTGAACACCTCCTGCCATAAGTGACTCATAAATCAGCTATCCCTGTCACTAACTATAGTCTGAGGCAACCCATGTAGTCTGAAAATCTTCTGAAAGAACAATTTTGCCACTTGTGTAGTCATGTATGTAGCTGTGATAAGAAAGAAGTGGGCATATTTTTTTAATAGATCTACAACCATGTATATACAGTCTCTCCCCTAGGATTTAGGCAAGACTGTAATAAAGTCTATGGATAGGCATTCCCACTTCCTATCAGGAATCAAAAGTGGTTGTAATAGACCTGCTGGGTAAGTGTGCTCCTATTTGTTCTGCTATCAAACTGGACACTCTCTAACATATTGAAGGACATCGGCCTTGAGTCATTTCCATGTAAACCTATCCTTGAACTTCCTATAAGTTTTGAAGTATCCTGGGTTTCCACCAGTAGGCACATCATGGAAAGCCTTCAATATTATACTCTTCATCTCTGACCTTGGCGTCAGATATAACCTAGCCTTATATATAATGAGCTCACTGAAAACTACATATTTGTTGTCCTGAACTGGCCCCTCAATGATCCCAGATGCCCATGTATCCTTGGTGTATTCCACCACAATCAGGTGTCTCCAATCCTCTTAGATCTAAACCATAGTGCTCAAATGTGGCCTATGAGATAGGGCATCAACAACAACATTCTGAGTACCTTTGAAGTATGTAATATAAAATTCACACGATTGAAGATTACTAGCCCATTTCTACTGGTGTTCATTAAGGTCTTGCTGCCCCAAGAAATGTCTAAGACTATTGTGATCTATTTTTACACTGAATTTGTTGCCAATGTGGTATTGTTTGAATTTGGCCAATGCGTGCATAATGGCCAACATATCCTTATCGTAGATACTATAACCTCTCTCTAGTCCTTTGAGCTTCCTTCTCTCAAAATAAATTGGGTGCTTATCCTACATATTCACAACACCAATCCCTTCACCCGAGGCATCACACTGAAGCTCGAATGACTTCGTAAAATCTGGTAGAGCAAGAATGAGACAAGTGGTCATAATCTATTTAAACTCATGAAGCACTCCAATGCCTCCAAAGTCTAAAAGAAGGCACCTTTCTTCATCGAGTTCATGAGAGGTGTTGCATGATGTGAATAACCACTAAAAAATCGGTGATAGAAACCACATAACCCAATAAATCAACGCAACTATGTGAGATTCTCTGGAGTGGGCTAGTCGATGATAGCTCGGATCTTGTCATGATCCATCCTCACACCCTCTGCATTGATAATATGGCCCAAATATAATAATTTTTCCATGCCAAGTTCACACTTCAATTCCTTTGCATACAAAGACTCACTATCCAAAATTCCCAACACTGCATCCAAGTGAGCAAGGTGTTCCTCCCACATTCTACTGTACACCAGTATATCATCAAAGAATACAAGTACAAACTTCCTCAACTGTGATTGAAAGATTTTTTCCATTGTGGCCTGGAAAGTAGCTAGAGAATTGGTTAGCCTAAATGGAATAACCACAAACTCAAAATGCCCACAATGGCTCATGAATATCATTTTCTCTATATCCTGCTCGCGCACCCTGATCTGATGATAGCCGGATCGAAAATCAATTTTTGAAAAGAAGCAAGCACCATGTAGCTCGTCAATCAACTCATCGATCCATGGAATGGGATACCTATTTTTAATGGTTTTCTTGTTTAGAACCCTATAGTCGATGCACATGTAGAGAGTACCATCTTTTTTCTTCACTAAAACCACTAAGGAGGAAAATGGTGATTTTCTCGGCCTAATGTGACCCATGGCGAGCAACTCCTTAATGGTTTTTTCGATTACTTCCTTAAGAAGTTTTGGATGCCTATATGGAGTAATCATCACAGGTTTAGTGCCCTCCTCTAGCTCTATGATATGCTCAATACCCCTATCAGGAGGTCTACTTGGTGGGATGTCACTGAAAACCTTCCCATGTTTAATTCTCAGCTCCTATATATATGGATGATATTCTTATTTATTTTTCCTCTCCTGCAATGGCATGAATATGCACTCAGCTGCCCATTCAACCATATCATGCCGCATGATTCTCTGCATCCATCTGAGTGATAACATCCTGAAACCGCTATCTCTGATAGCTTTTAGTATCTGAGTTTTTCCCTTTACCTCAAAACTCATCTTCATCTCATGAAGATCAAGAGTGAACTTGTCGATATCACGGAGCCATCTCATCCCCAAAACTACATCTATGTCTCCCATGTTTACCACATATTAATCAGGTTTAAAATTGTAGTTATTTAGGTGCAAAGGAAGATCCTTAACCATTATGTCACACTTAAGGGTGTACCCATCAGCTACCTTCACCCTTATGCCTTCAAACTCCTCGGTTATCAACCCACGCTTCTCCACAAAGCGTGCATCGATAAAATTAATAGTGGAACTTGTATTGAGAAGAGTGATGACCCTTTGACTAGTTAGGACACCACACAGTTTGAAAGAACCCTCTTGTTGGATACTAGTAAGTCACCCCTCCTAAAGGTTGATTTCTACTTCTTTTTCCTCTTCTTTATCTGACTTTTCATCCTCAGATTCTTCTTGACCAACTTGCTGGTTAGAATTTTTAGATTATAAGTCTTCATAAAATTCCCACATAACTCGATTAGCTTTCCCCTTGGGTCTTAAGGGGAAATCATGATTTGGATCGTATGGACCCTTGCAATAGAAACATAGCTTCTTTTGTGCAAGTTATTTAATGTTTCTCGATTAGACGGGATTGCTGATTTTCCCTTTTGTTCTTCTTTGAAATCTGATTTTTCTTTGTTCTTAGGAAATGTCTTATTGTCCCTAAATGAAGAAGAGCCCTTTGAACTGAACTTGTTTGATGATCCAAACTTGTTGGATGACCCAAAATTTCTTGATGGATCTGCAAGTTCCATACTCCTTGCTTTCTTCATTGCTTCCTATAGGGTTAGTAGATCGACAGCCTTGATCTAGCCTCGTAATGGCTCCAATAAACCCTCTATAAAAATCACAACCAGCCTCCTCTCTGAAATGTTAGTTACCATCATGGATAACTATTGGAACTCACTGATATAACTCTCCAAGCTGCTAATCTGCCTGAGCTATGCCAAGTCCCTGAAATAAACTTCTAGATCTTTTTTGTCAAAACGATCTACCAATCTGTCTATGAACTCCTAATAAGTGGTAATGCAATCATGTTGCAGTGTTACCATTCCCTGATACCACCAGTCCTGGACTTCTCCTTCTAAATTTAACGTGGCAAACTTGATTGCCTCTTCCTCATACATAGGTTGAAGTGTTAAGAAAGTGTCTAGTCTATGAATCCAAGGCTGTGCTCTTACCTTGCAACTGCCATCAAAATAGGGTAGGTTGATCTTGCTGGTGGTGTGCTTCAAGTCTTTGTTTTGGTTTCAAGGCCTATTTCCCTATCAAGACCTGTAATATTCAACCCTGGAATTCACAAATCGATCAAAATGCATGCATTCGTGCACTGGTGGTGTCAATAAATCCCACTCTTTATTGGCTACCATAACTGCATCAGCATATAATGTATTCTCAACTTCTTCCACCTTCTCCTCAACCTGTTCTCCTCTTAGGAAAGTGGATCGAGTAGGCCTATCTCCAGTGCAAGAAGGTGCTCTCTACACTCTTCGTGACCCTGCTACACTCCTATCATCATCAACACCCCTATTGTGTTGCATTCTATTCTCCTCTATAACCCGGTTCTGCTACATCTGCTATTGCATGGTTGTTGTAAATCACTAGAAAGCATGAGCCATTATTTCAATAATTTCTTCACCTCTGTCAAGATCTCTTCTTTCATTCCTATGTGGACCCTCTTCTGCGGGCTGACACCCATAACAATCAATGGTTCCTCTACAAATGGATTATCCCTTTTCCAATCAGCCTCTGATTCCCTTTTACTATGAGTGAAAAATTTGTGATTACCACTCATGTGCCTTCAACCCTCCAGGATGGAAGGATTAAGGCTCTAATACCAATGTAAGATCACTTTGCGCCATAGTTTTTGAGACCCTTTTTTTGTTTTATAATTTTTTGTGTTTCGTGAGGGTTTTCTGGTTTTTTGTATGTTTACATATAAAGACACAATGCTGGAAATAAAAGAAAGAAATAATAATAATCCAAGCTAAATAGCAACACCCCAAATATCTGATTTTATTGAATACTTGCAAGAAAATCAGATTACAAGCATACCTGGAAATGAATAGATAACATGCAGCTGTTGTTCTTCATACCCAACCAAAAAAGAAAATGTGTGGCCATCTTAAATCAGCTACTCATTACCACCAATGGATGTACACAAACAGATAAAAGTTCTTTCCTTATTCTGTCAATAAAATTCTCGAAATTACTGCTCTGATCAGCTCGATGTCGACCTCTAGATAAAGCCAACCCAAGGAGAAAATTTAGATGAATATTACACACCCTCAGATTTCTACTTCAATGAAGTCTTCACGTTCTCTAATGTCGATACTCTGGAACAAACTGCAAAAACCCCAACTTCTTCTCTCCAAAGTCAAAAAAACAAGTCTTCTCAACAAAATATTAATCATCATCATGCAACGTTGTACGATTTTCAAGAGATAAATAGGCTCTTCACATTAGGGTTCAATTTATCCCAAAAAGCTCCTCTTCTTCGATTTTGAAATCAGTAATAATATTACTTTCAATTTTCATTTAAGTCCAATAGTTGTTGCATAATTATTACAATTTAATTTAATTGCTCAATTAGCCCCAACCGATGAGAACTTGACCCTTTACTTAAGTCACTTAAGTTATAATATAACTTAATAATATAAGCTCAAAACCATTAATATTTATTTTAATCAAATAAATATTTATATCTCCATTATTAATCAACATTTTTGCACGCCATGCATCACTAGCATCTCTGGCTTACTATAAATAGCAAGTCCTTCATACAGAGTCATGTAGACCTCAAATGAACACCAATCTTGCATAGTTATGACTACTGAAGAAGTTGCGTCCCTCAGTGGATCCTCTATCCAAACTCATTAGCCTACGAGGATCGCAATAATAGGATAATCTATTGAATACAGATGTCTCACTTTGGAGGGGACATTACAATCCTCCCTCCATGAAATTTCTTGTCCACAAGCAACCTCAACATTGGGTGTTATAATATATCCTCACCTTCCTAGGTGGCATCCTCAACTGGAAAATCCTTCCATTTAACAAAATATTATGTGATAATTCATTTCCGTACCCACCTCTCTCAAAATTCCAAGATAGCCTCTGGCTCAAGAATCAATTTCCCCTCATCATCCAAGGGTGGTAGCACTGCTGAAGGAGTCACATGATGTCCCAATGCCTTCTTGAAGTTTGATACATGAAATACATTGTGAACATGACTATTCGTTGGGAGTTATAACTCATATGCTACTTCCCCCACTCGCCTGATTATCTGAAAAGGCCCATAGTAGAGTGGTTTCAACTTTTATGCACCACTTTTCCTGTGCGTAGACTATCGGTACGGCTGCAATATCAGATAGACCATATCTCCCACCTTGAACAATCTCTTTGTCCTCCTCTAATTAACATATTGTCTCTATAGATTTTGTGCCTTAGTGATATTCTCCTTGAGATTTTTCATAATGTCCTGACTCTCCTGCAACAAGTCTCCTACACTAGGCACCTTGTTATCACTGAAAAAAAGGTCAATGAAGTTAGGAGCTTCATACCTGTATAATGACATGAAAGGTTTCATCTGTATAGACATGTGGAAAGTGGAATTATAACAAAAATCACAAAGGTAAATCCACTTTAACCAAGCCTTCTACTGTCCAGCTATGTAATTTTTGAGATAACCTTCCACCCATTTATTAACTATCTTTGTTTGCACGTCTGTCTATGGGTGATAGCTGGTACTTGGGGTTAACTTGATCCCATAGAGTTTGAACACCTCCTACTAGAAGTGACTCATAAATCAGCTGTCCCTGTCACTAACTATAGTCCGAGGCAACCCATGTAGTCTGAAAATCTCCCGAAAGAACAATTCTGCCACTTGTGTAGCCATGTATGTAGCTGTGATTGGAAAGAAGTGGGTATATTTTGTTAATCGATCTACAACCACGTATATACAGTCTCTCCCCTAGGCTTTAGGCAAGCTTGTAATATATTCCATGTAAAGGCATTCCCACTTCCTATCAGGAATCGAAAGTGGCTATAATAGACCTGTCACGTAAGTGTGCTCATGATTGTTCTACTGAAAAACTGGACACCCTCTAACATACTGAAGGACATCGGCCTTGAGATCTTTCCATGTAAACCTCTCCCTGACCTACCTATAAGTTTTGAAGTGTCCTCAGTGTCCAGGAATAGCCACATCATGGAAAGCCCTCAATATTATACTCTTCATCTCCAACCCTGGTGTCAAATATATCCTACCCTTATATATAATGAGCTCATTGACAACTACATATCTGTTGTCCTTAAGTGACCGCCCAATGATCCCAGATGCCCATGAATCCTTGGCTTATTCTGCCACAATCAGGTGCCTCCAATCCTCTCAGATGTGAACCATAGTTCTCAAATGTGGCATGCGAGATAGGGCATCAACAATGACAGTCTGAGTACCTTTGAAGTATGTAATGTCGAAGTCATACGATTGAAGCTTACTGACCCATTTCTGCTAGTGTTCATTAAGGTCTCGCTGCCCCAAGAAATGTCTAGCTCTAGGAAACTGCTTTGGGCCCCATTTTAGCCAACTAGGTGCCCAGATCTTCAAAAATCCCTGAGAGAAACATGCAGTGGGACTAGTCACCACATTGGTGACTTAGTCCACTTTGGCTTTTCTGATATTTTTAAAGTGGAAATGGAAGCGTACAGTCTGTAATCTATTCTTCAATTTAAATTCAAGACCAAATCTTCAAAATTAATTGTAAAGTATAATATAGTTTGGTTTCTAATGTGGGGTTTGCCTTGGTCAAACCCCTAGTTTGTATTTAAACTTTGAAAGAGATAAGAAATAGGCATAAAACCCTAGCCCTAAGTGTTTCTAAGACTAGGAAATTTGAAGTAATAATGCAACCCTATTCTAACTTATGAGAATAAGATGCACAAATGAAAGTAGAACAATGTAAGACTCATTCCAAGAGACCCTAAATCATATTATAAATTAATTTTAATGACATGAAAACCTTCCTTAGGCTGAAGATAGAGAGAAAATGGAAGATGGAATCACTTTGAAAACAAGTCTTTAGGATTGATTTGATGACTAGTTGTATCTCCTCAACCTAAATTTCCCCTTGATTCTCTATAGGAATCCATGATCAAACCTTTGCAATGTGAGATCTTTGAAAACAAAGTGAGCTTAAAGACCTGCAAAAACCATAGCTTGCTGCCCTAAGCTTGTACTTTGTTATAGAATGAGTAATGAATCTTCTTGTGAAGGATGTTCAACACTTGACTCTTGAATGTTTTTTCTGAAAAATAACCTAAAAACATGTATTTATAAGCATCAAAACCTAATTCTCAATTATTTTCACCTAAGAGGCTAACATCCAAAGGGAATTTTTGTCAAATCGGAGATTTTCCTGCTCAAAAATGTGAATTACAAGATTTTTAGGTGGAATTTGTGAAATATCAGTGATTTGAATGTTGTTTGTCGGGGCTTGTATGATTTCTTAGGTGAAATAAGCCTCAAGGTCCAAAACAATGAGTCGTAGGGGCCTATAAATATTATTTTAGGGGGTGATTGATGCAAGGGTGTCTAAAATAGGACCAAATTAGGCGCAAAAATGTCTCTTTCGTCAGGAGTATACATTTTTTGTGACACATTTTGCCCCCACTTTAGGGCCCATATGACTTTTCATGCATATCCAAGATAAAAGACTCTAGATAGTACACTTTATTTCATAAAAGGATACTCATTCAGAGGATGGGAGAATGAAGCCCCTAGTGTAGTTATCTACAAAACCACAATGTTAGGAACTGCATTCTACAACACGAATTCGTTAGTTGTCAAAAAATCCTCCTATACAACTTCTAGAAATCAAATTTGAGGGTAGATGTATGCCCCTACTTGATTCTACTTGCTTTACAGAGGTGGAATCAAGGGAACAATCTAGTCACCTCGAATTAGGACACACATATCAAAGGGAATTTACAATTACCATGCCACATAATGATTGATGATTAACGATTTAGGGTGCAGAAGCACAAATTCGACGCAAAAAACAATGCCAAAAATGGAGTTCACTCATACCCATGACGTTGTTGTGAATGAAAATAACTCTATTATTTCTACGATATTAAAGGTGTGAATGTGCTTAAATAAGAATGAAAAATAGTTAAAAGAGTGAAAAATGAAGTATTTTTTCACTTGTTCATTTTAGCTTCCTGTAGTGTGAGAGTGATAAGGGGAAAGTGAAATATGTTGAACAGACGAGACTTCACACCTACGAGACTAGATGTGTTTGGGGACTAGGTAGCATGCAACGAGCATTATCATGAGGTGAGTCCATTTTGCTACTTGCACTTTTTGTTTTCATAATTATTTAATGATTTATATGCATATCTAGGTTAATATACGATCATTGATTTTTTTTTTACAAAGTGTCCCCATTTTTTGCAAAGTGTCCCATTTGTTTGCAAAGTGTCCCTTTTGTTTGCAAAGTGTCCCACTTTTTTGTAAAGTGTCTTGTTTCTTCATGAAGCATCCCAAAAGAGTTCTAAAATATTTAGGGCCTTAAAGAAAGCACACTATAACAACATTAGTATACTTGCATGATGAATTAGAGTAAAAATTAAAATATTAGATGGTTTGGAGAGCATATTTGTGTATTTTTGATAGGTACCCACCCGTTCCCATCAATGTCTGGGTGGTAGGTAATTGAGTTTCTTGAGAGATTTAGCCTCAACTTTGTTAGTGGAGGACACAAAGAACTTATAGGCTTTGGGTATATACTGGGCATTGCTTATGCCCCACATGAGGTGCCATGGTTCTATGTTGTTGGTATTATGTATGTGTTAGGATGTAGGCACATGTACATTCCACTTGCCTACCAGAGAGATGACCATTACCCTAGAGGATATGCACCATATGCTCTAGATTCCTATTTGGGGGGATGAGTGCATTTCCATAGACATCATACCTTTTGTGAGCAGCATGCTGATATGCAGTACTGTCTGGATGGGCCAATTCATGATGATAGGGTGACAAGATAGATCAACCTAAGGATGTCAATATATTCATGAGTGTCAGTTGTTATATGGATTATGATGCGTGCAGTTTCCTTAGAACTCCTTCCAGATGGAAGGGAATCGCACCTAGAGGGAGGATTAGTTCACCTAATACATGGGGTGATGGAGTATAAGATAGTATATGCCTGGGGATGTTGTATCCTTGCACATTTAAATTATGATTTGGGATGATTTGTTTGTTGGGAGGTATGTAGCATGGTGCATTGCACACTTCTATAGGTGTGGTGGTTGGAGCATATCACATACACTAGGCCTATTGGCTTCTCACGTCCTACATTCGTGCGGTATCCTCAGGCCTTTGGCTATCCTCTATGACAATTGTGGCAGTATGGGGATTTCTACTTTTAGAGAGTGAGATTTGACCGAATGGAGGAGGATGAGATCTTTTGGATACCTTATCAAATGACACTATAGTGCCAAGATCACATGAGGAAGATGAGGATAGTACAGTTGGACAAGTGTTTGGTCGACCAACATCATCATATAGTAAATCCTTTCTACTATGATTGAGTCATGCAAAATTTTGGACAGATTTAGAGGCCACCCAAGGCTCGATCCTCCTTCATAAGGTCAGTGTAGAGTGCCTAGAGACTAGGTGATACAATACAACTCACTCTGAATGATGTTGTTCAAAGTGACTCTAAATTGTATGATCATGATCAACCTCCAGTCTCTAATTTAAACGATGTTGGTGCCACATGGGAGCATGAGGAGTGGTAGATAGTATCATGACCAACTCCTATTTATTCAATTGATGAGCCCATAGGAGATGTAGGACCATTTCTAAATGAGGGGGAGGAGAGAGAGGATAGGGCCGAGGAGACACACTATAGACTCACAAACATATTTACTGATATTATTGATGAGGAGGATGATGAGGATGCACATCCATATTATCATGGACAAGAGGGCAAGGAGGAGGAGGATGAAGAGGAGGATAAGGAGTAGGAGCCACCCCCAAGTGAGAGTGATGAGGTAGTAGTTGAGGATCGACATGAGTGGAGAGATCCCTCTGCCATTCATATGACTATATCATGAGCAACAACTACAACATGCATCAGTACTCATAGTCGAGGAGAGGCTAGCACATCATCCATGCCCCTTGCATAAGATAAGGTTGATATTTCTCAACCTAATGGAGATATAGGTGATGATATTTAATTTGATTTATGTACCTTGTGCTCTTATGTATTATTTTATGCGTATATATCATGATGTGTATTGATTATGTATTGTTTCTACCTTGTAGGAGTGACGAGATATTGGTAGGATCTCTACCATTAGGCAACTAAAGAGATAGTGCCAGCATCTATTAATGAGGAGGAGATGGACTCAGATTATGTGCCCCCACCTACTGTGGAGAAGGATCTAGAGTCACTTAGACCATTCACGAGACTACAAGAAGCATATGAGAGTTTGAGGAGGCAAGTCAACCAAGCTGAGGTTGTCGTACATGCACAGTCATCGAGGACTCCTATAGATTTTGAGAGACTAGAGGGAGAGGTGGAAAATTTACAGGAAGAGAGTGATCAAATAGTAGGAGAGAATTGGTTTTCCCTCATACAAATGTAGGTGTTAGAGCTTGCAATCAAATTTAGTGGATTGCAGTCACGATCATGCACAACGATCTCCCGAAATCTAGTTACTAACACAACACGAGTACTAGATCCCTCAAGATTTGGTAATCACAGTCCTTAGTGAAATTATATATTTTTGACATGTATAAAAATATTTTGATATATATATGGGTATGTGCAGAATCATGATGGCCCATGTGGCTGATGACTTTTTTTTACCCAAAATTGATGAAATGAAAAGGGTTTTTAAAGGAGATTCTCAGCTTTCCACCAATATAAATTATGCTTTATTTTCAATTTAATAAATAATTATTATTCATTTTCTATTTAAATTATGAGTAAAGTCTTGATTGATAGGCTGATTGAAAAAAATCTATAGCTTTGAAACGGTATCAATTTTTTTGAATCTGAGACATGTGTCACATTCTATGCTTCGCATACTATAGGATTAAAAAAAATGAATTTCATGAATTTTTGATGAAGTTAAGGTGGTTAGACGTACGATTTTTTATATTTTTAAAAGGTTGTAATAAAAAAATCATAATTAATTATTTACTTGGAAAAAAATTAAAAGAAAATATGCATGACATCAAGACATCAGTCCTTTACTTATATTTAAAATATTATAAAAATATATTATCATTTTATTATGGTTAGGGTGGTCAGATAGACACCTACTTCTTATTTTTTCCCTAAAATTTAAGTACTATTGCATTGAAATTTTAAATTTTCACCCAATAGATTTTTTTTTTCTAAATAAACCTGGTATTTTAGAAACTAAATTCAATTTGCTACAAATTCTATTCTTACATATTTTTGAAATAATATAGATAACTTTTTCAAATTTTTACGTCAAGTTTCCTAACTCTGATTTTTCTAAATTTTACTGCCACTTAAAGGCTTGTTTTTTCCACGATGATCTTGAACATACCCATATATAAGTACATTATTGTTATATTACTTGTCTTATTTTTTTTAAATGTTAAATGATAATGCGATTAATTCAATAACCTTGGGAAGAATTAATGTCTTCATGATTTAACAAAGCTGATGTGATATAATTAAAACTAACTATAGTTTTAGGTAGATACAATATAATGATTAAGGATGTTATACATTTATGAACTAAGTTAATATAACACACAAGAGAAATTTGAATAGTATGAAACCTAAAGAAATTATAAAATGAACTAAATAATTACCTTAGTGTTCAAGAAACACACATAATAATTTGTTGAGAATGAAGCAACGTGAAAGAATATAGGATGTAATCTAGTAGCTCTAACAACACTTATTTATCATTCATACAATTTATAGGGACTAGACATAATACCTATGCAGATGTGTGGTATTAATAGGGTCTTTAAAAGGAGTATCGTCTCGCTCTGTTAATGTGGAAGTGCCCGATCTGTAATTCACATTGATTGTATAGGGTCCTAACCTATTAGGCTTGAATTTCCTTTTTTAGCATAATTGACAATAATATTTCATTGATTTTCATATAAAACTAAATCGCCCTTGTTAAATGTCTGAGGGATGACACCAATATCATGTTTACATTGTAATTTCTTGGTGTAAGCTTGAAGATTCTCTAGAGCGTTAATGCATTGTTCATCAAGCATTTCAAGTTGGTGTAATCATTGTTGCGTATAGGTGTCATTTTCAATAAGACCTTGGAGAGTAATCCATAATGTTAGGATTTGTAACTCCAAAGGTAGGATGACCTCAATACCATAAACAAGGTTAAAAGGTGTATTTCTTGTAGATGAGAAAACACTTATGTGATAGGCCATAATGCATATTAAAATTGTGTGTGCCAATATTTTTGGTTTAGATTAATAGTTTTCTTAAGGATTTGTTCAAGGATTTTATTAGTTCTTTCAACTTGACCATTGGATTGTGGGTAGTAAGGTGTTGAAAAGCGATATTGGATATGAAAGGTCTCCAAGAACTTCTTCACATCATTATTTTCAAATGGTGTTTCATTGTCTAAAACTAATGCGGAAGGGAGTCCAAAGTGAGCAATGATGTGTTCTAATCAGAAATGATATATCACAATAGAACTTGTGGATCAGAGAGGAATAACTTCTACCCATTTTGTGAAATAATTGGCTCCAGTAATGATAAACGTATGTCCAACAAAAGAGGGTAGTGAAATTTTTCCAATGAGATCCAGTCCCCATATAAAGAATGGCCAAATAAGAATTTGGGTGCAAAGCTCAGAAGCAGGAGCATGAATCAAATTGCTATGTTTTTAGAATTTGGGACATCACTTAACATATTAATAACAATCTTTCTCCATATTTTTCCAGTAGTAGCCCATATGAAGGAGATTTTGTACTAAGGTTTTTCAGCCAAAATGACCTCCATAGGCACTTGAATGGGCCTGTTCAAGGACTATATGAGTTTCAAAATTCTTAAGAATTTGCAAGAGAATTCCATCACAGGATCTTTTGTACAACACATCAATGAGGATTATATACTTGGTTGCTAGCATTTTTAGACAAGTGTGGGTGTTTTTAGTTGTAGGCTTGAGAGTAGTACCATCTGTTAAATAATTATATATGGTTTCATACCATTCACTTGAGTTATCTTGACTTGTTATGAATGTAATGTCATATTTATCACTAATGGAGGGTTCCATGATTGGGTGAATGATAAACGTGATGTTGTTGGAAGGATCAATAGGAGATCTGAGAGAATCCACACTTGTCATTTCATTTGCATGCAAATTATCCTTTAAGGGGTTGTTATCAATGGTGAATGATTCAAACTATTCTAACAAGGTTATTACTATATACACCTAAAATTGGTCTGGAGCATTCGATTAATTAAATACACATTATTTGATTAATTACTCTAATTTCCTCTACTATCGAATAAATAGAAATATTTATTTATATAGTTCACATTCAAATTCATCTTAATTAAATAAACAAAATTAAATACTTTGTTCGATTTAATTATCAAATCCCTATTTTATTCTATCACATCAATTCTAAATTAATTAAATAAAGATCAAACACTTTATTAATTAATTACCATATTCCTCTGTTTAATTTAATAAACAACTATCCTATAGTTTGTTTTATTAAATTATTTATCTCCCTTTTCTAATTTAAATAAATCAAAATATTTGAATTAGAGCATAAGGAATATTCCAATCTACATTCTCTCAAAAATGAATTAGATTTCCTATGTCTAATCTATGTCTAAAATTGTCACAATTAATGCTTTGAAACTTCACAGGAAGTTTTGGATACAAATTGGAGACAAATTTGGAATTTGATCTATCAATCCTCCTCCATCAATCCTTCCTCTTCTCTTGCCTGGTGTTTTCATGGGTAGAGACAATCTCCATCTTTCTCTCAATCTCCTCCATCTCTCACCATTCAATCCTCCAGATTGATTCCAAGCCTCTCAAAGCTTTCCCTGTGCATTTCTATAGCTAGGAAATCTATAAATACAAGCCTCATTGAACCAAGAAAAGGATCCAGATAATCAAGCTTTTGCACTCTTACTCTGCAGGAATCCAAACATCAAGTATCAAGCATCAACATTCAAGCAATTCAACAATCAAGCTTCACATCAATGGCTGCCTTTTGTAGCTGCAATTATCTGTTTCACATCAATATCATGCTAGTTTAATTGATTTATCATTTAGCATTACATTATCATCATCTCATTCTTCAGATAGTCATTTTAATAGTCTTAGTTGCTTAAACAATCTAAGAGCAATTTAGATTTAATAAATCTTTGAGGATAGAGAACAATATGATGCTTTCATTTGATTATTGTTTTGAATTGATTCAATTTGTTTAATCATTGATATAATGTCTTATTAAGAAGTTTTTGGTCTCATTCACATATTCACACTTACAATTTGACGCCCACCACGGGGCATTAACCCCAATTTTATCAAAATTTCAAATTTTTCTAGAAAGTGTTGCACAAGTTTATAGCGTGCTTTCTTTTAGCGCTTTCATCAAAAGTTTTAACGCTTTCAGTCCCTGTTCTAGCGCTTTCAAAATTTCAGCGCTTCCGGTCACTATTTCGGCGCTTCGATGTTTTAGCGCTTCTATGACAAATTTTGGTGCTTAGGTGATTAAGCGCTTCCAAGACAAACTTCGACACTTTGGTACATTGTTTTGGCGCTTCGGTGATTTAGTGCTTCAAAGACAAACTTCAGCGCTTCAGTACACTATTTCGAAACTTTCAGGTTTTTGCGCCTCAGGTAACTATTCTAGCGCTTTGGTGCAATATTCCAGCACTTTTGTAAAAATAGTCTGGATCCGACGCTTCCCCGGCCAGATCTTATTTTTTTAAAATTGGAGTAAAATTGATCAATCTAGGATAGTCACTTTAAAGTTTGCTAAAATTGATCAATCTAGGATAGTCACTTCAAAGTTTCTAAAATGGATCAATCCTAGGATAGTCACTTTCTTGTTTTCTTAAAGCAAATCTATCAATCCTAGGATAGTCATCACATATTTTACAGTAGAAGTTAAAAAGAACATCATGATTTTAGTGAAGCAACACCTTCACTTAGATTAAGAATTTTTCTTTTTGGGCTTTTAAAACAAAACAAACTTATATGTTGTGCTTGTGGTGATTAGGCTTATGCTCTCCCTTTAACTGGGTGACCAAAGTGCCAAATTCACTTTTATTTCATGTCATTTACATTTTATTAAATCCTTTAGCAAGCCTGTCATAGTGGGAAAAAGTACTCACCCTATGAGAATGACCTAAGTGCGAACAACCAAAGCCAAGTTATCCAACCCACTATAATAAAAATGCAAGTTGTTGATGAAAGTCCAACTTGACGGTAGTAGGCAAGATAACCATCCCAAAAAAATTTGTTCTAAATATTGGGAGGTCTCCTGAGGGAGTTTATCTATTTGCCACACCAAATGGAACCTTATCTACGAACCATAGAGTAGTTTCCTGCCAAGTCAATATCCATACATTAATACTCACAGTGCAAGGGGAGGGAGGAATCTACCCTCAAGACACTCACCATATAATTACCAAGGATTGTTTGCTCAAGGGATTCGTTATCTATGTCCGTCACTTTGAGTATGCACCTGGAAACGACAAAAACATGGGCGCCCTCTAGGGGGTGACACTGCTATGTGAGTCAACGTAATTCAAGATGTGGGCTATGAGTATAATGATGACCTACTTGTCCTTAAGTGTGAGTCTGTTTGATATGTGTACAAATGTTAAAACAACCTGTCAAAATCAATAAAGATCATTCGTGATTTTTGAACATACACAATCTTTTCAGTTTTAAAACACTTATTCAAAATTGCTTGTCATGTTTTCACAAATTCACTTAAATCAGATTTAAAGATCATCCTGAAAACAACAAAGTCAAGTTAGATCAAAAACTCCATGCTTAGAAAGTGGAAGTCCACCACGTTTCTCAAAAGGAAAATCAAAATCTCAAAACCCAAGAAACTTGACGATTATAAATTGAGAAGACAACGTTTTCTATACCAAAATTGGAAACTCTTGTTACAACATCGGACATTCATCCACCGATACCACGATTTTCCTAGGGGTCACACATTAGATTTAGTGGTAGAACCACTCTTTTCATGAGCCTTCTTCCAAAGAAGAGCTCTCACTCAGTTCCACAATCATAGTCAGTGCATTCATCGTGCTTTTCTTCCACAGTCCATGATACAGTATGCCACAAGGCCAGATCAAATTTTATAGTAGAGAGTCTTTAAAGTCCTATTTTTAGAAGCTCTGGAAAAACCTGTTTCAGCGCTTCTGGTCACTGTTTTAGCGCTTTTGTGAAAGAGCGCTTTTAGGCACTATTTTAGCACTTACAGTCTCTGTTTCAACATTTCCATCACTCTTTATAGCACTTTCATGCACTATTTCAATGCTTCTATCAATTTTTGCAGAATGCACTGTTTCGGTGCTTCAGGTAAAATAGCATTTCTAGTCTCTGTTTTGGTGCTTTGGGGCTCTGTTCTAGTGCTTCTGTACTCTGTTTTAGCGCTTCTAAAATAGAGAGTTCAAAAATCTAAGTAGTCAGTCTGTCTATCATTTTTACACAATCTTTACTAGAATACAAATTTCTTTTCATTAGAATCACTGTCCAAAGACTAAAATCAGATAGGTTTATAAAAACTTCCAATCTTATCAACTGAAACAAGATCTTGCAAATCACAAGTGTCAAAACAAATACACAATCGATTACTACACTGAAGTTTCATCATCAAGATACTATCATCCTTTATTACAAAACCAAGTATAGTAATCAAATTTTTAACATAGTCAAATCAATAAGATTAGTCATCTTATTCGACTTTGTTAAAAGTTCAAATTGACATTTTCTAGCAAATAAGATCGACATTTCGAAAGAAAGGGTTAAATTTTGTATGCTAATCTTCACTAGGTCCCAAAAATAGAGACTCTTAGAACAAAAAATTTAAAATCACAAGAAATGGCAGAAGAAAATCCTTGGAACAATCTGAACTGCAATGATAAGAATGAAATAACTCCGGAAGATATCCAAGTGGCTCAACAAGATCCCAAGTTTCACATATTTATGGAAAAAATTCTGGAACAAGACATGGAAAAATATCTTTTAATGTTGGCCGAATCAAGGGCAAAACTTCCAAAAGATTTTGATGTAAACCGTTTGAAAGAAACATCGAAAATAAATGAGACTGAAATACCACGATCAATGCAAACAATAGATCCGGTTGCTACTCTAACATCACAGATGCAAATGTTACAGCAACATATACAAGATATGACGAAAGGGACTACCAAGCAATATGCAATACAGGACATTTGTCCTTACCCTTTTCATGCAATAGTTGGTTTGCTACGTTTTCCAAGACATTGTGAATTCCCAAAGTATGATAAGTACAATGGCTGAACAAATTCGATGGATCATATACGAGAATATAAAACAATGAGTCTTGAGTTTTCTCAAGAAGAGACTTATTTAATGAGGTTATTCCCAAGAAGTTTGGGAGGTGCATGTATGGAGTGGTTTTTGAAATTACAACCAGGAATCAAAACATTTGAGGAACTTGTTAACAAGTTTATCTCTCAATATTCATTCAACATCCAACATGATGTTACTATCAAGGATCTTTACAACTTAAAGCAAAACAAAGGAGAAACGTTCTTGTCTTTTCTCCAAAGATGGTGATGACTGTTTGCTAGATATCCTCGATCCATTCCAGAGGAAGAAAAGATGGAATTATTCATTGAGAACTTGACGGAAGAAATGAGCTATAGGCTAGAATTGCAATGTCCTCCAACATTTGAAAAGGTAATAGAAAACGGTCTCAAAATTGAAGAAGCCTTAGTAAAAAGGGGAGTTATCAAACATTACAATGATAAAACAAATAACTACTCCAATCAACACTCAAGCAATGATAAACCAAAAATTTGGCAAAAGAATCACAACACAAATGAAACAACAAGTGCTTCACAAAATGTCATACCAGTTTTCAAATTGACTACATCTTCTTCAAACAATCAAAACAATGATCAAAAAGTCAAGTCAAATACCATGCAGAACAACGAGCACACAAAAACACTACCATATCAAAAACCATCAAATCGGCGAAGGTTCACACCTTCGGGTCAAACAATGGAATCAACAATGAAGGAACTAGTTACAAGAGGCCTTCTCACTACACGTGAAGCTAGGTTCTGGGATCCAAAAGTCAAACCATCATGGTGGAATGAGGCTGATTATTGCAACTATCATAATAACAAGGGTCATAAAACAAATGACTGTATGGAGTTAAAACATGCAGTACAAGATTTGGTGGACAGCAACAAAGTGTATGTAGAAGGACCTCAAAATAACAATGATCATTCGGCCTTCAAAGATCCTTTGCCAAATTATGAGAAAGGTGCATCATCCTCAAATAGCAAAGGATAGAATGCCAATCATATCTATGACACAACAATCCTGTGTCTATCTAAAGTCAAAAATGATCATATAGTTAGTAATAATGTTGATGAAAACGAAACCAACAACGTTATCTCTTTGGATTTACTCCCAAGCACACAAAACTCTGATAATCAAATAAATGTTTTAAAAATCAGAGATCATCAAGAAAATCAACCAACAAATGTCATGACTCAGGGGCAATCCAAAGTAATGTTAAAGGGAATTGGATCCACACATGCAGTTCCACCTCCATCACATTATGATATTATCAATCAAATGCAAAACACCCCCCATGAGAATCAAGAGCATCAACCGGAAAACATCATGACTAGTGGGCAAGCCAAGGTAATATTAAAAGGAGTGGGATCTCAATGTGTGGTTACGCCTCAATCTCATTATAATATTGTCAATCAATTACAAAACATCCCCACACAGATATCGATACTGGAACTCCTTAAGTTGTCACCATCACATAAAGAAGTTCTTGAACAAGCATTAGTTGCCACAACTGTACCAAATAATTTGGATGTCTATCAATTCCAAGCTATGGTGGGACATCTAACTACTCCGCATTGTTTGTCATTCTCTCAATAGGATGATGTCTCATTAAACCATCCGCATAACACAGCATTGCATATCGAAGTCCTAATCCACAATCACTATGTCAAGAGAGTCCTAATAGATGGGGGAGCTGGTCTAAACATTTGCACTCTCAAGTTAACCCATGCATTAGGATATTCAAATGATGCTATTGATGCTCAACGGAAAATGACCATCAAAGCCTATGATGAGGAGGAAAGATCGTCCAAAGGTTTGATTGTATTACCCATCCAAGTGGGACCCGTGATGAAGCATATAGCATGTCAAGTATTAGAAAGAGAATTGACATACAACATACTCTAAGGATGACCCTGGATTCATGAAATGCAGGCTGTACCTTCTACATACCATCAATGCTTGAAGTTTCCAGTCAATGAACAAGAGGTGACTATAGCTGCTGAGTATAATCATCCACAACATTGTGACACATTAAGAATATCTCAAGACACCTTTGTCCCTAATAACAGGGAAGCTTCAAGTTCATCATCATCCAAGAATGAACAAAGTCCAAGCATCACTACCAAGTGGGTGCAAAAGAAAGGTAAAGAAAAAGAAACAAGTCATGTTGAAACAAACAATCCGGATACACAAACTTCTCTAACAGATAAATTTCAAAAGCAAGTTCAGTGGACAAATAAAGGAATGGGACAGTACTCAATGGAGCAATCGCTTAACTTATCACAGTTAATGCCATCTCCTAGGAAATATGGTCAACCATTAATGATCAAACCACCAATCTTTACCTACCACAATTCTTCAAGAAACATTTGTAAAATTTGAAACCATAGTAGAAGAAATGGACAACAAAGCAAACCTGGATTGGCTATACAAGGATGAAGAAACATCAACATCAGAGATTGATATAAAAAATGTTAGCATCAACATAGATAAGTATGGAAAAGGCAAGGCTATTCTTGAACAGACGGGTTATGAAGGACAAGGACCATTGGGATTAAGAAAGGAGGTAATCTCAGAACCTATCACACCTCTCACTCTCCACACAAAAGAAAAACCAGGACTAGGGTACTCTGAAGAAGAGAAGCAGGAGCTAACAAAGACAACTATGGAAAATATCCTTCACTTTAGAGATGGTTCTAAAACAGACTCAAATGAATATGAGTGGGCATTACCTTGTGACCTACTTGTCATTGATATTCCAGTTGATGTAATTCAAAAATATGCACCTACACGTGAGGAAGGCCAAGGCTCTGGGTCTAGACCATTCATCGTGGGATCACTAAATATCGATGACTCTAGTGAGGACAAACAGAATTTGAGTGAACTAGATGATTTCAAAGAGGGTACCATCAGGGATCTCGATATCCCAAATGACAATTATGACGATATTGTTGTCCTCACCCTTACCTCCATTGACCTAAATCAATCTGATGATACCATCCCATTAATCCATCCAGAACTTATTGATTGGGAACCTATCAAACCATTGACTGTACCAAAATTCGCAAATAATGAGGCTATCGTGCATTTCCTTTGTCATACTGAACCTGATACAAACCCTATCCATAATACTCATAACAATACGACTCAGCAGGAGGGTGCCAAATCTTTCAGTTGCAAAATTAATAATAGGGAAAATAGATCTAATGGTGAAAACCATTCTATGGCGGCATTAGATCTGGAAAAAGTAAAAATAAAGAACGCATCCAACGGTGAAAACCTTTTCGAGGCACTAAAGGATGGAAGATTTGACACTCTCCCAAAACACTATCATGAGCGATCATCAGTTCTAGTCGAACCTACACAATCAATGGATATTAGCACAAAAGAGAAGGCAAAAGTTCTACATCTAGCAAAATCAATGATTGACCAAGAGAAACCAGATTTTATCAATTTCTTTAAAGCAAGAAGCATCAACTATGCTTGGTCATATTCTGATATGCCAAGCTTAGATCCAAATCTGCTTATGCATCATTTGTCTTTGCCAATAGGAATCAAGCCTGTTAAGCAAAAATTAAGAAAAATGCATCCTCACATCGCATTGATGGTAAAGTCAGAATTAAAGAAATTATTGGATGCTAAATTCATAAGGTCTATAGACTATGCTGAATGGATATCTAACATAGTACCTATTTCGAAGCCAGACAACAACATCAAAATTTGTACAGATTTCAGGGACCTCAATAAATCATGCCTGAAAGATGGTTTTCCACTACCGAACATAGACATCATTGTGGACTTGACGGTAGGGCATGCCATGTTATCAATCATGGATGGCTTCTCTAGGTACAATCAAATAAGAATAGCTCCAAAAAATAAGGAAAAGACGGCTTTTACATATCCATGGGGAACCTTCTATTGGAACATCATGCCATTTGGTCTAAAGAATGCAGGAGCCACTTATCAAAGAGCAATGACGACAATCTTCCATGATATGATGCACACTTTCATGGAGGATTATGTGGATGACATCTTGGGAAAATTTACTACAAGAGAAGGTCATTTGCATATCCTAGACAAAATCTTCACACGGATGGAGAAATTCAATGTCAGGTTAAACCCTAAGAAGTGTGTCTTCGGGGTTGCATCAACAAAACTACTAGGATACATTGTTTCGGAAAAGGGAATTGAGGTGGATCAAACAAAAGTCAAAGCAATCATGGAGATTACACCTCCTAAGAATATCAGCCAACTCAGATCACTACAAGGACGGCTTCAATCAATCAGACAATTCATCTCCCAGTTGGCAGACAAAAGTCATTCGTTTAATCATCTACTACATAAGAATATAGTCTTCAAGTGGGATGAGAGGTGTGAAACAACATTCAACCAAATCAAGCAATATCTAATGTCACCACCCTTTCTCATGCCACCAACAGAAGGACATGATCTCATTTTGTACATTGCCACGACAGATATCTCTTTGGGGGCACTATTAGCACAAGAGGACAATGAAGGGAAAGAGCGCGCCATCTACTACATCAGTAGAACTTTAAATGGCTATGAAATAAACTATACATTCATAGAAAAATCATGCTTAGCAGTAGTGTTTGCTACACAACATCTAATACACTACATGCTGACTCATACAATCAAATTAATTGCAAAAATCGACCCTTTGAAGTATCTACTAAGTAAAGTTGCCTTAATAGGTAGACTGGAAAAATGGGCTATGCTCCTCAGTGAATTCGACATTCAATATGTCAAGAGAAAGGCAATCAAGGGACAAGCAATTGTTGAAGAGCTAGTTGAAGCTCCTCTACCAGATGATCGCCCAATGACAATGGAATTTCCAGATGCAGACATTATGACAGCAATGCCCCAACAATGGATACTATATTTTGATGGATCGTATACACAATGAGGATTAGGAGCAGGGATCTTGTTCATTTCTCCCCAAGGACACACAATTCTGAAATCATATAGACTCATGTTTCAATGTACCAATAATGTGGCAAAATATGAAGCATTGATTATTGGGGTCAAGATAGCTATTCAATGGAAAATCAAGGATTTGCAGGTATATGGGGACTCTCAACTGGTTATTTATCAAGTCAATGATGAGTATCAGACAAAAGATGAAAAATTGATGCCCTATAAGCAGCAAATAGATAATCTAAAACTGTCATTTGTCAGTATCAAGTTTGATCAGATTCTAAGGGCAGAAAACAAAGCTATCGACGCTATGGCTACAATTGCCACATTACTACAATCGCCTGAGAAGCGTGTTTGTTATGAGTTTATGGTAGAGCAAGTATCATGTCCTTCCCATTATCAATCAGAATCTGCTACCATATGCCATCTAGAAACCACTGAAACCTCCATTTACGAAAAAAATTATGCTTACCTGAAAGATGGTATGTTTCCTTCCTATCTTTCTAGGAACCAAAAATGAAACTTTATTTTCCAATCCACCCAACACACTCTAATCATAGATGTCTTTTATCGTCGAGGTCTTGATGGTACACTCCTCCGATGTCTAGAATGCAACAAATCTGAAACGGCCTTAAGAGAAGTTCACGAGGGTATTTGTGGTACTCACTCAAGTGGAATAACTCTAGCTAAGAAACTCCTCTGTTTGGGATATTACTGGCCATGCATGGAGAAAGAATCATATCAATTTGTCAAGAAATGTCAAAAATGTCAGGTTCGCAGTAATCTAATTCATGCACCGGCACAAGAAATACATCCTTTTACATCGACATGGCCTTTTTGTCAATGGGGCCTAGATTTGGTAGGAAAATTAAATCCATCTTCATCTAATGGACACAAGTTCATTATCATGGCTACAGAATACTTCACGAAGTGGATAGAGGCAGTACCTCTTACTACCATCACTGGGAAATAGATCTCCTCATTCATCTTGAACTACATCATCTGTCGTTATGGAATCCCTCAATCCATTATCACTGATAATGGAAGACCATTCAAGAATCAAGATGTCCAAGAGTTATGCAAAAAGTTTCACATCCAACATCATTTTTCAACACCGTACTATCCTCAAGGGAACGGCCAAGCAGAGGCCTCAAACAAAACCATACTCAAAATTCTCAAAAAGACGGTTAACGATGTTGGACGTGATTGGCATGTTCAACTAAACCTTGCACTATGGGCCTACAGGACAAGCATCAGAACACCAACAGGAGCTACACCATTTGCTTTGGTATATGGATCAGAAGCCATATTGCCCATTGAAGTTGAAATTCCATCTCTTCGGGTATTGCTCAGAGGTATCATTCTAGATGAAGACTATAGGGTATCTAGACTGCAAGAACTGGAGTTGTTGGATGAGCATCGTCAACAAGTTGTTAATCATCTAACAACTTATCAACAGCGGATGTCAAGAAGTTACAATGATAGGGTAAAACCGAGGGTTTTTTAGGTTGGTGACTTGGTACTAAAAGAAAACCCTAGGAATCAACAGCACAGGGAGAAGAAAGGAAAATTGAGCCTAACTGGCTTGGTCCCTTTGTTGTCATATCAGTGTATGGATTAGGAGCATATCAGTTATCAACAGTATTCATCTCAGAAAATTCTATGCTTAAAACTCCTAGTGCATGGGGCAAAACTATTGAAAATTGTTTCCTTGGTGAAAACCTGGCAAACAGGCATCTTGGCAAATGCAAAAATACAAAAAAAAAAAATTAGAAAATACTGATGGAAAGAAAATAGAAAAATGAGAAAAATACAAAAACAGAGAGTGTAATCAAAGCATATGGTGAAAACCTGGAAGAAGCATCGTATTTGATTCTATTATCAACTTTCCCATCTATTTTGACACATATTGAGATCATTAGTTTGGCAGACAGTACCGTTTATTATCATGTCACATGGTCAACATATCACTCCATAGCTTGGGGGCAACATCTAGATATCATTAGGGGCAATAAAAACGTATCGATTTCATCGAAGGGAACATCAACAGTACAATAGCAAACAAAAACAAAGATCAAAGTGCGACATCAATCATCATTAGGATAACATCAAAACATCAGTATCATATCGAAAATCCAAAAATATGTCAAATACGTTAGTCTTAAAATACAAAATCCAAAAACATAGGTCTGAGTCAGTTGAACTACGTGGTCTCTATGTGTGTAACATAGGCAAGGCTAATATTTGATCAGCCCCCGAGACCCCTAAGATTAGTTAGTAGGTTAGGTCTTTCACCCAAAATCTCGAAAATCCAAAAATATGTCAAAATCAGGATGGATGATCTAAAATCTGCATAATGAATGGAACACTCTAAGTAAAAACTGGATAAATTGTACTTTTTGATTATCATTTCTTTGGAGTACCCCAATGATGTATTGAACTAGAGGAACAAGGAAGAAGAATGATATTTTTATTGTTTACTGTCTGTACGTTAATCATATAAATGTGTGAATTGTCAGGGGATGTGCTATGCAAATGTATCACCGATGACATTCAAAATTCACACATTGAAATGATTAATCATTGCTTTTTTATGCAATGAATGCTTAGGTCATCTCGATTCAATTATACCTAGATGCTTGTGTTCAATTGCAATATCAAAAATCATGAAAGTAATACTCAGGTCGTCATTGGATTAACACAACCATCGACGCTTGTATTAACTTTCAACATCGAATAAAAGCTCTATGATGATACCAAGCACAAAAAGATTGTTAAAATGACAATCGTTTTGCATATCATTGCATAATTAAATTAGATTGCATTCATAAATAAATTCATTATTTGTAGCGTATGTGTTGCACAAAGGATTCCAAATCAAAGATTATCTAATCTACAAATAAAACTGAGTATACTTGACATAAAATCCAAAATCATCATCATTTACTATATAGTTACAAATCATCATCTCATCATTAAAATTTTCATCATTTCATCATCCATACACATTCTTGCATCATAATAGATATACATTTATCAAATAAATACATCGTGCATTTACATCATCACTTTCATTACATCTTTTATCATCTACCAACATCATATGCGTACATCATTTACCATCCATTAACATCCATCATAAGATCATCATAAGATCATCATCATATTTGAAATTAAAAAAAAGCATTTATCCATCCATCCATACATATTATCACATTTTGATCACATCATATATCCATTTATCATATGTTCTACACATGCATTTATCATTGCATCATTGCATTAAAATAAATAATCATTCATATACATCATCACATTTAGAATTAGATCATCATAGAATCATATAATGAAAGCATCCATCACATAGAAATCATAAAGCCATCGTTATATCACATCAACTACATCTCATATATATATCACAGATGTCAAGTATACAATGAAGACTGGTCTACAAAATACATCATCATACAATGAGCTACACCATAAAATACATCATAAAGGATCACAATGGCATCTACGACCTACTACTGCCAGCGTGTGCAGGCCTAATAGGACCTGTACCTGTACCACCACTACCCCTAGAAGGACCCAGATCTCTGGGATCTCTGCATAGAAGCTGTGTCACCCCCTCACTGACTGTCCATGTGTGAGTCCGCCTAGATCTCAACGGGGCATAACTAACTCGATGCTCGGCAGGCACTGCATCATGGTATCAGCCTCTATAGAACTCGACCTCTTGGCTAACCCGCAAAACCTCTCTCATATAATCACCTATGGAGGTGCCATCGGCCACTCTCTGGAGAGTCTCGGCTGTCTCCTGTGCCCTCTCGGCAATCTGTCGAGCACTGTCTCGCTCCACTGTCAGGGTATCAACCTATGTCTGCATGGTTGCTAACTATCCCTGTACCTATGCTAAGGCCTGTGCATGAGCCTGTGCCTATGCCTGCATCTGGGTCTGAGTCTACACAAGCATACCCCAAGCCTGTACCAACTACTCTTGCAAAGTCTGGACTTGTGCCTAGAGCCTAGCTATTTGTCTCTGTTGCTCGACTGCTGGATGAAGAATCATCTCCACCCCTATGGTCTACAAAACCCTCTCCCACATCCTCCTCTACAGGTAAAGGTGTCAGCTCATCGGGGATAGTAATGCGAAGAGGGGGGACCAAAGCCAAAAATGTCGTGTACTCCTCTATCACGGGTGCCTCTGCAATATCCCTCCGCATGTCCCAGGGAGATGGTTGTAATGTCCTGTACCCCTCTACTACAACATCATAGGATAATGTGGGAACCCAATCAAGAATATCCATCTGTCATCGTGCATAGTGGGCTACCCCCTGTGGCATACACTGAACAATTCCATACTGTCTATATACCCGACGCAGTAGAAATCTCTCAATCAGAAAAGAAGTCCGACCAATGAGGTACGTAGAATTGCAAAGGAAGTCCAATACTACACCATCCTCATCCCACTCTTTGCAATCAGGGTATGGACGCCAGATAACTGTCTCGGTGTCATCAAACACTCATCTCCAGTGCTCTAACTTGTCCATCCGGGCCTATGTGAACCAACCACTATATCTAAAAACATACGGTTTGCTGGCTAGTCTGTCTACAATGGGAAACGACCGACAAATAGCAAAATGCTCCCAAACCCAAACCTGTAATAGGGTTGTCCCTGCAGATATACTACGTGCACCTAGGTATATAATTGAATGAAGATCATGGTAAAGATGCGCTAGCATGCACATCCCCCACACATATTTGGTACCATGTACCATCATGCTCTCAAGAGTTTGTCCCCAGCCAATGAGGAATCCCTTTGACCTACGATCAGGGCAAAGGAAACCTCCAATGAACCCAGCTAGCACTGCTGGTAGTGTCGCATACGAATCCGCGATCCTGAAAAGCTCTACGGAGAGCATCTCTGCTGGTAGTCTCATGAGAATCATAAGTAACAACCTCCCCCATGAATGGAATGCGCAATATATGCCAGACATCCTCTGGTGTGAGTGTCATCTTGCCAGTGGGTAAATGAAAGGTGTTGTGGTCACTATGCCACCTCTCAGCCAACGCGGTCAACAAACCTCGATTAATCCTAATCTGGGGCATATCAAGTAAGCTCGTAAGGCCACAATGGCCTATCACCTAAAGCTCATCTGGTGTCAGATGAGGTATCAAATTTGTAGTCTGTGGAAACCTCTCTCGCATCTGGAGAGTACCGAGATCCTCCTATTACCATAATGAAAAATCCACAATCAGTGAACTACGTCAAGAATCAAACGTCATCCTACTATCAAGTCTATTTCAAAAGCTTTGGTATGAATTTTTTATCAAAATTCATAGGCGAACATCCAACCTCACCTATCATGAGGTTCATCAAAACATTATCTAGATCTCGCCTATCATGAGATTTATTAGATATTGAATCAAACCTCACCTATCATGAGGTTCATCAAACCATTATCTAGATCTCACCTATCATGAGATTTATCAGGTATTGAATCATTTCCTCGCCTATCATGAGGATCATCAAGAAATAGGATTTCTTCTCACCTATCATGAGAGTTAGTCTTATTTACTTTAATCCAAATCCAACATCAAGAAATTGGATTATCAATCATACCAATCAGAAGAATGGACATGATCGAAATTGACGAAATCAAGGTTCACTAAGTCAAAATCTTCAATTCTGACCAGAAGCACTAAAACAAGCATCCAAAGTGCTAAATTAGGGACCCAAAGCGCTAAAACCATGAAAGCGCTATTTCAGCACTACAAAGCGGTAAAACAGGCTTCCGAAGCACTAAAAGTCTCGAAGTGCTACTTTTCCGCATCAAAGTGCTAAACCAGGCCGCCAAAGCACCGCTTTACTAGAAGCACTAGAACAAACCTTAAAAGTGCTAATCCACCGACTCAAAGTGTTGAAAGTCTCAAAGCGCTAAAATTTGGCTTCAAAGCGCTAATTCTTGACTCCTAAGCACTAAATCACTGAAAGCGCTACTTTACCGACTGGAAGTGCTAGAGTTTTAAATGCAAGCGCTAAAACTCAAAGTGCTAGACTACCTACTGGAAGCGCTACATTAGAATGTAAGCGCTACAGCATGGCTTGAAAGCACTGAAACAGACCTAGACATGCCTAGACGCTAAAAAGCATAAAAAATAGAAATGCATGAATTACGAGGAGGTCGAGGGGTACATACCAGAGGTCCATACGCAGGCGGCCATCGGTGACATCGAACACGCTCGAACTGGTGAGTGTGGTAGGGGATAGGCATCTCACTCCAACTGGTAGAAAAGTCTTTATCACTATGAATTTTTGAACTCAAAAAGCAAATAATGAATTGAAAATGACCTTTTAGCACTATTTATAATTTTTGAAAGGTATTTTTGGTGGATTTTATTACATTTTGATTAATTTTATCCATGAAATTAATTAAAACACATCTGAGAACTCTATTTCTTCATCATTTTTTCGGGAGATAAATTATTTCATCATCGAAACATCTTAAAATCATCAAAAAATCATAAGTTTTCAGAAAAAATTCTAAAAATCATCAAATCATTAATTTATCTCCCGAGGGGGCATATTATCATGAAATCATCTGAAAATCAAAATCTTGGGCATGTCTGGGGCATATGGAATTTAAAAAAAAAAAAATCATCGATCTTGGTAGTAGCAGCAAAAATATTCTTCGAACTAATGCGTAAACACATCACTTCAAAGAGGGGAAAAATGTATACACCTAAAATTGGTCTGGAGCATCCAATTAATTAAATACACATTATTTGATTAATTACTCTAATTTCCTCTACTATCGAATAAATAGAAATATTTATTTATATAGTTCACATTCAAATTCATCTTAATTAAATAAACAAAATTAAATAATTTGTTCGATTTAATTATCAAACCCCTATTTTATTCTATCACATCAATTCTAAATTAATTAAATAAAGATCAAACACTTTATTAATTAATTACCATATTCCTCTATTTAATTTAATAAACAACTATCCTATAGTTTGTTTTATTAAATTATTTATCTCCCTTTTCTAATTTAAATAAATCAAAATATTTGAATTAGAGCATAAGGAATATTCCAATCTACATTCTCTCAAAAATGAATTAGATTTCCTATGTCTAATCTATGTCTAAAATTGTCACAATTAATGCTTTGAAACTTCACAAGAAGTTTTGGAGACAAATTGGAGACAAATTTGGAATTTGATCTCTCAATCCTCCTCCATTAATCCTTCCTCTTCTCTTGCCTGGTGTTTTCATGGGTAGAGACAATCTCCATCTTTCTCTCAATCTCCTCCATCTCTCACCATTCAATCCTCTAGATTGAATCCAAGCCTCTCAAAGCTTTCCCTATGCATTTCTACAGCTAGGAAATCTATAAATACAAGCCTCATTGAACTAAGAAAAGGATCCAGATAATCAAGCTTTTGCACTCTTACTCTGCAGGAATCTAGACATCAAGTATCAAGCAATTCAACAATCAAGCTTTACATCAATGGCTGCCTTTTGTAGCTGCAATTATCTGTTTCACATCAATATCATGCTAGTTTAATTGATTTATCATTTAGCATTACATTATCATCATCTCGTTCTTCAGATAGTCATTTTAATAGTCTTAGTTTCTTAAACAATCTGAGAGCAATTTAGATTTAATAAATATTTGAGGATAGAGAACAATGACGCTTTCATTTGATTACTATTTTGAATTGATTCAATTTGTTTAATCATTGATATAATGTCTTATTAAGAAGTGTTTTGGTCTTATTCACATATTCACACTTACAATTAGGAGTTCCTTATATTATAATAATTTCTCATGTTTAGCTTGATGAACTCTAATGATTTGTTTGATCACTAATTGCAAATCTCCATAGATCTTAATATCTTTGACACTCATGACTAAGGAAGCATGCAATCAAGTGATTAAGGCTTCATATTCAACGGTGTTGTTTGTATAGAGGAAATTTAAGTGATACAACAAGGGAATAGGATTTCTAATGGGTGGAATTCAAATAACTCTAGTACCAGAGCCTGTTCTACACTTGGATCCATCAAAATATAATTCCCATGTAGGAAGCTCTATAGTCAACACACTATCATTAGGAAAAGATTCATTGTTGGGGAGGGCTAAAGAAGAAGGAGCATCGGCTAAGTGGTTGGTTAAGGCTTGGCCTTTGATTTATTTTTGGGAAAGAAAATTAAGGTCAAAATCAGTCAACAATATTACCCATTTAGCAAGACATCTTGATAGGTCTGTTTTATTGAAAAGGTATTTACAAGGATCAAATTTTATCATGACTTATATTTTCATGTTTATTGATTAGTGTTGCAACTTACTAGTAGTGAATACAAGAGCCAAACATTTTTTTTCAATTGTTGTGTATCACATTTCATAATATATTAGTGTGACTAATGTAATAAATAGGATGTTCTTTTTCATTGTTGTCTTGTTGAGCCAACAATGTGGCAAGACCATGGTTGGAAGTGGCAATATAAAGGATGAACAATTTGTTTGGTATAGTGGGTTGTAAAATAGGTGGAGTTGCAATATATACTTTCAAAATCTCAAAGGCCTATTTGGAATCGTCTTTCCAATCAAAATGCACATCCTTTTTGAGGAGGTGTATAAAAGGTAATGTTCGATCAACTAAGGAGGTACTGACGAATGGCTTGAATCCTTCCTTGTAATATGCATAATTGGGAAATGTTATGAGGAGGTGGCATGCTAATTAAAGTGTCAATTTTCTTCGTGTCCACTTCAATGCCTCTGTGAGATATGATAAACCCTAAAAAAATTCCACTATCTACTCCAAAGACACACTTCTTAGGATTTAAGCAGTGTATGTTGTATTTACACATTCGCTCAAAGATTTGTCAAAGAACATTCACAGTATCTTGCCACATTAAGGATCTAGCTAGAATGTCGTCAACATAATCTTCTAATATTTTATGCATGTAATTGTGAAATATCAATGTCATTGTTGATTGATAAGTAGTGCTTGCATTTTTTAATCCAAAAGACATCATAACCCAAAAAAATGTTCCCCAAGCGGATGTGAATTGCAACAATGTTTGATATCCAAGGAGAATAATCGATAGGTCGAATGAAACCTACATCAAGGATTTTTTCAAGTTCTCCTTTAACATGCAAGGCAATATTAGGGTTCATCTTCCATATCTTTCGGTGAATGGGGTTAGAATTCTCAGAAAAACCAATGTTGTGAGTGACTATCTTCGGATCTATTACGGGTATATCAAAATATTTCCAAGCAAAAAGTTCAGGAGAGGCATCAAGAAAGGTTGCAAAATGCTCTTGTTTGGCATCATCAAATCACTTCCCAATTTTAATGACTTTGTCTTTATAATAAATGTCCATTGGTATATCAATGGCATCCCTTAAGGGGAGTGCATTTGACTTAGGGAATTTTGGATCATATGGTTCCTTGCTTGTGGGTGTCTCAATGATGTCAATAACATTGAGCTCGATACTTATCATAGCACACAAAGCATTTCTCTTAGGAACAAAAATCTTATCAGAAACTTCAAACATTTGTTTCAAAGCTTCATTGTCATTTACATATTCCAATGGAAGTGGTGAATCCACATGTATCAAGGAATTCAATATTTTAGAGTGTGAGAGTAATTATTGGTTTACATGTGATGGTGTTGATATTGAATTATGGTCATTGATTTTCCTTTGTTGTGTTAGAAAAAGAATACCCTAGACTAGTTTTAGTCTCTTGTGTATTAGGTTTAATGGGAATGTGAATGCCTTGTTCATGTTTTCCACATCCTTTACCATTATATCCCAATTTTTTCACAAGATCATAACCTTGTCCATAAAATCTTTCCATTTCCTATGGGTTTGGTGGTTGTTGGTAATCTATCTCATCAAAATTTGTTGTATAAGTTATATTTTCTTCCAAAGTAGATGAGGTAGAATTTTGGAGAGGTGCTTCTTCATTCTGAGTAGATAGGATTGATGGTTGTTCTCTTTTTTCATCCTCTTTCCTTGTGATTATGCACTCACCCATAAATGAAGGTGTGAATTATAATGATCCCCAATCATCACCTAGTAATCTTGACATCAATTCTTATTCTTGTTTGTTGGCCTTAGGAGGTGCTATCTTAGAAGTTGGAATCAATGTGTTGACAGGACTTGGTTTTCCTTTTTCAACTTGTAAGAAACTTTCAAGCTTGAGGTCTATGTCAATTTGATAAAATTTGTTATTATAGAAATATTTCACTTTTCAATGAAGGGTCGAAGGTACTGCATGCATGTCATGAATTCATGGTCTTCCCAAAAGAAGATTATAGGAAAGGTCATAGTGCATGACATGAATAGGATTTTTCAGTGTAACCATTCCAACAATGATAGGTAAGGTGATTACACCAAGCGGTTGCTTTGTAAAATTGTCAAATCCTCTAATAGATAGGGAATCAAATTTGATTTGTGATTTATAAACACATAATCTATCGAGAAGCTTTGTGCTGCACACATTAAGGGTAGATCCATTGTCAACAAGGGTTCATTTGATGCCTATGCGATTATATTTGGCTATTATCATAAAGGCTTCATTTTGATTCCTTAATTCTAATGAAGGGAGGTCATGTTCATAGAAGTTAATGTCAACATTATATGTATTCATTCCTTGTCTTAGAGCTGCCACATCATTAGCATTTGTACCAAGAGGAACCACTATTTGTTGTAATGTTGTTTGGAGCATAGAATGATAGTTGGGTGATTTCTAAAGAAAATCCCACAGGGATATCTTGGTGGGAGTATTCTTAGGTTGTTCAACGAGATAATACTCTCAAAGGTGTGGGTTTAAAAAAGAGGAAATAGGTTAGACGGGATTGGGTAAAGGTAATGGTGTTGAGGTGGTTGGTTGGGGGTGTGGGTTATTTTTAGTGTAATGTGAGTGAGAAACATCATTGTGCTTAGGTGGGTAAATGGTAAACTCAGGTTTAAATGGAGGTTGAGGTTTATGGGAAGGTGGCTAGAGAACAAGTTGAGGTTGAATTACATTGACATATTTTGTTTGAGTTTTTTCACAACAAAGCCTAGTGGATGAGCTATGTGAAATGTAGTCCTAAAGGGCTTCATCTAGCATGTCCAACTCATCACAACTAAAAGGTTTGGGAGGTAGGTTATCAATGGTTGGTTTGGGTTTGTCATCACAAACCTTAGTGGATGAACTTAGTGAGAGGAATCCCTGTAGAGATTCATCTAACATATCCAATTCATCACTACTAAAAGGTATAGATGACATTGTTTTCCTAAAGTGGAGAAGTGTGTGAATAATTTCATGTGTTGTTTTGAATGTTTTTTCTTTATGTTCTAATGCATGTATCTTAAATGAATGAGGAACTAATCCTGAAAATGAAACTTGTAAATATCTAATGCTATCAGTGAATTCCATGAAAGTAAAATATGCTTATGCTAATGATTACCATATAACAAAAAATCAACTAGAAAAAACATAAACTAGAAACTAAACGCAGAAAAGAGTGATACAAAATGAGAACTGTGACTAAGTCGCCCAAGGTGGAAAATTAGTCCAGTAGGGATATTTTTGAATTTTTTCTATTTTTTCTGATGAATTCTAATGTATTTTGTACTCTAAAATGCAAATCTAAACTATAGATGTAGAATTTCACTATTGTTGAAGGAAATGAGGTGCAAAAATGACTATTTCACTAATGCAAAGTATGAAACACTAGGATGGAAATGTAAACAATGCAACATGCAATGCAATGTTCCTAGAAGTTATCCTTAGGATGTAAATGCATGCTAAATCAGAAGTAAGATGTTTCTAAATGTGGGTTCACCAAAATGAACCACAAATTTTAGGGGAAATGAGGTTCCCTTACACTTCTAGGATTTTCAACTCAAAGGAGAGAGGTCTTTCCACTCTAAAACTTGGATCTAATTCAAAACTAATGTAAATTTGATTTAAGTATAACTAAATAGAATGGCCTAAATAAAATAAGATAAAAATGTAGATGAACTATTGATGTAAAACTAATAAAATATACATTGTTTGAAAACACATGATGATATACAAAAGGATAGGTTAAAGATAAAAAAAGACAAGAAAGAAAAATAGATAAGAAGAGTGCACCTGAGAAAAACATGTAGTGGGACTAAGTTTCAACTATTGGTTGTAGTCCACTCAGGCTTTTCTGAGAATCTGAAAGTGAAAATAGAAGCCTACAGTCTGTAATATGTTCTTCAATTAAATTTCGGGTCCAAATCTGCAAAATTACCTACAAAATAGAATATAGTTTGTTTTCTAATGTGTGGTTTTCCTTGGTCAAACCCCCAGTTGGTATTTAAACTTTGAAAGAGATAAGAAATTTGTATAAAACCCTAGCCCTAAGAGTGTTTAAAACTAGGAAATCTGAAGTAATAATGCAACCCTATTCTAACTTATTAGAATAATATGAAAAAATGAAAGTAGAAAAATAAAAGACTAATTCCAAGATACCCTAAATCACATTATAATTGAATCTTAATGACATGAAAAGCTTCCTTAGGCTAAAGATAGAGAGAAAATGGAAGATAGAATCACTTTCAAAACAAGTATTTAGGATTGATTTGATGGCTAGTTGCATCTCCTCAACCTATATTTCCCCATGATTCTCCATAGGCATCCAGAATCAACCCTTTGCATTGTGAGATCTTGGAAAACAAGTGAGCATGAAGACTTGCAAAAACCCTAGCTTTCTGCCCTAAGCTTCAACTTTGTTATAGAAAGAGTAATGAATCTTCTTTTGGAAGATGTTCAACACTTCATTCTTGAATTTGTTAGTGAAAAATGATGAAAGGTTGTGAAAAATTACCTTAAAACATATATTTATAAGCATCAATACCTAATTGTCGATTATTTTGACCTAAGAGGTTGACATCCACTGAGAATTTTTATCAAATTGGAGATTTTGCCGCTGAAAAATGCAAATTATCCTAAAAGGGACTAAGTTGCCACCTTGGGTGACTTAAACTCGCCAGGGGTTTTTGAGGTGGGATTTGTGAAATTTGACTTATTTGAATGTTTTTTACCAAGGATTTCATGATTTCTTAAGGGATTTTATGATTTCTTTGGTGAAATAAGCCACGAGGTCCAAAATAATGAGTCTTAGGGGCCTATAAATGTTGTTTTAGGGGGTGATTGATGCAAGGGTGTGTAAAGTAGGACCAAATTAGGCACAAAATTGTTTCTTTCTTCAAGAGTATACATTTTTTGTCACACACTAAGGTATCTAGCTTGTATTTTGTGTTGAATATTTATAATTATAGAATTTTAGTGAAATTGAATGATCTAAATGCAAAAAAAATGCAACCTATATGCACTTTTCACTAATGCAACATTTAGAAACCCTAGATGTGATCTAACTAATGCAAGACCTACTGCAAAGTTAATGTAAGCTAAATATAGGACTATGATGCACTCCAAATTAGAAATAAGATGTTCTAAAGGCTAGGTTCACCTAAATGAAACCAAGGAAATATGGTTCCAACTTTTGGGAGATGGAACAACTAGGGTTTAGGACCTATTACTATTTCACTTACTGTTCATTCAAGAAAAATATAGAGATATCAATCCAAGGATGGAATGAGGGAAACTAATCTAGAATAAGGTGTCCTAGGGTGTGATGAAAGACAATAAGAGGGGTTTTACCACAAACAAAAGGCTTGGAAAGAAAGAGATGAATGTATTGTGAAAACATAACTATATGACATAGTATGCAACTAAAATAAAAAATGACAAACTAAGAATGAACAAAAGGTACTTGGAGGAAAAGTGTGGTAAAAAAAGCTCTAAAACCCTAAAATTTTACTGTTTGAATCTCACTATGACCTATACACCAATCTAAGTGATTTAGTGTTAGACTAGGGTTTTTGTGCAAAAACTAGAATCTCTCAAGGCTTGTTCAAGATCTTCTAAAATTTGGAAAAAGGTAGTACTAGGACTCATACACCCAAGGTTCCAATTTAGTCTCAATATTAGGGTTTGACTGAAACCCTTGTATTCTCTAGTGATCTCTTGTAGCTTCATTCTTTCCAAATCTTTGAGTCTAAATCTTGAATTCTAACTTGTAGAAGACTTTCTATGAATATGAAAACCTTGTGACAACTTGAAAACTTTCCTCAATCTTGTAACTTAGTCTTCAAACGATTTTCAAGCTCCAAAAGACCTAGATCTACAATCACACATGTAGAGAGAGAAACTTGTTGATTTTTAGGGAATAGGGGTTTGCCTTGGTCAAACCCCATTTAAGTAATTAAACCTTATGATGAAATAATGAAACATGAACATGAATTATGAAACATGGATAATGATACCTTGAATGATGTCTTGAAATGTAGATTTGTAATCTAACATGAAGTGACTATGAAGAATGTAGATCTTCATCTTGAATTAGATATGGAACAATGCTTAACTTGGATCTTGAATGCATCACAACACTAGCTCAACAACATGTTTCATGCAATATGCCTTTCACATGATGATAGATCTTAAATTGCTACAACAAATGATGAAGAAATCTACCCTTGAATGGCTTAGAAATTCTCATGAATACATTTTGATGCTCTTGTGAAGTCTTAGGATTCTTGGCTCTTGATTTCTAGGTGAAAAAAATCATTTGAAACCTTTTTTATATAGGCATTCCATCTAACTTACCATTTATTAAATCCCAAATGTCGAGATTCATGAAATTAGAATTGTAAACCCTAATTTCCAACTCAAAACCCTAAAAAGGGGCCAAATTGGACTCATACGCTCAAGGTGAAATATAGGTCCCATCATGGTGGGACTCATATGCCCAATGTGGTATATGGCTCCCACTAGGGCTTTTTAGGTTGAGGAAATGTCAAGGAGTTATGATATTAATTGTATTTGTTCATTATGTTGGGATTTCAGTTTAAATAAACCTCAAGATGCATGAAATAGGGTCTAAGGGGCCTATTAATGATGATATGAAGGTCACAAATGCAATAGGTCCCAAAATTGAATGTGAATTAAATAAATACACTTTTCAACAGTAAATTAAGGAAAAATTAGGTCTATTTAGCTTCAAAGGACCTTAAACCTAATGTGAATGTGTAAAACGCATTACAACACTAGATCAAGGAAACATTAGGTTCATTTTAATGTTAATCATTCCCAAATTAGGTGTGAAAAAGGGATACCTTTTTCTACACTACAATATTTATAACCTTAAGATAAAATATTAGATAACCTAAGTAATATTGAATGTTTCCAACTCAATTAGAATAACATAAAATTGACATAATTCAAAGCACACTTTAAAGATATATGGATTGGATGAGCCAAGAAATCTTACTTGAGTAATATCTTTTTTATAAACACTTAACGAGACCAATTTTATTACCCCATATATTGATTTTATTATATCCATTTGCAAAAATGTGACACAATTATGGATGAAAAAAAAACAATAGATGCACAAATGTTTGGACCTGATAAGTTGACAAGATAAAACCAAAATCTATAAAATTAACTACTGGTTAATTGAGAGGCCATTATAAAATTTATTACTAGTATAAATAATATAGAGCTTAATGGAAACATATGCATTCCAAATTCTTTTAGTATACAATGTTTCTTGTATCTAGAGAGAATCACCCATGGTGAAGAGATCATAGATTCCAATTCCTTTCCTAGTTGGTTGCCTAGTAGGAACTCCTAAATAAATATAATTCTTTATGAGAATTTTCTAGGAATAATTTCCTTCTAGAGCATTGAAAATCCACATAGCATAGTGAGGAATTTCTTGATGATATATTAAAAGTAGCCCTAAATCACAAAAATCATGAGGGAGATAATATAATCCCAAAGAATAATGATGGCATATTTTATAGCCATTCAGGAAGGCCCACAAAACGTTTTTCACAAGCTTGTCAAATCTTAGAGAAGTGGCCATAGAAGGGAACAAATGAGAGGATTAATAAATATTGTTAGTGGGCATATTTTTAGAGAAAAAATGAAATTTTCTAGCGAATTAGAGATTTAGTTATATGAAAACTTATCTCTTTCAATTATAATAATGAAAAATTTCCATAAGATAGTAGGTGAGACTTGAAAACTAAAGGAAATTCCCAAAAATAGAAATAATTTACCAAGGTAAATCTATTTCCAACTAAAATAATCCATTCAAATATGTTTGGGAAGATGACTAGCTATAACATTAGGTATTTTACAATTGATTACTAAAGCCAAAAATAGTATATATGAAATAAAAGAGGGTAATGCTTGGTATTACTCTTTTTCTCAAGAAAAGTGAATAAAATAATAAAAAATATACCTGTTGACATGATGGGTAGGGAAATTAGGCATGAAAATATTATTTAAAAGCTTGTTGGAGACCATATGGGATAAAATATTCTCAAATACTTCAAGAACAAGAACATAAAGGGTAGGAGGTACCCTTATATATAGATTGAAAATACTATAAAATATTTGATTGCTAATCATTAATGGTGATGCAAGCCAAGGAATTACTGAATAACATATTTACAAAAGTGAAAAATGGGGCCCAAAATGAAGATCCTAGAGCATGGTAAAATTGATGGTCATTCAATGTAATTGTAATACCTAGAAAAATAAATTTTGATTAATATTACAAGTTTTTGTGAACATAAAACCTATTTCATCCCTTCCTATAAAATAATGATGTTGTTGAGAATGTATTAGAACTTGATAAAATTAGTTTTTTCAAGCTAAACTAGCTAGATGAATCATCTTTTCATTTGAACAAGATATTTTGTAATGATCTTGTAGAAGATATTTAATAAGGTGATAGATATTTCCTTTAGTTCACAAACATTAGTTGTGAACATAATATTATCTTTTTTTATTATCTTTTCTAAATAATTCACTTGGAAAGTTTCAAGATGGACTTCAAGAAGTTCTTGACCTACAATATACCATTTTTTTATAAAATCACATAAAAATCCATCTAATCGAGGGGATTTTTCATTGCACATAATTAATTATAACATCACACAAAACTTTCTTAGAGAAAAACTCATAACATAGAATATGTTGAGACTTTGAAATATTAGATGAAACCACACTTAGTCATTATTACAAAGCAATGTTTTGAGATGGATTATACTCTTGAGTACTAAATTTTTTTTCTAATGCCAAATAAAGATGTGAAGGATTTCTATAATCTTAGTAAATATTTTTTCCCCTCATTTATTTCTTTAATGGATTGATGTGTATGATGAGCTCTTAAATCCTAAAAGTATCTCTTATAGACCTTTTCTTTAGTATTAATCTAATATAGAAAATATTTTATTTGAAAAGAATGAGTAGAGTGGGAATATAGAACCTATTTTGTGTGTTGAAGAACAATTACGAAGTGATAATCTTCCATATCAAAGGTTTAAGGTTCAAATGTGGTAGTTACTTGACAAATAATTGAGTTTGTGGTCTTGTAATTGAAATGGTATGAATGGTCAATATGGCCAATATAAATAGGAAGTAGAAATATTGAATGTGAGATGACCTTGTGAGTAATCATTGACATGTTTTAAGAAACTAGTCTTCATGGCCTTTAGTTTTGTAAGTTTCCACTAAATACAAAACCGTATTAGAAAGTTCTCTAAAATGACAACATTTGATATGGTATCCATTGTCAAAGACAAAAATTAGAAAAAATAAATGAATGGTTGATTAGATCACATTGCTTTATCAATCCACTTGAGTAATATATCAATTGTATCTTTAAGGTTACACTATATATACCACATTATATGATTCTTGTAGCGACCAATATCAGGATCATAAAATATTATTTTTTATGCATAAACTATCATGCCTCTCTTTTACTAGCTATCTAGTGCATAAACAAAGACACAAATTTATCTTGTTTCATCTCATCATATTAAAATCATGAAACACAACCCAAGTTGCAAAAAACATTAAGTATTGACCTATGTCTAAATGGTATATCTCTCAACAATATAATTTGGGGCATCAACATTAATAACTCAAAAGAATGATTATTAATGTTATAAAGACCCCAGGTTACTTGGTTGGTGGGGTCATTATCCTAATAAACTAACTATTGTGCCAAAAAGGATTGAGAAAGGTGATAAATCCACCATGAAATACTTTATGATCACTACATAAAAGTGGCTAGAAGGAAAAATAATGCATTATGATATAGAAAGAAAAAGATTAAAAAAATTAAACTCTTGTTTAATCAAAGAATATGTAGCCCTAGAAAATATTGATGAGTCATGAATATACTACTTATGTGGGTGGTCCATTATACCTCAAATGTTCTACTATTTCATTAAAAAAAATTCAAGAGTCATTTGTCTATTATCTAAATCATCTAGATTTGAGTAAGTATTCTATATCTTTGTTCCATTGAATTTAAGGTGCATATCTAGATGAAAGCCTAGATAGGGATTATTTTTTTGGCACATAATATCCTTAATCTATCTATCTTAGTGGGTTATAGGATTTATACTATGTAGTTGGGTTGAGGAAGTACATCAAGAAATGGTGGATTTTTTAGATAACAAATGGACTTTTCTAATGATTATTGAGAGAATTTTTCCTCACCAAACGTATACCCAAGAGGGTAGTGAATTTTTTTTTTTTGTTTTCAATGTTTTTAAATATATACTTTTTTTTGAGGATTGACCCCCAAAACATGAGGATGGATTAGTTGTGGGGTTGGTATTTCAACCATTCTTGGATCTATAATTCACTAGTATAGACTAACATTCTTGTTTATTTGTCGGAGGTAGATACGTAGAAGTTGGTTGAGTGATAGGTTTAAAGTAGGGAGATTCCAAAGATAATTTTTAGAACTTATGCTCAAAATCTTGAAAAGGATAGTAAGTATTGGGAAAATATACTAAAGAATGTGTTGAGTATATCTCATCTTTGAAAGACCAATTTCTACCCAAAATATCTTCGATGTTTGAGTAGATATTTTTTTTCTTGATTCAACACACAAAAGAAAGCCTAAATAGGTAGTTGTTTGCGACAAAAATTTCCAACATGGCAAGGGTAAATCAAGAAAAAATACCCAGATAAGGACACATAGAGATTTTTCATTAAAAATGATGAAATATCTAGTCTAGAGTAAGAAAACAAGCATGGAAGAGTAGGTTGTAAATTAAGGACCATGTTAAAGGATACCTTTAGCATCATTGTATTTAGTAAAATAAAAAAGAATCTTTTGCATGACATCAAGGTGAATTGAATGTGGAACCTAGACATTGGTGACTCAGTATTTTAAATTTCTTTCAAGGGATACCCTTCCTACAAAATATCCTATTAAGGTAAAGTTATATAATGAATGTCATGTATTGTCAAAATTATGAATCTGGATAACCACATTTTGGAGTGTTTTAGTAGGCATATCTCATAGAATAGTTTGGGAAAAATTTCCTAGGTTTGTTGAGTGAGGGTGCCAATATCATACATCATCAAACCTTCAACTCCTATAATAATTATGGAGTGACAAGGTTGAGGTTATTTAAAGAGTCAGAGAGAACTCGTAGGCATTGTATTTACAATAAATGTACACAAATAAACCCAACTCCTACTTTGAAAGAAGGAATATGAACATCAAGTGGATGCAAGCCAAAACTCTTAAAGAAATCCTTGCTCTTGACAAGTATTTTTTGTAAGATTGGCATTGTTATGATTTTTTCCTCTTTTCTTCAATTATTTGTACATGATAACGTGTTGCTTTCTTTCTATGTTAGGTTTATCCTCATCTTCCCGCTTTCTATTTATTTTTATTTTCACTCATATTATCAAATATATTTTTTTATTATTTTTGTCTTGTTTTGACTTTTATTTTAGATATTGGTTTATTTTCTCACTTGTATCGCTTCACTTTTTTCTTCTTGTTCCTCCATTTCTTAGAAGTAAATTCTCTATCCATTTAAATTGAGAAAAAATGTAATTCTACTATAACTTTCCTTATCTTAACCATATATCACGAGAGTAATTAAAATTATTGATAAAAATTAACTATAGAATTATTACCACAAACATTCACAATGAATTATAAAAATATCATATTTATTATAAATTTCAACATATTACAACATTTTATTTTCTAATATCTTTGAAAAGCTAAAATTGAACAAATTATAAAATTGATGGAATCCTCTATATAAAACACAATTTAAATGCGAGCGTTGATATCAAACTAAAATTCTAACCCAATTACTTAATTTTACGATGGTACTTGGAATTCTTCTCCTATTTGATGATATTAACCATTTTTGCAGCAAATACATGTTAATAGGTTTAAAACGGAAGTACAGGCCAACTGAACAATCTGTGACCGAAACCAGCTTTATTATGCTAATTCATAGCATATCCTTGCTACTTCTGCTGTCGGTCTAGATTAAACAAGAGACCCTTAATTCTGAGGTCCGTGGCCATGGCCAGGAGGACCACCCCAACCTCCCCGACCACCACGCCCCCTACCACCATACCCACCATGTCCACCACCGTGTCCACCACCACCGTATCCATCATGTCCACCACCACCATATCCACCATGTCCACCACCGCCATACCCACCGTGTCCACCATCACCATATCCACCGTGTCCACCACCACTGTAACCACCACCACGGCGCCCACCATTATAATATTTCTCTTCCGCCACCGTGCCGTCAAGCAGAGTCCATACAAATATAAGGCCCAGCAAAATATAGCATATTGTCTTCGTACGAGACGCCATTACTAATTCTCAAACATCCACAAATAAACAACCCACTCTGAGAAGCTCCACAGTGGAATTCCCTATTTATAGCGTATCACTCAAGTTATCTACATTACCATCAGGCAAAATAATTTTACCAGAAGATATCGATACGTGCTTTTATCGATTGTTTAGTAAAACATGAGGGCGCGAAGCCCTACATTTTGGACATTTTGGACATTTGCTATTATCCTCATCCACCGTTCATTATTGGTTTTTTCGAACGCCTTATCTTACCACCAAAGCCTACGCGGCGATCTTTGATCCACATAAACAAATCGTCGGTAAATTGATACCAGTCCATCGAAAGATTTAATCATTGTTCTGAACGAATGCTGAATAGATTAAATTCTCACGTGACAATTCTCCCGAATTGGATATGTATCGTCACTCAGCAGATGGACCCATTGCCATTAATGGAAAGAAACAAATATAGTTGTGTTTATTCACCAAGGACATTAATATCTGAATCCATTATCCACTCCTTCGATGCCAACAAATTCCAGAATACACTGAAATCTAAATCCATTATCATCAGTTGCTTTCGCTCTCATATATTGAAACACTCCCTAATTGCCATTTTAAAAATATGTAATAGTTTGCATGTGGACTGTCTGGTTGTGTGCTGAATATTTAATAGTTTGCATGTGGGCTGGCTGGTTGTGTGCTGTCGAAATACATTGAATTGAAAATGGTGCTCTGGATGTCTTAGACGGGGTTTCCTCCTCCCTGAGCCACCGAGTGACGCAAGTAAATCTTAATGTTTTATTGGCATCAATGCTAACATTTACAATAGTTTACATAATGTGTCTGACACTTTGGAGTGCGAGCTTCTTTTCGGGTCAGGGATGGGGCGTGGTCTATCCAGTAAACTGGATGAAGCTGTACCATATGACTGTTAGGTTTGTCAGAATTCAAATCAAGTCAGGAAAAAGAAATTTCTGTAATCTATTTTCATTCACCCGGTATTTATGAATTGCAATTCTTTCTTCCATTATTTTGCCGACGGATACTTCGATGTCATTTGCAGCACGGATCTTCACTCGCAAACAAACATTTTAGTAGGAGAGGGGCTCGCTAATTTTGTGCATATGTAATGCTTACATAGAATTTTAAGGTTCTTTATTTTTATTTCTTAAAAATGGTCGTCTGTTTATTTATAATTAAGATTTGCAGGTATATTCATGGCACAACTTGTCACATCACTGTTACTAGTGAGAAATGTTCTTAATATGATTTTTTAAAGATTTTGAGAGCTTAATCATGGAATCATTAATAATTGAAAACAATATTTATTGTTAGAAAAAATATCATATTTTTATTTAAAATATAACTTTTGTGCAATCTCAATAGACCAATGAACTCAAGAATTTGTGAGTTAATATAAAACATTTATCTATTTAATTTTTGTTGATTGATTTTATTCTTGATTTTAGTGATAATATAGTTTTATATATGAAATTTTGATTTGTTTTTAATTATATTTATTTATATTTTCATGATTTCTTTTGATTATCAATTATTTATTTAAATTAATATATAAGTAGGAATGATATTTAAATATCTAGGAAAATTTAAAAGGAAAAATAAATTGACTATAAGATATATCTACTAACTTTGTGAATTATGATGAATGCATTAAAACTTGAGAATTTTAAGTAAGATTAAAAGAAATATTGTAAAATTATGATGAATGAATAAAAACTACTAAATTTTAAGTGAAGGGGGTTGAATCAACGAAAATTTAAAATGAGGAAAATTAAGAGCAAAATAATTGGTTGAAATCAAAATTTTAATGCTTTTCTTGGGCCTAAAGTCTAGTAAAATACAATATGCACACTTTTATTGATTGTGCACTAAATATGTCAAGAAATGTTAAAAAAGTTTCTTTGGCCTAAATTTTAAATGCACCCCTTCAATTGATTTTGCACTAAACATGTCAAGAATTGGACGTAAGGAGAAAACTATATGATCACAAGAAGAAAAACTATAGAATTGTTAAAGATAACATGGTGTGATAAACATGAGAGTGATGTGATAAAAAAAGTATATATAGTAAGGGAAAACAAACTATCCCCAATGTTGCACCAATGAATGTGTTAAGTGAGAAAGTAATTCTAGATCTAAGCTAACAAATTAACCTAGATCTACCTTTCCCTTTGCTTTAACACTCGAAAACAAACCAACTAGGGTTTGATGATTGTCTAACTACCTCAAAGGAGAGGCAATTTGCTAGGGTCTTGTTTCTTTGTTGCAAAAAGAGTATATTTGATTTGTGATTTGATTAATGTGATTGACGACAAATGTAGATCTAAAATTATAAATGATCACATAGAAAAAAATGGAAAATTGTAGAAATGAGTACAAATATGAGATGTGCAAACAAAGGGGTATGTGTGGTTAAATGATGATCCAAAAATGTAAGGAAAGGGGAATTTGGTACCCTAGTCCAGGGGTTTTTAGATGTTCAATACTTAGATCACTCCTATATAGTCTACTCTTTATTCTTTCACAACCTATTTCTGATGAATGTTTCAAATATGAGCAGTAGACACAAAATTATGGAAATGCTTGTGTTGTATAGGAGTTTACATTAGTCAAGCTCTTGTGTTGGTGTTCCCACCTCCAGAATAGAAAATTATGATTATATAAATCGTGTGCCCTCATGGGGGTAGAGGAAAACTAAACAATAATGATTGTAATAATTAAACAACATAAGAAAAAAAATTTGACAGAGGAAAAAATGGGTGTTACAAGGACCCGAAACCATAAAGTTTACAAGACAAAATAAAAAAGGGCATCATAGAATCTAGGGGCAGATAGGCTGCATGATAGAGATCGGCAAAAGGAACAACAACCACCAGCAAAACCAAGCAAAAAGATAGCAAAAAACCAACAACAACAAAAGACACAACTAGAATTAAACTAGAGACTTTAAAGTCTCAGCAACTTTCGCTTCTAGGTTGCCCATATCTTCGGCCACCTTCTTCAGCTCCTAGGTCTCCAAAGGCAGTGACTCCATTTTTTTCTTCATGTTGGCTCTGGTTCTCTTCGAGGGGCCATAATCCTTTGACCTTTTTATGTTCTTCTCAGCATCAAGATCCATGATCAACGCCCCCTACTGAGTGTTTTCCATTTTTTCTACCAAAGTGCTCAAGATTGTGGCATTATTTTTGACAATTCTATAGTTCTACTCAATGGTAGTTTTCATAGTTTCCCTGATCTTCCTTATTTCCTTTTTCAAGTTCTCATTGTCCTTCTTCAGATTTTCAGTGAATTCAACCTCTCTTTGAAGGTACTCCATCATAGCCATCTTCTCCTTTGCAGTCCATAGGACCTCACCTGAAATTTGTGCTTCCATTTTAGCTTCCAATATTTCTAGCTTACTAGTGATAACTCTATTTTTGAGATTAAGATCCTTTATCTCATGGAAAGCCCAATTTTGAAATGGTCAACCGCTCCATTTTTTGCCAAAGTTAGAATATCACCATGAAAATGCCTATCCGACTTAAAAACAGGATCTTTAGGATTTAGGTCCTCGGGGAAAATGGGTCTTTTTTCGCTGTCGATGGAATGAAAAGAGACAAAGTAATTTTCCTTTTCATTGGGGTCAACATTGTCTTCATCTGGAGAGTCCCCCGAATAGGACACCAATTTCTTAATAGGGGGCTCATCCCTCTTCTCAACCTCTGCCTGAGATGTGCCGAGAGGAGTATGCAATGGGCTAGCTTTTGTATTCAAGGGCTTAGCGAGATGGGCATTCTTCCTTTTCTTGCTGGGAGGGGGAGAAACTTCCCCAACCCACTCTAGGTCTGAACCCTCATTTTCCTTAGACGAGCGAGACTTAGTATCATAATCCTCTAAGGCCGAGGCTGTAATAGGATTAGAAACAACTGACATGTTTTTGAACTATTCATGAATGAGCTGAATAAGGCCGGTATGTAGGACCAAATTCTTCTTGAGATATCTTCTAAACTCCTCAATACTATTATTCAAGGAACAAAGTAGGTAATAGGGGAAAGAAACCATTACCTTATGTCTAAAATGATTGAGTAGAACAAAGTGGTACCTGTAGACTCTAGTGAACCTACCATCCAGTGTAATATACTCCATTAGAACCCTGAGCACCTCCCTCAAAATTTTCTTGATCCTCCCGGCATCAAAGTAGCTATTAGAGACTTTGACCAACTTTATTTTTTCCTCCTTCAATTTCGGGAAGCTACTTACAGCTTCATCCAAGAACTTCCTGTCACGATAGAATTTCACACCTTCAGTAGAGAGACCAATAACTTCTGTAATGAGATCCTCGTCCACTGTCACCTTTCACTCAGAGAGAATAATCTCCCCATTATTCCAATGTTTTGGAAAATAATTAGTTACCCTGGGGTTAGGTCCATGAAGTTTTTCAATGAAAGGTTGAAGCCCTCCCTTCTCTACTTTCTTCCAGACCTTGGAGTTTTTCTTTTTTTCATGTAGCATATCGACTCGATTCTTTTCCTGCTTCCTCCCATGGTCGCAAATCCTCTAATCTAAAAGCTCACACCATGAAAATATAGACTAAGGAGCCCGCAGCAAACCCAAAGCACCCATAAAACATGTAAGCCCTTCCCAAGTGTTACAATTATTATGATCCTGCTAGCATATCGAATGATATCTTGGTACTTGGAACCTTTCTTGTTAATCATCTTTAAATGCGGCTTCTCTCCCATGAGTGATATCATAGTTGATTAAGTCTCTGACGTTAGCATCTAAATCTTTGCAATTCTGCCATGTCACCTATTTATTTTTCTTTATTCTGTCATTGGAAAAGTAGTCTACCACACAATTTGCTTCCCTATAGATATGGGAAATTTTAACTTTATCAAAATTAGATAAAGTGGCCCTAACTTCGTCAATCCAATATTTTATGGTCTGGGATGGGGGGGAAAAGAAAAGGAGGTAGTCAATGATATTTTTAGAGTCACCCTCAATCCAAATGTTTTTTAAAGTTCATCCTTCTTGCCAAATCAATGACTTGGTAGGCTCCTATGGCTTTAGCTAAATGATTACTTTGTATTCCCAAAGAGACTGCCACCACCATAATGAACATGGATTTGTCATCTCTTATCACACCCCTGCTCCTTGCCTTGCCCGGATTCCTTTTTTCCGCCCCATCAAAATTGTCTTTTATCCACCCCTTGGGAGGGTGATACCATAAGACACCTTCTCATTTCTTTTTAGCAAGTTTAGAGGCTTTGGACAGATCTCTTTTAATTTTCCAATCTTTCGCCATCTGGAGGTCATAAGTCAAGTAGACCATAGGCTCCAACAAAATCCCTTGAAGAGGTAACATGTTGAAGTTTTCCACAATAAGCCTATAAATTTTCTCAAACACAATATTCTTTGCACTTTCCTTATCCCTTAAAATTCTATTGTTTCGCTCCTTCCACACTCCCCAAACAATATGAGGGAAAGTCAAAGACCATAACTTGCGTATATAAGGATTAAGGGAGGACACCACCCATTAAATAAATTGATCTTTAATAGTTCCAGGTGGCACCCAAGAGATATTCCAAAGAGAATAGAACCTTTCCCAAATAGAATTCACAAAAGGATAGTGAAGGAACATATGGTTAGTCATTTATGCATCATCCTTACAGAGGTAACACTAATTGGGGATATGAAAACCCCTCTTAGAGAGGTTATCCACCATAAGTACCCTATTCTAGAGGAGAATCCAAAAGAAAATATTGACCTTAGGGGTCAGGTGGCTAAACCAAGCTTTAGCCCAGAAGGGACGAGGGCTAGGAGATAAAGACAACAAACAGACAACTGAAGACACCGAGTAGTTGGCCGACGGATTAGCCATCCAAACCAAATAATCCTCATGAGAGTTTGAGTCCACTCTGACCACCATTAGGGAAGATTGGATCAGAGCAAGGTCCATGTTGATCTGGCTAAGGTTCACCCATTCCCCATTTCTCCAGTAATCTTTTTCAAAGACTCCATAAGTAACCTTATGGTTATCAGCCCACCGTTTGAAGTTCTCCAAGGAAATTATGGGCTCCTTCATAATCCATTTGTCCTCCCAAAACCTCACAAGAATCCCATTTCTGATGCTCTAGCCCATGCCCAAGTCAAAAAATTTCCTCCCTTTATCATATCGTTCCAAAGAGTTGATCCACTTAGACAACAATGGGAATCAAGAAAAGATTTAAGAGAGCCACACTTAGCCAGATAGTTGCTTTTTAAGATTCTATTCCATTCTCCATTTGATGAGAAGATTAGACAAATCTATTTAGCAAGGAGAGCTCTATTCATAGTTTTGATCTTTCTGAGACACAATCCACCTAACTTCTTCGGTCTGCACACTGAATCCCAGTCAATAAGGGGCATATGTTTCCTTTCTTCAACCCCAGACCAAAGAAAATTTTTCTGGATTTTCTCAATTGCTTCCACGTATTTAGAGGGAATCTTAAAAAGACTAAGAGCATAGATCAAAAGGTTTTGAAGAGTGGCTTTTAGGATTTGAATCTTACCAACTTGATGGAGAAGAGCTCCTTTCCATCTCCCCAGCTTCTTATTGAATCTGTCAACTAAGGAGTTCCAAAAGGATTCAAAGGGCTTCAAACCCAAGGGAAACCCAAGATAATTTGAGGGTACAAAATCCACTCTGCAACCAAAAATTTTAGCTATCTTCTTCTTCCTGGGTTCCAAAGTGTTGAAGAAGTATAAGGAGATTTTCTAGATATTAACCTTTTGACCAAACACTGCTTCATAATCATCCGGGAATTTTTTAAGATTCCTAGCTTCAACCACTATTGATCACCCCATCAAGATGGTATCATCAACAAACTATTGATGGGAGAAAATTAAGTTACTAGAAGAAGGCCGCACGCCCATCAAGGATCCTTGTTCAACCATTTTTTTCAAGTTCCTCCCAAGGAATTCTGCCATAATTGTAAACAAAATTTGAGAGATGGGATCTCCTTGTCTTAATCCTCTAGAATTCTTAAAAAAGTGAGGAGATCCATTAACTAGAATAGAGATTGAAGCAGTTGTAATGAGTTGGCTGACCAATTGGAGGAATCTTTTGCTAAAACCATATGCCCTCATGATTCTTTGTAAAAAGTCTTAGTCAACATGATCATAAGCTTTAGAGATATCTAACATCAGGAGGAAACCTTCAGTCTTAGAAACAGAGAGCGAATGAACATTTTCATGCATAGTTATAATCAAGTCTAGGATCTGTCTTCCTGGAACGAAGCCATTTCGATGGGGAGAAATTAGGGTAGGCAACACATCCAAAAGTCTCAAAGTTAGGACTTTATAAATAATTTTGTAGAAGGAATTACAAAGGCTTACAGGCCTGAAGGCTTCAAAGTTTGTAGCCCCAAGACATTTAGGGATTAGGACCACGAAGGTCACATTGAGTTCCTTTAGGATGCTTCTCAATCCAAAGAATTATGTAACAAAATTCACCACATCCTCTTCTACAATCTCCCAGAACCACTAGAAAAAGAACATCGGAAAACCATCAGGTCCAGGGGCTTTATTGCCTTCAAAAGAGAAAACAACTCTCTTGACTTCTTCATTTGATGGGATAGCAGACACCATTTTGTTATCTTCCTCCTTAACACGACCAAGGATGGGCTCAGAAAGAAGGTCTTGCAAATTTTGATTAACCCCATCACTCACCAAAAGGAGATTGCTAAAGAATAGGACAATTTGTCTTCTTATGTCCTCCTCCTTTTCAAAATGTTCACCATTGTACTTGATATGAGTTATCCTATTTGTAGCTCGGTGTTTTAAGGCACACATGGAAAAATCTAGTGTTTTATCACCAACTAAGAGCCACTACACCCTAGATCTTTGTCTCCAGAAAGCCTCCTCTTTTGCTATTATGTCATGCATCTCCACAAGTAGTCCATTTTCTTTATGTTTTTTCTCCACATTGCATCCCTCTTGTTGGATCTTCTCCTAGATATCCTTCAAATTAGTCTGTAACTCAACCTTTTTTCTAAAGATGTTACCAAAAGATTCTTTGTTCCATACTCTTATCCTATTTTTAACTTCTCTTATTTTTTTGGCAACCCTAAACATAGCAATCCCCAAGACATAAATATTCCACCATTTCCTAATCTCATCACAGAGTTGTGGAAGGGACAACCACATATGCTCAAATCTAAAAGGGAAATTTCTTTTAGCCACAACAGGGTCCACCACAAAACTAATAGGAAACTGATTAGAACCAACCCTAGAGAGGGCTTTTAAAGAGAAAAAATACTCCATGACATCATACTTAAACATTTTGATCTTTTCAACTTTCTCATTAAACATTTTAGATTCCTGAACAAGTATGATGTCAGGTTTGTGATCCCTAACAAAATTATGCAATGCATCCATCTTATGAAGGCTATTCAACCCTCGAATATTCCATGACATAATCTTCATATCTTACCAGGGGAAAATTTGCAAATTTCGGGAATAGTTTTTTGAACACCATCCACTATATCCTGCAAGCTACCATGCTCCTTGTTCCATTGAGTAGATCTTCTTCCTTGACTGTTCTTTGTAGCTCCACAATCTACCTTTTCTCTAGTTCTCATTGAGACACCTTTCGGTGTACTCAACTATTGGTTTTTCTTGTTCTTCCTCTTAGTATAGGAGCTAACATCTTCTCTGCTAGTTTCCTCCTGACTATCTTCCTCCTTTCCTAATTCCCAATCCTTCTCATAAATCCCTTTCTGGTCCAGGGGCAAGGTGTCCATTAGGCCATTGCTATTTTGGATCAAGTTCACACTTGATCTCTCTAGATTTTGACTCAAATCCACTAAGGATTCCTTCACCATTTCCATAGAATCAACAGACTCTGGATTCTAAACTGACACCTAACTAGAATCTTTACCTCCATAGGCCAAAGATAAAATGGGAATCCCTATCTCTAGTCTCAGATTTCCTTCTTTAATTGGGACATTAAAACCCTGTGATGGGATATCATCTCTAAGTGTAATCTCACCTTCCTGCTTCCCTAGATTTTCATTCTCAAGATTGCTATCAAGAGGCTCCTGAATCTCTAGGCCTCCCTCTCCATTCTGCAGGTCCCTCTCATTGTTCTCCTTCCCTTCAGCTTCAACTTATGGGCAGTGTTTATCAGTCTTATGATGCTCCAAATAAACCTGTCTTCCCACCTCATCCTTATTTTTGGGGATTTCCTCTAGGTCCATCGGCTTCCTGCCATCATTATCTTCAGCATGCTTCTCTTTAATTTGTTTATCTTCCCCATCAACCTTCTTTTTCCAAACTGGCATCGATTTAGGCTTGCATTAAGTGGATAATTCTTAGCCCAATGCCTAGATTTTCTACATTTAAAACACGTAAAAGGAATAGTTTCAAACTCAATAGCTTGAACCCAAGTACCCAGTTTAGATTGTATCTCAATAGATGATGAAAGGTCGGCATTCTAGGACACACCCACACAGATTCTAGCAAGCACTAGTCTTCTCCTTGGCTCCATCATCAGGTCTATAGATAGGAGCTCAGCAAAAGAGTTAGCTAGGCCACTAAAAACATCCTCATTCCAATATTCCAATGGTAGTCTAGGGAGTCTAACCCAAACTGGGACATTTTAAAAAATACAGTCTAAAAGATCCAGGTTAGTGGTCCATTTCTTAAGAGCTAAGAAGGACTTTCCTATGATCCAAGGGCCACCACTCCTCATAGCTAGAATGACATCCTTACAGGAGAACTCAAAAGGAAAATAGCCCTTAGGAAGAGCTGAAACAAGAACTTGGCCATTAGTTCTCCATTTTCTCTTAACAAACGCCCTGAAAACTTCAATGTTTGGTCTAGGCCCCATAAATTCTCCAACCAGCACTCTATCCATTCAAGAGATATTATTATCAATGACAAGATCAGGGATAGAGATGGCGAACTTACCTTTTGTTGGCTCTGAGATATTGCAAACTGGGGGGAAAATAGATTTTCCGTTTGGTTTGAATCCAAACAAAGATGACCACAGTTTAGACATAGCTCCTTCCCCACAAGCAGCCCCCACCACATTTTTGGTTTTATCAACCTCAAGTCCTTTAGTACCTTGAAAAGGTACCTTAGTCGGAACAACGTTCCCCCCCGGGTCCACCAAAATGTTTCTATCGGAATCAGATTATGCATTATCTTCCTTACCTTGCTTTTCAGTCAAATCTTAAAATGATTCCTACTACGATTCTTCAGATCCTGCACTTCCATAGCCTGCACCATTGTTCGAAGATTCAAAATTCCGCTTTTCCTGCCCGTTCTCTCGCATGTTCTCCCACTTGCTTTTTACTAATCTTTCTTTTTACATAAGACAAAGTTACCTTAGGAATGAAACCATTGTTGAAGTGATCTCATAACAAATTTTCAATAAAGAGTTGATGAAAAATGAATGAATTTCCTCGAATATCTACAAGGTTTAGCTTACATAACACAATCTTAGTGTATAGTTTGCATATACATAGGCTTTAAGCCTACTTAGGCATCCCTTGACACTTGCTCATGTGAGGTGTAAAGTTAGTTAGGATTCTTTCAAGGTGTTGACTCACTTTCAACACCTCATGCTACTTTTTTGGTAGAGAACTTTCCACCACTCCATTTACAAGGAGTCTTACCCTAATTTCATGGAGGTCAATTGGCATTCTCCTCTCTTTATATGTATTCTTGTTTGATATATCATATTTAGTCGACTTTATGCATACTTTTTGTTGTTCATTTATGCTTGTTATTTTATCTCTATGATTTGTAGGTTTCTACAAGGTATCAAAGTAGTTGGAGATAATTTCATGTTGCAAGCAAGAAGAGATCGAACATCTATTCACTTTTTGTTATGTTTGAATATTTCTAAGAGGAGTGATTTTCTTTGATTTACATAACCTTTTGGCATAAAATCTTTACAAATCGCTATGTGGCATTCAATTTTTAGCTGTTAAATCTGAGGAGATCCATAATTTCTTCACTTGGTGTATCTAGCATTAATCTGCCTAAGTACAATTTGGAATGTTGATATGTAGTGAATGATCATGCAAATATTGTACACTCATAATGTATCCTCATTGGGGTTTGAGGCCAGGTCAGGCCCCGAATGAGGGTTCAGGGGTGACAACCCCTGATAGCAAGGGTTCAGGGGTGACAACCTCTGATAGAAGGAATTTTTGGGAACAACCCCCAATTTTTTTTTCCGTTAACACATCAAGGTTTTCTCGCTAGCACGTCAAGTGAAAAAATGAATTTGTAAAACCCTAATTCTAGAAGCTTCCAAAAATCTTGTTATAAATGGTTGGGATGTATTTTTTGCTATGGAATTCATGAGATTGTAATATGCTTTGCACTAGATAATAAAATCATTGGGTGGCTGAGTTTCTATGGATGTAGCCCATATTGGGTGAGCCACGTTAAATTTTTGTGTTGATCTCTTTTGTGTTATTCTTCATTCTTATTTATGGGTTGTTTAATTTGCATATAATTGTTAATGTTTATTGCTCCAATATTCCTCATCCCTAACAACTAGTATTAGATCTATGTGTATTTTGATTGATTGGCAGGAAACCTCTACTTTGAGTGGGAGTAATGGAAGAAGGAAAATTAAAGGTTAAAAATTTTAAATGCCAGAATTATCAGTTATGGAAGATGTAGATGGAATATTATTTGTATCAAAAGGATCTATGGTGGCCATTGCAAGCAAAAACAAAGAAAGAATGGGATATTCTGGATTGAAAGGCATTAGGAACCATTCAGTTGTGCTTGGCACCATCTATGGAATTCAATATAGCAGAAGCAAATACAATAGTGGATCTGATGGAACATTTGGCTAAATTATATGAAAAAACCCTCAACCTCAAATAAGGTATTTCTCATGAACTGTTTTCTTAATCTAAAAATGATTGAAGGTGGATCTGTGACAAACTATTTAAATGAGTTTAATACAATTACCAGTCAATTAACTTATGTAAAAGTAAATTTTGATGAAGAGTTGAGGGCTCTCTTGGTTTTATGTTCTTTGCTAGAAAGATAGAATAGCTTGGAATGGTTGTAAGTAACTTTGTCTTTGGTTCAAATACATTAAAATTTGATGATGTTGTTGGTGTTATCCTTAGCAAGGAAATGTGATGAAAAACATAGGTGGGACTTCAAGATCGGGTAATGATTTAACTATAGAGAATAGGGGAAAAACAAAGGAGAGAGGAAAAAATCCCAAAAAATCATGGGTAGTCACAAGGGAAGTCAAAGAAACGAAGATCTAAATCTAGAGGAACAATGGATTGATGGCACTATGGAAAGCCAAGACACTTGAAGAAGGATTGATGGTTTCAAAAAGGAAAATAAGGATACAAAAAACATGTGACAATAAGGAAGCTAATGTTGCAAGTAATAAATTTTAGGATGCTTTAATTCTATGTTTAGATAGTGTCAATGATTCCTACGTAATATATTCATTGGCTTCATTTCATGCCACACCCCATAAGAAATATTTAGTAGATTATGTTCAAGGTGATTTTGGACAATTATATTTGGGTGATGATGAACCCTACCAGATTGTTGGAAAAGGGAAAATAAAAATCAAGTTGCGGAATGGAAATGAATGGCTGCTACTGAAGGTAGGGCATGTTCCAAATTTGAGAAGAAATTTAATCTTTGCAAGACAACTAGGTAGTGAAGGATGCATAGTTACCTTTATAGATAAAGTCTAGAAGGTCACTAAAGGTGCATTAGTAGTAGCTAAAGGTGAAAAGGTAGGCACATTGTATTTGTGCACTGTTAATAATTATTCTACCTTAGTTGATACAAAAATAGTTTCTACTAAAATAGTTAGAGCACTTGTTGCAGGAATAGAAGTAGAATTGCGGTGCCATAGACTTGGGCACATGAGTGAGAAAGGGATGAAGATCCTTAACTCCATAAAATTGCTACTAGGGCTAAAGCAAATTGACTTCGAGTTCTGTAAAAATTATGTTTATGGTAAACAATAAAGAGTCTGATTTCACAAAGTTGGGAAAGAGAAGAAGAATGAGAAATTAGAGCTTGTGCATTCAAATGTATGGGGAACAACTTAGGTATATTCTCTTGGTGGATCTTTCTATTATGTTACCTTTATTGATGACACAACTAGGAAAAAATGGGTTTATTTCCTAAAACAAAAATCAATTGTTTAAAACTTTTAAAAAGTGAAAAGCTTTGGTTGAGAATGAGATAGGAAAAACGTTGAAGTGTCTGAGATCTGATAATGGAGGTGAGTATTACAACAGAGAATTTGAAAATTATTGTTCATACAATGGAATCCATAGATAGAAAATGGTGTGTTTGAGAGGATGAATAGGACCATTATGGAGTGTGCAAGGTGCATGAGATTGCATGTTGGACTATCCAGGTTACATTTTTGGGTAGATGTTGTACATACTGTTGTTTATTTAATAAACAGGGGACCTTCAAATCCTTTGGATGGTGGAATTCTAGAGGAGGCGGGGACAGGTAAAAATGTAAACTATTCATTTCTGAAAACCTTTGGTTGTGAAGGTTTTTTCCATGTTGATATTGAAAATAGAACCAAGCTTGAGGCTAAGTCTAAAAAATGTACCTTAATTGGATATGGAGTAGATGAATTTGGTTATCGGTTATGGGATTATGAAAATCATAAAATCATTAGGAGCACAAATGTTATATTCAATGAGAAGGTTATGTATAAGGATCAACTACATGAAAAGAAGCATGGGCATGCCAAAAATGAATATGTGGTGCTAGATGAGATTCCAAAAAATAAAATTCCAGTGGTACCTAATGCTAAACAACAACAAGTTATCCCACAGACTCCTGCAAGTGTTAGATATTCTACAAGGATAACTAGACCTCCAAAAATATTTTCTCCATCATTATATTCTATATTATTAACTGATTTGCGTGAAATTGAAGGTTATGAAGAAGTAATGTAGGTAGATACAAAAAATCAGTGGGAGATAGGCATGAAAGAGGAAATGGATTCATTGCTACAAAATCAGACTTGGGACTTAGTCCAATTTCCTAGAGGTAAAATAGCATTTCAAAATAAATGGGTTTATAGGTTGAAGGAAGAAGATGGATGCAAGAAAATATATAAGGTGAGACTCGTGGTAAAAGGTTTTGCACAAAAAAAAGGTATATATTTTGATGAAATATTTTCTTTGGTTGTAAAGATGACTCCTATTAGAACTATTCTAAGTCTTGTGGTTGCAAAAGAATTGCATATTGAATAGCTAGATGTAAAAACAACATTTCTCCATGGGGATTTGGAAGAGGAAATATACATGCAACAACGACAAGGATATGAGGTCAAGGGTAAGGAGGAATTTTTATGTGAGTTAAAGAAGAGTTTGTATGGCATGAGGCAAGCACCTTGGAAATGGTATTTGATATTTGACAATTTTATGGCTGAACAAGGTTAGAAAAGATGTCATTCTAATTATTGTGTTTATTTTAAGAAACTGGATAATGCAGCTATATTATCTTGTTGTTTTATGTTGATGGCATGCTTGTTGTCGGGTCTAACATGCAACATATTAATGAACTTAAACAAAAATTAGCAAATTCATTTGCTATGAAGGATTTGGGTATAGTAAAATAGATCCTTGGTATGAGGATCACATGGGACAGGACAATCAGAAAATTAATTTTCTCTCAAAGTGAGTATGTAGAGAAGGTGTTGAAAAGGTTTAATATGAAGAATGCAAAAGCAGTTAGTACACCTTTGCCTAGTAATTTTAAGTTGACTAAGGAGATGTGTCCAAAGACACAAGAGGAGGAAGATGAAATATCTAAAATGCCATATGCGTTAGTAGTTGGTAGCTTGATGTATGCAATGGTATGCACAAGGCTAGATATTGTACATGCAGTGGGAGTTGTGAGTAGGTATATGAGAAATCCGAGAATGGAACATTGGAATGTAGTAAATGGATTCTTTAATATTTGAGAGGTACTACTTCAAAGAAACTATGTTTTAAAGGAACAAATTATGCTCTAAAAGGATATGTTGACTCTGATCTGGTGAGTGATGTTGATAGAAGGAGTACTATAGGGTATTTTTTTACTATCTGAGTTACTGCAATCAGTTAGATTTCGAAACTGCAAAAGGTTGTTGTGCTTTCAACCATTGAAGTTGAGTATGTTGTTGCTCTGCAAGCTAGCAAGGAGATCATTTGGTTACAATGTTTTATGGAAGAATTGGGAAAATGACAAGAAGATATCCCTGTATACACTAATAGCTAGAGTGCCATTCATCTTGCTAAGAATTCAGCTCTACATTAAAAAACTAAGCATATAAATCTCAGATACCACTTTATCTGATCAGTTTTAGAGGATGGATAGCTAATGTTGGAGAAAATCCCCATGACTGAGAATCCTACAGATATGTTCACAAAGGAAATTACATGGTAGAAACAAATTTCCTCATCAGTTTATGTTAGCCTTCACGACCGATAATGGTTGATACAAGAAACTAGCCAAGCCTATAATCTAGTGGGAGCTACAAGTGTAGCAGTGTCATCTAGGATCGGTTTCTAAGTGGGAGATTGTTTGGTGTGGATCCTGTTTAGTCTCCAGGGAGGAGATTGTTGATATGTGGCAATTGATCATGCAAATATTGTACACTCATAACATATCCTCATCGATGTTCGGTTCAAGTCGGGCCCCTAATAGGGGTTCAGGTGAGGTAGTCCTCGATAGTGTGGGTTCAGAGGCAACAACCCCCAATAGCATGGGTTCGGGGACACAACCCCCAAAATAATTTTTTTGTTAACACGTCAAGGTTTTCTTGCTAAACCGTCAAGTGAAAAAAATGACATTATAAAACCCTAATTATAGAAGCTTCCAAAAAGCTTGTTATAAGGGGTTCGCGGTCAAGTTGGGCCCCTAGTAGGGGTTCGGGTGAGGTAGTCCCCGAGAGCGTGGGTTCAGTGGCAGCACCCCCCAATAGCAGGGGTTCGAGGGCACAACCCCCAAAATAATTTTTTTGTTAACACATCAAGGTTTTCTTGCTAAACCGTCAAGTGAAAAAAATGACATTATAAAACCCTAATTCTAGAAGCTTCCAAAAAGCTTGTTATAAGTGGCTAGGATGTATGTTCTTTTATGAGATTCGTGAGATTGTAATCTTCTTTGCATTGGATAATAATTTCATTGGATGGTTGATTTTCTATGTATGTAGCCCATATTGAATAAACCACATTAAATTTTTTTGTTGATCTCTTTTATGTTATTCTTCATTGTTATTTTTGGGTTATTTAATCTGCATATAGTTGTTAATGTTTATTGCTCCAATCTTCCTCATCCCAAACATGGAAGGGTGATCGGAAAATTAGCAAGCTGGGATCATTTTTACAAGCCATAATTTAAATTTGTAGGGCCAGGCCATGATCATTTATTGTCAAGGTGGGTTCCATTTTTAAGCCATGTGGTTTCATTGGTTGCAGGCTTCTGATTTTTGAGTGAAAGGGGGTGCTATTGTTTATTGTCAATTTGTGTCAATTGTTGATGTTAACAAATACTCTAGGGCATATGCTGGTGCTGGAGGGGGGAAGCCATCTCCACTTTTATCCCCTTGTTATATGGGATTTTAGCCACTATTTTTTTCTAGGCCAAGGGGGCTTAATTACTCCTCCAAATTTTGTAAAAGGGAAAGTTAAACTTGTAAAGGTTAAAAACTTCAAAGCTTCATAGCAATAGTATTCTTAAGTTGTTCAACAAGGTCATACTCCTCTCCACTTTGTAGAGGCAAACGAGGAGCACTAGGCAAGATACGATTAGGTAATGGGAGGGATGTTGAAGGTGTTTGTCTTGGTTGCAGATTGTTTCTAGTATTATATGTATGAGCAACAGTATTATAATTAGACTAATATGACATATTATTGTTAGGTGGTTTGAGGATGAGGATGGGTTTATTTTGAGTTTTTGGTTGTTGTGAAGGTGGATAAACGATAAGTTCAAGCTTAGGATAGTCCTTCAAGGGATGTCTAATGTGCATAACCTTAGAATAGTTATCCTTATTTTCCTTATATATTAGTGAAGGGGATTATAATGTCACTTCATCGTCTTCATCTAAGGAAGTCAAATTACCATTGTTTGAAAGAAATGTGTCAATGTTCTCATTTTATTACACCATTATATCCTCCCTAGTAGGAGAGTTACTAGGAGAACTACAACCTTGATGTTTATGACATTCAAAGGTCGGTTCTTCTAAAATGACTTCATCACAAGAAAGGGAGTTATCAATGGTTGTATTTTCTTGGTTATCAAAGATGACATTCTCTTGTTCAATAATATTTTCCCTAGGGGAAGAGGGGCAAGTAGGACTCTAAAAAATTTCATCAATTGGTTCTTTTAACACAAAAATATCTTCATCACAAATAGGAGAGATATGAGGAGAGGGCCAAATTTGATTGTTATTATTGTTCATGATTTCATCCTTGTTTTCTAGGGTCTCATTCTCTTGTTTCATAACATCTACCCTAGTAGGAGGGATTTTAGGAGAGGATCAAACAAGATGTTCATCACATTCTGTGGTTAGATTTTGTAAGTTTTCCTTATCACCAATAAGGAATACATTAAGAGAGGAACAACTATCATTTTCATGTTTACCAATGATTGGATATTTTCATTCAAATAGATCTCTCCAAATGGGAGGAGCATTAGGAAAGGGAGAAACAAGATTTCCATGACTCTTAATAAGTGCATCTTCTAACACTAAACTATCTTCTTCATACCTAGGAAAGATATTAGGAGAAGAACAAATGTGATTATCATGGTTATTTACAATTACATCCCCATGTCCTATAATTTATTCCAAAGTCGGAGGTAGGATTGTCATAGCTCTCAATCAATCAATATATCCTCACACAAATGTGATTTTCATGATCGTTTATAACTGTATCCTCTTTCACTAAAGAATTCTCACAATTAGGGTGAGTGTTGGGAGATTCATTTAGACTAAGTAAAGTAGTGGCAATTATCTCATCTTATTGTGTGATAATATCTTTCCAAGGGGGAGGAGGAGAGAGACAATCAAGACTTTCATGATTCTTAATTGTTGCATGTTCTTTCACCAAGATACCTTCATCACTAATAGGAGAGGTATCAAGAGAAGAAAACCATTGCTCTTCATGATTATCTATGCTTGCATCTTCTTGTATCATATCATCCTCACAAATGGGAGAGATAGTAGGGTTTGAGTAAGTGATAGGCAAGGTGATATTAAGGATTGTGTCAATGCTTTGTTTCTCTTGCTCTAAGATGATTTTATAACGATGAAAGACAATGGAAGGATGGCTAAAATGTTTCTTAATGATTTTATCTCTATTCTCTACATTGAACTCATGAGAGGGGATGTTGTACTTATATAATCCATTCTTAACCATCTCAAAACCACGTCTCTTAAAAGAAAACATGCTCACATGAAAAAGTAAGCTATCTAATATATGCAACGCTTCAAAAATATAAACAAATGTTCTACATATTTGAAGATTTATCCACATATTCCTACTTTTTATTTATCATGGCCTCTTTAGTGATGGTGCCATTATCATGCATCATCGAACCTTTAAATCCTAAAATAATTGTGGAGTAACAAAGTTGAGGCAATTTAAAGTGGCAAAAAGCCCTGGTAGGCATGGTAACCTAGAAAGAACTACAATAAATGTACAAAGACAAAACCAAATCCTACTTCAAAGGAAGCAATATGAACATCAAGTGGATTCAAGAAAAACTCTCAAGGAACTCCTCCCTTTTAACAATTTATTTATCAAGATTGACTTTATTATGATCTTTTTAAAATGCAACTTCTTCAATTATTTGTATTATCATGTGATACTTTCTTCCTATGTTAAATTTATCCACATCTTCCTACTTTTTATTTGTTATGGTCTTTTCAGTGATGGTTCCATTATCATGCATCATCAAACCTTCAAATCCAAAATAATTATGGAGTAACAAAGTTGAGGTAATTTAAAGTGGTGAAAAACCTTGGTAGTTATGGTAACCTAGAAAGAAATACAATAAATGTACACAAAAAAAACCAAATCCTTCTTCAAAGGAAGAAATGTGAACATCAATTGGATACAAGAAAAAACTCTCAAAGAACTCCTCCCTTTTCACAAGTTATTTTTCAAGATTTACTTTATTATGATCTTGTTAAAATACAAGTTCTTCAATTCTTTATATGACCATGTGATACTTTCTTCCTATGTTAGATTTATTTGAATCTTCCTATTTTTTAATTTACGATTGTCTTTTTAGTGATGGTGCCATTACCATGCTTCATCAAACCTTTAAATCTACAATAATTGTGCAGTAGCAAAGTTGAGGCAATTTAAAATGGCAAAAATCCTTGCTAGGTATGGCAACTTAGAAAGAACTACAATAAATGTACAAAAGAAAAACCAACTCCTACTTCAAGGGAAGAAAGATGAACATCAAGTGAATAGAAGAAAAACTCTCAAAGAACTCATCCCTTTTCATAAGTTATTTCTCAAGATTCACTTTGTTATGATCTTGTTAAAATATAAGTTCTTCAATTATTTGTATGATCATGTGATACTTTCTTCCAATGTTACAGAAAGAGAGAGATTTGTTTTCTCACGTGTCTTCCTTATTCCCTTTTCCCTTTTTGTGTTCATAAAAAAATCAATCCTATTTCAATTGTCCTCATCTTAATGATAGATTGAATGAAGCACATTTAAAATTGTTGATAAAATATAACATCATAATTATTATCATAATCATTTTCAATCATTTATGTGAATCATCGAAATATCATATCTATTATGAATTTCAACATATTACATTTTATTTTGTATTCATTTTTTAAAATAAAAATTGAGAAGCTTAAAAAGATGATAAAATCTTCGATATAAAATATAATTTAAATGAATGTTTATATCAAACTAAAATCTGAATAACAATAAAAAGCAACCCAAATAACAATCATATCCATTTCAAACTTATTTTCTGTACTATATATAATAATAATAACTTAATTTTGCAATATTTCTTGCAACATTTTTGTAGCAAATACATTTTCATAAGTTTAAAACTGAAATACGGAGCAACTGAACATACTGTGACCGAAACCAGCTTTATTATATAATTCATAGCATATCCTTGCTACTTAGGCTGTCGGTATAGATTAAATTAGAAGCGCTTAATTCTCAGATCCGTGGCCATGGCCAGGAGGACCATGCCCACCACCACGCCCACCATGTCCACCACCACCACCGTGTCCTCCATGTCCACCACCTCCACCATGTCCACCACGTCCACCATACCCATCCTGTCCAGCACCACCATGAAGCCCACCATTAGAATATTTTTCTTCCGCCACCGCGCCGTCAATCAGGGTCCATGCAAATATAAGGCCCAGCAAAATATAGCATATTATCTTCGTACGAGACGCCATTACTAATTCCCAAACACCCACAGTTAAACAAACAACTTTGAGAAGCTTCAGAATGGAATTCTCTATTTATAGCTTTTGTGCGAGTCATTACCATCAGGCAAGATAACTGGAGACAAGAAAATTGATAATTTTACCGCAAAATATTGTTAGTAAACTATCAAGGCGCGAAGCCCTAAATTTTTGGCATTGAAAGGACATTTGCTATTATTCTCGTCCATCGTTTATCATTGGTCTTTTGGAACGCCTTGTTTTTCCACCAAAGCCTACGCGGCGATCTCTGCACCACATAAACAAATCGTCGGCAAGATTTACTTATTGTAGAGAACAAATGCATAAGAGCTTAGATTTTGTCGTGACCATTGTCCCGAATTGGATACGTATCTTGACTCAGCAGATGCCGCGATTGCCATTAATAGAAAGAAACAATTGTAACCTTATTATCCACCCCTTCGAAACTAGTTTTATTTATCCATTAATAGAAAGAAAGAAATGTAGCCTTATTATCCACCCCTTCGACGCGGCCAAAGCAGAATACACTACGTACCGACACTAAACGTTGAAGCCTTTATCATCTTCCATACCTTTCGCTCCCATAAAGTGCAGATTACATTTATGTTAAACATACCCAATTACCATTTTTTAAAGATCTATTAGTTCAGATATGGCTGTGTGCTGTCCAAATACATTTAATGGCAAATAATGCTCTGGATGTTTAGACCGAGTGAGGCAAGCAAGTCTTCATGTTCGGTTGGCATCAATGTTAACACTGTCAATGGTTTGCATGTTGTGTCTGACAGTTGGGAGTAGGAACTTTTCTGGGGTCAGGATGGGGCTGGATTTATCCATTCTACTTGATGGCCCATACCATGCGAATGTTAGGTTTGTAAGATTTCAAATCGAGTCAGAATAAAGAAGTTTCCGTATTCTGCCTTCATTCACAGGGTTTTTCTTAATTGTAATTTTGTCATCCTTTATTTTCCCAACGTACATTACCAGGTCATTTGCAGCAGGTATCAATTATCATCACTGAAGCCTTTTTAAGTTTTCACTGACAAAACAAACATTTGATTAGAGAGGTGTCAATAGTCCTGCAGTTTAACTTGTTCCATGCAATTTGATAGGATTGTCATTTTTAAATATGAATGATTTTTTTAACATGTATAATTAGAATTTGGAGGTCTGATTTATCATAAAATTTATTATATCTAGTGAGAAGTGTCTTCAAAATAATTTGTAAAAACTTAATCAAAATTTTATTTCAGAACTTTTGAAAAAATTGAAAGAATATATGATTTATTTTTAAGTCAATATCATATTCTTATTTAAAATATAACTTAGAACCTAAAAGATCTCCATAGACAAATCAGTAAATAAATTTATGAATTTATATGAAACATGTACCTTTTTAAATTTTAATCCTTTTAATTTTCTTTCCTATTTTGAATAATAATGATGCAGATTTATATATTATGTTTTATAGTGTTCTCGTTTTTATCTATTTATATTTTTTTGGTATTTTTCTCTTAAGTGTTAATTATTTATTTGAATTAATAGATGTATTTTTTGAGACATTTAAATATTTAGAAAAAATTAACAAGAAAATTAACCGGAAAAGATGAAGAGGCATCTGTAAAAATATAAAAAGGACTCCCTAACATGACCTTGGTTTAGTGTTTTAATATGTCCAACATATTCACATTAGGTTTTGGGCCGTTTTAAAGTTAAATAATCCTACTTTTTTCTTAATTTAGTGTTGTAAAGTGTATTTATTTGCACCTTCACATTAAATTTAAGAGGCTTGTAAACTAAATGGACCTAATCTAGTGTTGTAATGTGTTGTAGACATTCACCTTTTAAGCTAAATTGACTTTATTTTTCCTTAATTTAGTGTTGTAAAGTGTATTTATTTACACTCTCACATTGGATTTTGGGCCCTCTTGCATTTATGACCTTAATATTATCATTAATAGGCCCCTAAGACCCTATATTGTGCATCTGAATGCATATTTCAATCAAAATCTCAACAATATCAACATATAAACTTGATTTCTTCACTCCCCGACATTCTCTCTCTTCAAATAGGCCTTGTGGGACCCATACGCGACCTCGAGTGTATGATTCCCATCCAAGTGGGACCCATATGCCATAAATGGCGTATGAGTCTCATTTGACCTATTTTAAGCCTTTGAGCGAGAAAATTGGGTTTTAAATTCAAATTTCATGAATGTCAGCCTGTGGGATCCAATTAACAAGAAAATAGATGGATTCCCCATATAAACAAGCTTTCAAATCATTATTGCACCTAAGCAAGAAAACGCATTCATGATACCAAGTCAAACACTCAAGAGTTAATCACTCTGGGGACAAGAGTTCCCAAGATCTTGAAGAGAGCATTCAAGGGTAGAATTTTGTATCAATTATTGCAACAATCCAATATCCATCATCATTTCATTATTATCAAGCATCAAACAGGTTATTGAGCTACTATTGTGATGTAGCATTGTTCTACACCTATTGTCAAGATCAAGATCTACATCCTTCATGGCCATTTGATGTTGAGTTGCAGATTTGCAAGACATCATTTACAAGGCATCATTCAAGGTATCATTGTTCATGTTTCATGTTTCATGTCTTTGTTTCATTGTTTCATCATTTTGTTTAGTTACCTAAATGGGGTATAACGAAAGCAAACCCTTGTTCACTAATGTCAAGAATTTTTTTGCCTTAGTCTATTTTTGGTTTTTGGCTTTACTTTTGTCTTCGGGAAGAACCATGCATGAAGAACTTGTGTTTTCGACGGGCGCACAATGCACCACATGGTGGTTGTGTGCGCTTTGTTGATCGCTTTCCTTTCGGCTAGGAGTCAGAACACATGTCAACTTGGTGGATGATTGGGTATGTGCAGGATCATCATGGAAAAAACAAGCCCTTAAGTGGGAATAAAATTTAGAAAAATGAGAGTTAGGCAACTTGATGTAAAAAATTGAATAAGTTATCTATATTATTTCAAAAATATGTAAGAATAGAATCTATAGCAAATTGAATGTAGTTTCCAAACTACTAGGTTTATTTAAAAAATAAAGAAATCTATTTGGTGAAAATTTGAAATTTCAATGCAGTAGTACTTAAATTTTAGGGAAAAAATAAGAAGTAGGTGTCTGTCTAACCACCCTAACCACAATAAAATGATAATATTTTAGATATAAGTAGAGGACTCATGTCCCGATGTGATGCATTTTTTTTGTAATTATTTTCCAAGTAAATAATTAATTATTATTTTTTTATTACAACTTTTAAAAAATATAAAAAGCTTGTGTGTCTAACCACCTTAACTTGGTCAAAACTTCATGAAATTCAATTTTTTTTTTTTAATCTTATAGTATGTGAAACATAGAATGTGACGAATATTTCAGATCCAAAAAATGTTACCATTTGAAACCTATAGATTTTTTTTAATCAGCCTATCAATCAAGAATTTAGTCATAATTCAAATAGAAAATGAATAATAAATATTTATTAAATTCAAAGTAAAGCATAATTTATATTGGTGGAAAGTTGAGAATCTCCCTGAAAAACCCTTTTTGTTTCATCAATTTTGGGTAAAAATAAAGTTGTCAGCCACATGGTCCATCATATCACTTACATATCGCCACTTTTTGGCCCATCATGATCCTGCACATACCCAATTTCTTAAAATCACTTTTCACAAATTTGAGACTATCTACATGCTTGACACGTCATCTCTTTAGTGCCAAGAAGTTTTACCTTAGTATTCTTCATTCGGAATCTGTCAGAACGTGTCTCTCTTTGTTCTAATGAGGGGACATAAGTCGGTGCTACCAAAGCAACTTGACCGGTCGACAAGACCTTTGCCAATTTGTTTTTGTAGGATTCAAGCGTTTATGAGGGGAAATCTTATTAAAATATCTAAAGGATATTAATGTGGTAGTTGAAAGTTGATGAGCAGGATTGCAGTGACCTAACAAAAAGATCTAGGATTAGATTCCAAGATATCAAGTGTGGACGTCTAATAGTCATTACTTATGAATGAAGTCAATGTTTCTCTCTCCTTGGTGGTTATAAATTAGAAGTGGCAACATGAAGAAAGGGTGTTTGAAGTTTTCCTTTTGGAAAAAAGTTTCTTTAGCTTTCATAGTTAGTAGGAATATTTTTTTTTAAGTTTACAGAACATTGGTTCACTCTAGCATGTTATGTCTTTTATATACTCAAACTATCATCGGATTGGAATCCGATCTCTTTTTTAAGTTCATTTAATATTTGAACTATGAGTTATTTGGGAGAAATACTTGAAATTGTGCATGATATAGCCTCGGTCAATATTTCCTTCTTTATATCTTCATCTAGAATAAAACACTATGTCTTGCTTAATCTGAATAGTTTGATTATTCGATTTCCATGTTGTTTGTGTGCATGATAAAGTTATAATCTATAGAAACCGGATTATGTCATTGGACTTCTCTATTTTCTTGGTACGATTATCATTTCTTCATGTTATGCTATATTAAGAGGAAGAGTTTATGTAGCTCTTGAATTTTTTTCTATTGATTCTTGGAAATTCTATATTTGGTTGGATCTTAATTTGCACTTCCTATGGGTGGATTGAATGACTACAGTGTGCTTGTATCTAGCCTATGCTTCTTGTTTTGTTCCCAACAATAAAGGTATGTGGTGTTTTGTGTCTATCATGTCATTCATAGAGAGGAACTTGTGGTTTTGAAATGTTGTAAAAGTGTTGGTGCATCACCACTTTTTATGTTTTCATGTTTACATTTCTTTCTACTCTTTTCCCAAACTCAGAGAAGAGTCGACTTTCTATAAAAATCTTAGAGGTATTCAATGAGGTGCATATTGTTCCCCCACTCACTGAATTTCTCATAAGACTATTGGAGAGGTGCAACCTTTGATGATCAACAATTATTTTTCTAGCACGCCCAATGGGACAACTTTCGAAAGCCTAATTAGAAGTCAGAAACATTTCTAAGTCAAATCAAGGAGTGAAACTCAAAGTTTCATGCCTAGAGTCCAAACAAGAGCATCCTCAAAGGGCCACTTCCAGTACTCCCAACAACCTTCTTCGGAACCTAGGAGAAGAAGATTTACATGATCTATATCGCCTGTAAGAAGCAATAGAGTAAGGAGTAAGAGTCTAGAGTTTAGAGCCTTATCTACTCCGCTTGGAGGTCAAAGTTTCCAAATAAGAATACCAATTTACCCAATCCATAGGAACCTTTTCTCCATGGCTCATGTACCCCCTCCTACTCCCAGAAACTTTGTAACCTCGCACAGTGGTAGTCCACTATTGCCACCTACTCCTCCCGATGTCTAGCCTGCCATACCCTCCAACGCCCTGAAAGCTATTCCAAAATTCTCTGGAGAGGACTTTAAAACCCCTTTTGAGAACCTCTGAGATGTAGGGGAGGTATGCAAAGTGCATGATATTTCAGATGAAAACATTTCTATGAGATTGTTGGCTGCCTCTTTCAAAGGGAAGGCTCCAGAATGGTACAAATCTTTGACTTCTAATTCTATCAGCTTATGAGATGATCTCAGAGAAAAGTTGTTAGAACATTTTTTAGAAAAAGGAGATCGTTCTTCACTTTTGCATCAATTGATCACCATCAAGAGAGCTCCGCAAGAGGTTATGAGTGACTTCAACACCAGAGTTAACAAAACCTAGTAGAGGATTCCCCCGACTAGTTGACCTCAAGCTATGATGGTGTTCATGTTTTACCTGAAGGCTATCAATTGCGATATTGTGGTCATGATAAATTCTATGGGAGGGGATACCTGACCTGATGCCTATGAGGTGGTGGTACACATAGAGAATAGTTTGATAGATGTTGGGAAGCTATCACCATGACCTTTGATGCCTATTTTTGCAAAAAATTTAGGCACATCAATTCAAGAGGGATCCGCTTTGAGAATTTTTGCACCACAAGTGACAAGCTCATTTTATCCCTAGTCTATGTATGTATACCCTACATCACAATCAAGCATGTTAGGTTCTTCCTCTATGGTGGAAAACATTAATGATATGAAATGTTTGATGTGATGTTTTGCTAATGAGTTAGTTCTCATTACGCGACAACAAGTGGCTCCTTCGAAGCAAGCCACTCAAACCTCCTTGGGAGTAAGTTCATTCTATCAGTAGAGCACATACCAAGGATCTTTGGGTTGAGGACTTCAATAAGCAACTCCCGCCAACTAGATAGTTTCGGTCACCATGCCACTACAGATGATCAAAGATAGCCACAACACAGAGTTGATTCTAGGTCAAAATAACCTGGTCGATGATGAAAGAACATGGTGATTTCCTTGCAATGATAGCCATATACCCTGAAATTGTCCAAAGGAAAACATGTAGCAAAGGATAATAGAGAAAAGAAACAAAGGCGCACTTCTAAATGTAGAAGGATATGAATCTTTTGAAATGGAGAATGCCCATTTTAGAGTGCAAATGCAAGGGAAGTCCATAGAGAAAGAGTTGGATATCCCACCTAATCAAAGCACTTTTTCCCTAGATGGAGGAAGAAGATAGAGTATTCACAAATGAAGCTCTAATGAACAACACTCCATAGGTACAATCAGACTACAACACCAAATCCAAGAGAAGGATCATGGGAGAATACGTGCCACAAGATCTAGCTCATCATCAGCTTTGCCAACCACCATCACAAGAAAGACAACTTCCACAACCGACTATTCAACCAGTTCAGCAACAATGGATACCATTGTTGCTTGAAAAATTTCTATATAAGAAATCAAATCCATTCGTGATAGACCATCTCCCTACGAAGTCGAGAGAGATTCCACCATCCAGACCAAAGGCCTCGCCAGTTGGGATACTCAATGTGGTAGAGTAGCTGAAGAAGGCACCTGGCAATGTGTCTCTATGGGATGTAATATCTATCCTTGAGCAAAAGACATTGCTTTGATAAGCATTGAAAAATGAAGAACCAAGACTACAGTTAGACAAAGTTCTTATGTAGGATCAGAGTAAAGATAAAGGGCTGACGTAGCATTCTCAAACTCTGAGAGCTGTAACTTATACAAATGATGTAGACGATGCAAAAGAGAAAGAGGTAAGAAATCCTAAGACCACTCCTTTCTTTCTAACATTAATTGTGCGAGATAAAACTTTGCACAACAATATGATTGAATCGGGAGCTATTGCGATGGTCATTCCAAAGCAAGTGGTCAATGCCTTAATGCTCAAGTATGAACCTTTGGAAAAAGGAATCATGTAGCTGGACAAAAAGAAGGTTTCGATAGTTGGTCAGATAAAATATCTATGCTTGACCCTCTTTTCGTGCCCAAGCCAGACAGTTTGACAAG